>CM021101.1:286770134-287153113 GCA_007115665.2 Sequoiadendron giganteum | reverse complement strand
TATATATATATATATATATATATATATATATATATATATATGTTATTGTTGACATGTGACCTATAGAATGTTTCAGATTAACTTTGGGTTGGTTGAACTATTTAAGTGTAAATCGGTGATGTGGATTCCACGTCTCCCCTCGAATTGACCATGATGGTCTAAGCAATTTAGTTACCTAACCAAAATATTATAGTTTATGTCTAGTTAGAAGTTGTTTGCCTTCTTATAATGCATGCATTGGTAGAAAAATTTGAGAGTTTTGCAAGAATAAGTGAATGAAATTTGAAATTTGTGTTTTGTTCTTAAGTTTATTTTGGTGTAAAGTTTTGGGGATTACAAATTCCTATAGAGGTTTTCCAAATTTTCTATATAATCGTTCTAGGAATTCTATTGTTTTAAAAAATATCATCTTTTCAAAAGAATATAAGAATTTAATCTGAGGATCAAAAGATTTCATGACAATCTTTCCAAATTTTAAAATATATTAAAGCTTTAAAACAAATAAAATTTTCTTCATTGTAGAGGCAATCTTTTCTAATTTGAATTTAAATAAAAACTGTAACGCTGGAATAAAACTGCATACAAGATTGTTAAATCTAATAAAAGCAATAACACTAATCTACGTTAAACAACAAAGAACAAAGAAACAAAAAAGCATAAACTACATGAACAATCTCATCGAATATCTTTATATTTCCTTGAATGACCTCGATTGCACTTCCCCATTTTTCCATTGTAATATAATTGCTCTTAGATTTCTTAAGTATGCAAATATGGCCTATTGACTATTGACTTAGTAAAATATCGAAGATTGAGTAAAACTTCCTAAAAGTATATCGATTTGAAGAGGAGGAATAATGACAAAGGTAAGGTCAATTTATAGAAAATTGATTTTCAAATGATCGACTCAGATTCAAAAGATAGATCGATGATTGAGATTAATGAATGCCACACAATAGAGATTTGTATGAGTTACAACGTGAGTGAAAAAATCTGCATGATGAAGATTAAATAAAATAATAATTTAATCTAATGTTGAGTCTATTCGAATTTTGGAAGAATAGAGATTGTATGTGAAAGATAAAGTAGAAACATTGTGTTTGAACGCACAAATGAATGAATGAATTAAATAATATTATTTAATTAATAATAGTTTGCATGTAGAATAATAAGACTGACTGATTAAACTAGAAAGTCTGTTTGTCAGAAATAAGCAGATATTAACTTAGGAGATAACTGACTGATTTAATTAAATCTTGACTTAAGTGGTAAATGACTAATTAGATAACTAAGCAATTATCTAATCATAGAGGAATATGCCAAGAATAATTATTTTTATGAATTAAATGTTTATTTAATTCAACATTCAAGATTTTGAGATTAAACTAAATAAATAAAGATTTATTTAATTGACTGGAGAAAAGATTATAGAATAATTAAATAATTAGAAATGAATATTTAATTATAGTTGAAAATGTCATAAAAATAAATTAAATAATAGTTTATTTAATTTTAGAGAGAAGATAGATTTAATTAGCAATGTAATTAAATAAATAATATTTATTTAATTAATCAAGAAAGAATAAATTAATTAAATAATTAAAGCTATTTAATTAATAGAGGGTTGCATGTAAAAGATAAGATTGACATAGATAAAACTGTCTGTTAGAGAAAATCAAATCTTATCTAAACTTAAGTGATTAATGACTAATTAAATAATAAAGATATTATTTAATTATATAAGATTATGATATGGATAAACCTTTTTATGAATTAAATAATAATTTAATTCAACATTCGAGATTTTAAGATTAAATTAAATAAATAAAGATTTATTTAATTAAAAGGGGAAAAGATTAAAGAATAATTAAATAATTAAAGTAACTATTTAATTATAGTTGAAAGTGTGATAGGAATTTATTAAATAATTTAAATGATTATTTAATAGAAAATAGATTTAATTAGTGACGTAATTAAATAAATAATATTTAATTAATTAATCAAGAAAGAATAAAGGTAAGAATACATTAATTAAATAATTAAAGCTATTTAATTAATAAAGGACAAATGACTATAGAAAATAATTAAATAATTAATATTATTTAATTAATAGAAAGGAAGATGAACGAATTATGAAGAAGTTAAGGGTCGCAGGCCTAGGACAATTTTTAGTGTCTACAAAAACAATAAAGAATCTGTTTCAATTGCTTGAAGAATTGAAGTTTGAAGTAGAGCCTTACCTTTAGATTCCAAAATTATCAAAGCCTCTTCCAAAATAATCCTCTTTTCTAGAAAGCTTAAAATAAAACCAGAGCCAATATCCCGAGAACTTCTTCCAATTTTCAACAACCACCAAAATACCATTTTCATTCTTGTGAAATAGCCTTTTTCCCCTCTTTCAATTAACACAAAGATTCTCTCCATGAATTATTTCCCAACACCGGTTTTCAATTTTCTAACTCATGTCACAATCCCAAAATATCTTTCCAAATCAAATCCCAAGATATTTCCTCCTAGATATTTTATAAGAAATTTGTTTATTTAATAATTTAAAATCAAATATTAATTTTAATTATCCATTCATTTAAATTCACAACTTTATTTAATTAATTTAAATAATTAATTAAATAAAACTTTTATAATCTAACAATTTTAATATCAAATTTAATCTAATTAATTTTAATCACTTTATAAAATAAATTTAATCTAAATAATTAAATTACTTTACAAAATAAATTAAATCTAATTTAAAGCTTCTAACAACATTAATCATGATTAAATAAATAACCAATTTAAAACATTATAAAAATTAATTAATATTAATTTCCCATAGAGCATACCTTGCAAAATAATTAAATGACAAGGGAAACGGGGACAACATGACAACAAAGCATGACCAAAACAAGGACTGATGACACACTGTGACTAGGGTTGTGGTTTGATAAGGAAATCCTGTTACTACCTCCCAATCAACTATTCTGTTGGGCAATGGACACACTCAAACCTATGAATCCAGGTGGAGTCAATGTCCTGTACTTGCAATCCTACAATCAAAACATATGTTGTACATTTATATAGATCATGAACAATCACACCGTGAAGTGAAAATCATGGAATCGTAGGGCGCTTGCAAGCGAGTGATGAAATCCTGTTTCCTTCACCAATACAGTGTCACATAAAAACTGACGAAACTAAAACATCAAATAACTACAGATGAACATATATCAATATCAACTCACATAATCAACTATGCTAACCAGAGAGCATGTCATAATCAATAATCATCAATATAGTGTACCATCACATCTCAATATAAAAACCATCATCGCTATAATGTTAGCGATCAAATAACAACATCATAGTATCATAATCTATCAAAATAAATGCACTGTCTGAAAACATGAGAAAATTGGAGGGGTGCTACAATATATCTCTTTTTATCCCTTTATTTTTATCTTTGTTCCTCTCTCTTTATCTATCGTCATCTCTTTCTCCTCCTTTGTCTCATTTTCTCCCTCTCTATTGGTCTCTTTCTCTTTCTTCTCTCTCCGCCTATCCATATCTTATCTCTATCTTCCTCTCCCTTTTCTCTTCCTTTCTCTTTATCTCTTTCTCTCTCTATATGTTTGTCTCCTTAAATGTGCAATGGGTACATTGAAGAGGTCTTAAAGGTGAATTATCATATCTTTAATCAAATGACATTCTACCTTGAGCATAACTCCTCCAGGACACATGCCATCCTTGGATTGTTGACATGAAATAGCCAAACAAAATTTAGTTTCTCTTTTCTCTCTCTCTCTCTCTCTCTCTCTATATATATATATATATATTCTCTTTCTCTGTCATTGGAAAACAAGTTTCAATTGCCATTTAATGGTAAACTACCTGCAACTAAAGTGTAATGGTAAATTCCTCTAAAAGATCAGGTAAAAACATCCAAAATCTCACTTATCACATAAAAGATAGATAAATATTGATTTGACAACTGGATGATAACATTCTATTTCCATTTGCAATATTTTTTGTCAATTTGATGGCAACTTTCTTTTTTCATTTATATTGGTTTATGTTTTAAATTTGTATGCAAATATTTCATAATCCGATAATACTTAATTTATTTAAAGAAACAATCTAGATTGTATAAATTTATTTCATTCCATTATTTAACACTTATTAATAATTTTTTAATCTAGTCACATGCAACTAGAATTTTGAGCACATCCATGCATAAACACATACTCTCTAACATATTAACATGTACATATAGTTTTCTATCAACATAGTCCTTGAACCTCCTTCAAGTGCTGGTATATATACCTCTTTATATAGAATTGTCTCCCCCTCTATCTATCTCTTTTTTTCCCAATCTATCCAAAGAGAAATTAAACTATCATATATATATATATATATATATATATATCTTTTCTTCCCGAGATATTAATCATTATCTCTCTATCTCTTTATGTGACTTTATCTCTATTTATGTCTCTCTCATCTTCTCTCTTTTTCTCTTTTTAGCTCACTATCTCTACCTCTTTCTTTGTCCCTCTTTATTCCTCTATATCCATACCTATTTCTCTATATATCTATCTCTCTATATCTCTTTGTCTCCCTCTTTATGTCTCTAATTCTATTTATCTCTTTTTCTCTCTCTATCTCTATCTTTGTCTTCTCTCTTTTCTCTTTATATATATATATATTTATCCCTTTATTTCTATCTTTGTTCCTCTGTCTTTATCTATCTTCATCTCTTTCTCCTCCTTTGTCTCAGTTTCTCCCTCTTTGTTTATCTCTTTCTCTTTTTTCTCTCTTCGCCTATCCATATCTTATCTTTATCTCCCTCTCCCTTTTCTCTTCATTTCTATTTATCTCTTTCTCGCTCTATATGTTTGTCTCCTTAAGTGTGTAATGGGTACATTGAAGAGGTCTTAAAGGTGAATTATCACATCTTTAATCAAATGACATGCTACCTTGAGCATAACTCCTCAAGGACACATGCCATCCTTGGATTGTTGACATGAAATAGCCAAACAAAATTTAGTTTCTCTTTTCTATCTCTTTTCCTTTGTATCTCTTATATTTCTTTGTCTCTCTCTCTCTCTATATATATATATATATATATGCCTCTTTCTCTATCATTGGAAAACAAGTTTCAAATACCATTTAATGGTAAACCAACTGGAATTGCAGTGCAATGGTAAATTCCTCTAAAAGATCAGGTAAAAGCATCCAAAATCTCATTTATCACATAAAAGATAGATAAATATTGATTTGACAACTGGATGATAACATTCAATTTCCATTTGCAGTATTTTTTGTCAATTTGATGGCAACTTTCTTTTTTCATTTGCATTGGTTTATGTTTTAATTTTGTATGCAAATATTTCATAATCCGATAATACTTAATTTATTTAAAGAAAAAATCTAGATTGTCAAAATTTATTTCATTCCATTATTTAACACTTATTAATAATTGTTTAATCTAGCCACATGCAACTAGAATTTGGAGCACATCCATGCGTAAACACATACTCTCTAACATATTAACATGTACATATAGTATTCTATCAACATAATCCTTGAACCTCCTTCAAGTGCTAGTATATATACCTCTTTATATAGAATTGTCTCCCCCTCTTATCTATCTTTTTTTCCCAATCTATCCAAAGAGCAATTAAACTATAAGATTTTTTTATATATTAATTTCATTTGTTCTATATAAAAATTTCTTAATTATTAATTATAATACTTTCATATTTATATTTAATAATTTTTATTATAGAATATAATATATAATAATAATATAACTTATATATATTATTATATATAATAATAAATATAATTAATTATATTTTGTATTATGTAAAAATATAATGATTATTAATTAGTAATTGAAATAATTTTATATATGTATTTAATAGTTTTGTTAAAGAATATAACATACAATCATAATAAGTAGTAATAATATTATTATGTTATTTATAATTTATTTTTTATTATATAGAATATACATTATATATTAATTGTGCTGATATATACTTAACTACGTAGGGTAAAGGATGTCAATGTTTTTTTTTAAGCAAGAGTGGAAAACCACGATATTATTAATAGTATAATAGATAGGTAATAAAAAATCCTGGTTCTGGAGGGCATACCGGCAGGAAAGAGCCAGGGAGAAAACCTTCGGTTAAAGCCCCAAAAAACATACAAATGGACCAAAATGTCGATGAGAAATCTGACAAGCAATATTAAAAACCTATATACCCTACCTAATAATCTACCAATTTCCAACTATATACAATTTGATACTATTACCACACCCAAAGTACACATCCTCAGAACCTTGGAAGGCAAAACAAACAAAAACCGTGCTAGCTCCAACACTCACTCTTCCATTTGATCCAACCCTGAACTAAAATTTTACCTTGCCCTTCAATCAGACCTTGCAGACCCAAATCATTGGCAAAAAATCATACCCCACGAATGGTTCATCATCCTCATTTCCCTCCTTCTGAATACGAGCTCTATGAAGATGACCATGTTAATCCCTGAAACTTGAACTTTCCTCGAAAACCTCTGTTGCATCCCATTTAGCCTTTGCTATTGTCGTCGGTGCTAGTTCAAAAGGCAACTCTAACACATTTTTCCTCAAAACCTTGACCAGAATGACATCATCCTTAACTTGCAGACCTAGCCTTACTGCTTCAAAGATTTCAAAAAATCCCTGGTGGTGTTTTAAGTGTTCTCTCTGAAAAAGGCTCCCAACAAAACTGTCCCTGCTCTTTTCCTTCACAATCTTTCATTCTTACGCGGCTTTGCCTTTTGTTTTAATATCACTCACAACTTTTCTAGCCACCGCCACGTGGCATCCAATTGGAGCTTCCCTTCGAGACGCTTCTCTTTCCTTTTGTTGGGCTTCGATTGCTTGCCATGTCGCCTCGACCTGCTTTCTATTTGGATGGGGCCCACACCGCAATTACCTTTGTCGGGATGTCATAATGTTAAAACCTAAATGAGCTCATTATTAAGATCTTGGCGGTAATTTTCATTTTAACTTGGCAGTAATTTTAATTTTAATTTTACATACTCTAAAACCCTTTTCAAAACCTTACTTTCAGCTGCAACTTGCCAAATTGGAGAAATGAAAGGTCAATACCAGCGAGGAAGAGTTTGGAGGAGTAGAAACCAATAGCGACGAGGAAAGAAACAAAAAAGGAAAAAAATAGCCAAAAAATGACAAAAAATGACAAAAAATGATGAATGGATGACATTTGTTTAATCCTCTTGCATTGATATAGACACAAGATAGCCATCGATATGCTTTTACAGGGCACCTCATTAACATCTTCCACTTTTTCTTTCGTTTCTCTTTTATGAGTATTTGTAGTTTCCTTCATCTTCGGCGTAAATACCTGCTAGATAAATAAATGGCCACGATTAGTTCAATCGTCTCCCAAGGTCTATGGATAAATATAAGTTGTTGATTAAAATTTTCAAGTTGATCTTGTTCATATTGGATACGCCTTCGATGTAAAATATAGAAAGAAAGTTACAAAATAATTTAAAATTGTAGTTTATTTTAAAATTTGTTTGTCACTATAACTTTAACATTAAATAATTTACACAACATTTAATTTATTCTCCATTTAATAATTTAATAATATATTATTATTTTAGATATAATATATTATATTATACCATAGTACACATATAATTAATTATATAACATATAATATATAAATTTATATTATTATACATAAATTATCTATTATAATAGAAAAGGTAGGAAGTGGATAAACTACAATGAAGGAATGTTTCTATGCATAATATAAAAAATACCTTAAAGTTATAAAATAAAAAGATAAATCTTAAAAATCACTTCATAATAGACATATTTTTTCAAACCTAATTTTATGCATATCTTTACTTATTTAGTCAATCATCATATATAGAATTTAAAAATTTGAGCAACAATACTATAGTTTATAATTAATTTTCTTATCTAATAATTTGAAAAATCTTATTTATTTATTTTTCTATTAATTGTTGTTGTGAGAGATGTTTTTTTACTGAAGAAATGTTCAATATATAGAGTTACAAACAACAAATAATATAGTTGCAGCAGAGGAAGTTGTACAACAAGGGGAAAAATTACAACTGTTGAATTGCAAATATAAAACCCCATAAAGAGTCTTACTCTTTGAAAAGGAATTCACGTTCTTCAACACAAGTTCTATTGTTGTGTGTAAGCAACAAGAAAGAGAGAAAGGAGTCCTGACAAAACCAAATAATTCATGCTTCTACTAAGTGTGTTAGCATACAAAACCAACCCTGATAAATGTTGCTCAGAACCATGAAAATCATCAAAAGAAGGATAAAAAAACCCACTAGAAGGAAAGCATATATCTTGCAATCAACTTCACTTTGGCACTGAAACATCTCCTCAAAAAATCAATCTTTAAAACCCTTTCCTTGTAGCACTAAACCCTATATGATTTAACTCCATTGATCTCCTTCTAAAGCTGGGTCTTGAGAAACCTTCGTAGTGCATTGATCATCCATGGTCAAATTTAGTATGCAATTGAAGTATAAGATCATGTTTTTTTCTCTTCAAGAGAGATATTGGCTTATGAAATTTGTAAGATCTCAAGCTAAAGGGACAAATTGACACAAATTATTTGAAATTCAATCTGGAATGGGTGGATGGTGTTGGAAAAAACAACAATACAACACATTTTCCAAATAAATTCAATATCACATGCCTGCAATTGTGAGAGAGAGTATCAAGGGATTTATAGGAACCTACAAGAGCAACTTTCCAAGACCATTTTTACGGAATAAGGCAGGAAATGAGGTGAAGAGTGAGTACCAAAATTTACGAGCGTGAGTGCAAAACCAAAAGGCATGCTTTATGGACTCTATTTTAGCACAAAAGGGACAAGTAGGAAGAGGGGAAATAAAATTAAGATGATTAGCAATGTGAAGCTTATAAACATGGCAGAATTTCCAAGCGAGGAGTTGAGACTGAGCATCAACTTTGGACTTCCAAATTTGAAACTTGAGTTTGTTCCACTTGGACCTTACAAAGGCACAATTCCACTTCTCATTAAGGTGGGGTGAGATGGTGATCGAGGGGAGGATTTGTTTATAAATGGATTTAAGGGGGGAAAAGCAAATTTTATGAATATTAGGCCATCTCCAATCATTCAAGAAGTTGGTATGACAATCTAGGGAAAATAAGCTACGAAGTTCAGGAGTAACTAGTTGTTGAATTTCCTGAATTAGCTATTGAAGGATGAGAGAAAAAAAAGAAAGGTGAAGAATATACCATGATTTATATTGGAAGGTGGAGAGATCCCATAAGTGTTACATAGATGGTTGCTAATGTTTCACCAAAGGATTGACCTATTATTATCTGAAACAATTGCCAAAATTAATGAATCCATGAGAGGTGGTTAAGCCATGTCACGAACCCAAGCACTGTGCAACACAACACAAGGACACCAAGGGTGCACACCTTACAACAATCCCCCTAGTACAAGAGAGGGGTTCAAACACATGACCCAAGCTTTGATACCAATTGTGGCACTGACGATTGTCGTTGCACCAAAAGATTGACTTGTTAATGCCCAATACAACTGCAAAAGTTAATGAATCCATAGGAGGTGGTTAAGCCATGTCATGAACCCAAGCACTAAATTTCACAACACAAGGAGACCAAGGGAACACACCTTGCAATAATAACTCCCTAAAAATACTAATTCCTTTTTTAAAAAGGCAATTTCCTTTGAGACTATTAATAGTACCTAATGGGCTGCCATTTTGTTGCACCAATCGATTCCACCAAATAGAAGAGTAGGGAAAGCTAAGTTAATGGCTTAGAGACTGATCGAACCAAATGAGATGTTTTTATGTGAGTTGCCAAGCTTTCTAGATAGAATTGAAGGGAGCAGATACATGGACTTTGAAAAAAGGAGCTAACAACAACTTGTCTTTCTAATTTACAACAGCCCAGGGTTTCCAAATAGAAGTAGATTGAATGTGATATATCACCAAATTCTTTTAGGGTGTATCACCCTCCAAAGCTCTAATTATCATTTAGAAGTAAGAAAAATTAATTATGTGTAAGTATCAATGATACCCAAGCCTCCTTTGTCCTTAGGTTGGATGCAATGTTGTCAAGATGAAGAAGAAAACCCCTTTTTATTTCCCCATTTGGCCCATAGAAAGTCCTTAATAAGTTGGGTTAATTGGTTGTAGTAGGTTTTGGAGGGCAGCCAAGATGATGATATGTAAACATGACTAGAAAGTAGAATTTTATTTTCCACTTGATTCCAACCAGCCATGGATAGAAATCTATTAGTCCAACTCAAGAGCTTGGTTTTGAATTTAATCATAAACATATTCCACATGTATTTAACAAAAAATCTGACACCAAAGGGAATGCCCAAATACCTAGTGATTGAACCATGATTTATTTTTTTTCCATTCAAAAGGAATCGAAGGAGGATGGGGGGGTGAATCATTATGAATTCAGTCTTGTGCATAGCCAATTTAGACCTAGAAATGGCATAGAACAAGTCCAAGGTATCAATTATGTTATTCACCTCCTCTACAATGTTTTGGATAAAAATCATACTATCATCCACAAAATGAGAGTTGACAGAAGTAGCACCATTTGGTAAGGAAACCACACGAATAAGATGATTGTTCTTAGCATGAAGGAGTAAATAAAGAGCATTAGAAACTAGGAAATCAAGAAAAGGAGCAAGGGGGAAACTTTGGTGAATAGATCTTTGTAGAGGGAATTGTGGGGAAAGGGAACCATTAGTAGCTAACCTTGCATTAGCATCAATGAATAACATTTTGACGTGCTCACAAATTTTAAGACCAAACCTAATTCATTTCATCATGTTAAGGATGGAGGGCCATCTAATGCGATTGTAAGCTTTTTCAAAATCCAATTTAAAAATAAGAGCATCCTAGGAGGATTGTTGGGCTTATTCAGAAGTCTCCCAAGCTAGCACAAGATTGTCAAGGATAAACCTTCCTCCAAAGAATCTTGTTTTCTCTGAACGCACTATTATTTGGGTAATGGGTTTATTCTATGAGCCAAAGCTTTAGCTATGATTTTATAGGACGTGTTAAGAAAATTATTGGGTTTCCAACCAGCCACAATGTCTTCCTCTTTTCCTTTAAGAATGAGATTGATTAGTCCCTGGTTAATAATGGGTCCTAAAGAGCCTGTTTTGATTGGTCCTTATGGAGTTGAAATCATAAAATTTTGACTCATAAGGTTCTTGTCATAAATGATATTAGGCACCATAAATACGGGGGGCAAGTGCGAAAATGTGAGATTTCCATGGGGTGCAATTTTATGACATTACATTAGGCTGAAGAGAGGGTTATGTAGTGTGAAATTGCGCAGGGGTGCAATTTTACAATACTACAGTAGATTAAGATAGGGTAAAATTAGTTATGGTTGGGTAAGATTAGATTTTAGGTGTCTATAGTTATATGTCTATAAAAATATAATATTTATAGAAGACTACCAAATAGACTTGAAACACAACCATATAATCACACAATGTCACATGTCAGTAATACAAAAACATATGACAAAATTTCTTTGTAGTCATATAAAAAAGTTATAATGTAATCAGTCCTCTCCACTAACAACCCTTTGACTGTCGAATGGATGAAGAGGCAAGTGGTGATGGTTGATTTTGAATCCATTGAATTGAACTCCTCTCATAATTTTTTTGGAGCTCCACCTAATACAATAAAAATATATGTGCAAATTAACATATAAAAAATAAACTATAGAATGACATCTAATGAAATAATCACTTACCACCAGATGATAATCTCTCCCAAGCAATCATTGCCTCTCTTCATTCATATTAGGGGTAGGTGCACAATCTAGAGTTGTGACCCCCTATGACAAGAATCAAAAAATAAATTAAACTAATAATGAATATCATTCTATTTTTTTTCTAATAAATGTGGGATAAAATAATAAATAAAATATAAAATTGATTATTCAGGCTTCACTAGTACAAAAATAGAAATAAATGACTAAAAAAACTACTAAAAATTGGTCACATGACCATTTGTTTGGTCACGTGACTATTAGTAGTTTATTGCCAGTCATTTATAACATGACCAAATTTATGACTAAACCAATTTTAGTCATTTATTAGTTGTTTTGATTGATTAATTTAGTAGTATATTTAGTCGTAAACTTAGGCATTGATTGTTGTTAACAAGTCATTTATTTAGTCATGGTCGTCATTTTATTTGGTCATGGTAGTCATTTTATTTAGTCATGGTTTAGTTGTTTATTTAGTCATGGTAGTCATTTATTTAGTCATGGCAGTCATTTATTTAGTCAATTATGAACTAATACTTTCAGATGTGTATGTAAACTCCTATGTTTGAAGAATGTTGTTACAATAGCTAGTCTATGAAATTACAACCCAAGAAAAAATTATGTTGTGATTGAAAGATATAAAAATTTAAAGTTTTTATATTATATTGGAAAAATTAAACTGAAACAATTATAAAACTTCAACAAATTTGCTCAAAGGATGAAACAACATTGAAAAATAATTCACTTTATATTCAAACTGTATATAAAATATGTTACAAAGAACTATATATATTGAGTTTTAAACTGTATATAAAATATGTTACAAAGAACTATATATATTGAGTTTTAAAGACAAAATCTTTCATAGTATGCAAATTGTTGATATATTATACTTTTAAAATTGAAAAAAACTAAAACTAAAGATAAAAAGCATCGGTGTGAATGCATGTCTTTAGTGATGCCACTACTTTGCAAATAGTCGAACAATATATTTGGGGTCTGAGAAAGATCCTTCCACCTATAATTGTACATAAAACTTCTTTATAGCGTCTCTTATTTTAGATCTGTATAAAAGAAGAGAGGAATGAAAACAGGTAACAAAAAAATGAATAATAAGATATTGGAATCAAAACCAGTAAGTATATATTAAATACGGTACTTGTAATCAAGAAAATAACCTAGAATGAGCTAACTATTGATAAGCTACATAGTCAATATGTTTTGGAAATAAATCTAATCCTCACACCCGGTAAGAAAATTAAAATAAAATAAGAAAATGAGTTTGCAAGAAAATACTAGTGTCCATAGGAAGACTGCACCTTTGTCTTTGAAGATTTTGTTTGCTAAATAAATCTATTAAAACATGTATATGTAAATGATTAAAAATAAATGGGAATACATACTAAAATAATATGTGTAGATGGGAATACATATTAAAAATGAATTTGTGCAGAGGTAGGTCATAGACCTCAAAGAGCATGGTTTCTAGAGTGGGAGTAGCTATCGGGACTACAATCCCAAAAGGCTAGTGGGTAGGCTAACATGGCAGCATGTCCTTGTAAATGGATTGTATTATATCAACTATAACCTCAAGGATACTTTGGTACAAGACTATCGCTCTATCAGTGGGTATGGTTTGTTCTATGGATGGAGACAATTAGAAGGCTATGGTCGCATTTTTTCATCTCACCTGTACCTTAGTTCTACAAGAAGAGAGGGAACAAAGGTAGAGAAAAGGATCCCGTTGTTAGGCCAGTGATTTTTCGATTAGGTCATGCAAATGAGAATTTTTGAGTGGATCTACTAAAGTGTGACTCGTGTTGGTACACGATAAAAAATGAGCACCAAATGCATTTGTTCACACACCAGAAAGATCACCCAAGCCATGGGAATTTGAAATTTGGTCATCCAAGCCACCCAACTGCTAGATGAGGGCTCTCGAATCATCCCTTAAAAGGTTCCAACAGAGTTGGGAGCGGCTACCAATGTCGATCCCTATTCCGAGCTACGTCTGCCACTATTGGTTTCAACATAAACTCAGGTTAATAGTGAGTGACTAGTAACATCAAACTAAAACAGAAGATTAGAGCAAGTCAAAAGATCACGATCTTCTTAGATATGATAATGTCCAGAAATAACATCTTAGATTATGCAATAACTAGAGAAAAACATAGCGAAAAAAATGAACTTGAGAAATACATCACTTAAAAACAATCATGATTAAATATTGTAGAAATTGTATGAGACGAAACTCATCTTTTTAGCATTTACTAATTAAATATCAATAAACAAACGAACTTTGCATCGACAAAGTCATCTCTTCGCTTTCACTTCTCCAATTTGACGAGCTGCAGCCTGAAAATAAGTTAGGGTTATAGAGTATGTTTATTAAAATAAAAATTGTTCGTCCAGATTTGCCCGAGATTTTCCTCATTTGCCTCCTAAAATAGAATATCAAAAATGGAATCGAAATTAAATAAATTACAATATATAATTCTCTCACTTTTTCACAATAAATATTATTAAATATATTAAATATTATATAATATAATATTATAATATTATTATAATATTAAATATATATATATAATAAAAATATATATTATATAATGATATAATATTATAATATTAAATATATTATAATATCATATAATATATAAATATTATAATATAATATAATATCATATTATAATATATTATACTATATTGTATTGTAATATAATATCATATTGTAATATAATATATTATATTGTATTGTAATATAATATATTATATTATATTATAATACAACCCACTCTCTCAATTTGATTTTTTTTTAATTATCCATTTTAATATCATATTGTCTAATTTTTATTTGTGTGACTAATTATTTAGTTGTGTTTTTTACCCCATGATCAAATTAGTCACTTATGATGACCAAATTAGTCATTTATAGTTGTGTTACAAAAAATGAGTAGAATTTAGTCATTTTTAGTTGTTGTGACTAATTTTTTTAGTCACGTAGTTCTTTATTTGCCAAATTCTACTAGTGGTTATACTTCTATCAAAGGCATCAAAGATACAAATTCTACGGTAACTCCTACCTCCATCATGTCATGAATATTGGAATATAAATTGTCATCAAATGAAAATGAAACAATATTATTTTACTAAAATCTACCTAACATTATTTTACAAACATAATGATTAAAAATAGTCAAGCTTACCTTAGTGAAAGATGTATAAACACTCCCACCAATAGGTCTGGATTTCAAAGGCATAGCATCCACCTATTTACCATTCAATTATATAATATTTAAGATTACAATTCATATAATAAAAGTATTTACATGTTCTATATTTACTATTTATTCACTAATTACATACTCATGGATTGGGCATTGTTGTGTAACTAGGAGTTGAAGGGTCACTAGACAAAGGGTAAACACTTTGACCCTAAAAATGTATTACAATAAATTTAGATTAAATTCAATTATTATAGATGAATATAGTTAATCTTACATTTCAAAAGAAAACATTGTAATTTGCATTCAACCTTATTCAAATTTACCTACCTGTCAATGTCAAATGTTGCATCCAATATGGATGTTTCCTTTTGCTAGCCATGTGCATCCCTAACATCCTCAACCCATAATCACAAAAGGACCCACAATTTTGATAAGTGAGAGTTGAACATTGAGACCTAGAATCCTCACCCTCATCACCCTATGCTTAAGGCCTAGTGTGGTGTAACAACATTTGTGTGAGGGAGTTGATGGACTCAAGAGTGTCCACATCAACACTCTCCTTCACAATGTAAGGGATTGTCACATGCTCAATTTTTTTCCTAGAAAGGGGTCTTGAACCAAGTCTTCGACATGATGTGCTCCCTCTCTATCCGGTGTTGAACCCCCACCTCTACCTTAGAACTCACACATGTCAACATATTTTGGTATCTCATTGATCAAAAACTCTTAATAGAGTTTCCTTAAAAAATATTGTGAGACCTCATTATTCTTGTATGGAGGATTTTAAAATACTATCCACCATCTCTCGCAAAAAAAATCCCTTATTCCTTGGTGTTGGCACCAATGAATAGGGAACCTCTTGCAACTACTCTGTAGGGGTGCATTTGTTCACAAATCAATGAACAATGCACACAAATTGAATTATAATACTTTTTTATTTTACCTATTCATAGGAAAAAAAATAGCAAAAAATTGTCTTTCTTCTTCCCTCTTATTTGACCATGTGTTAATTTGGCCACTCATGGGATCTATGTGAGAGATGATAGATTCCAATGAAGTGACAAGGGTAGATTCATGGGAACTAGTTTCACTCTGATTTCTCAACCTTTCAATCAAAGTTTGAAGTTCTCTTGTACTGTTTTCAATTTTCCCTACGAGGTTTTCTTGTGTCCCAAGAGGATTTCAATGAACTATTGGAGGAGTTTTTTGAGGTTGTTCTTCACTATCTAGTATTTGTGAATTGGTGAATTAGGGTTTTCATGAATTTATGGGGAATTTTAAATTATTGAGAATTAAACAAAATTGAATCAAAAAATTTACTAAATTGATATTTAATCTAATTTTTACACTAAAATATAACAAACCTACTTCCTTGACCTCATGGATGTCATGACGACATTTTGACAGTGATTTGGTCTTCACAACGTATGCATGCTTTCTATTGCTCATTGTCTACTGTTTGGAAGGTGAGAGGTTGAGTTCAAATGATCTCGACCTCAATTTCTGTTTAATTTTTATGTTTCAAATAATGTGAGCATTTTATAATGTGCTTGTGTTATTTTTTGGATGGACCAAAAAGTGGTTGTGGCCACTTTTTGGTCAACCATCTTTCTACACATTCTCGATAATTATGTTGTAACTCTCATTGGACTATCATGGACTGTGTTATCAACCAATCCCAAGAATTTTCCACTTTTTAAAGTATAAACAAATGAATTAATTAAGAAAAATGATATTCTTACACCCTATGTAAAATTATTTTATTAATAGTGCAATTATACATATAATTTTTTTTATGTTTAATCAAACATTCAAAACTTAATAATCCATTAGATTAGAATAAATGAAAATAATTCTTGTTTAATAACACACACACACACACACACACACACACACACACACACACACATATTGTAATTTATGCATATTTTTCCTGCATGGTGTGTGCTCAATCCTTTCATGACACTCCACCTTTAAGATCACTAGATTCAGTCTCCCTAATGACACACTCTCTCTCTATGACGAGAGAGCATCAAAGTTTCTTGTTGAACTCACACAAAGAATAATAATTAGTCATTATCAACTATAATCATTCTAAAAATTTAATGTCACAACTAATTAATAATATATTGATATTGAATTATTTAATGTAAAAAAAATGATTCAAGAGAGTCATTGTTTGATAATTAAAGCAACTATCTCATCAACATACTTAACTATGAATGTCTAATTATTTAGTTGTATTAGCTAGGATGCAACATAAACAAAGATTTCTATATTTACTTAAGGCATCAATAACTTAGCATCCCTCAAATTTGGATCCTAATATTCTAAAAAGAAATGCTAAAATGTCATATATTGTTGAGACTACAATAAAGCAACTCCACCATGACACAAATCTATTCAAAATGATTAAAGATAGATAGTATGTGGATCAAGCTAAGTGGTTAGAAAATTTAGGTTTAGTTGTTATTTCCAACCAAAGATATGATGAGGACCATTGATTATTATACAAGGAAAATGATTCAAGCAAGTCTCAATCTAAGTCATCAACTTGGTCACACATAAAAAATATACATACCAATACCAAACCACATGTTACCAAAATCCAAACCATTCAAACCAATATATCAATGCTCCTCCATTGAACACCTCAATTGGTGCTCCACAAGTTGCTACCACCATGTCAAATAGCCTATATTGGCACACCTAGAAGATAAAATTGGCACATCAATAGTACAATGAAAAGTAAACAACTATCTAGAATTTAAATTATTTTATACCCATCACTTGAAATTGTGTGTTTGTGTACATGTATTCATTTTTACTTAAGGTTAACAAGTAGGAAGAAACATAGGACAATATTATTTGAGCTATTCAAAGACCTATGATGAATTTTTCTAATTTCTTATCACAAGAATTAACATTTTAACAATTAAGACTATTTGTCAACATTGCATATAGAAAAGAACTATTTTTCTATCTCATTATTTCCATGAATGTGTAATGATGTGTAAAATACTGCATTACATGTTTAATATATCATCAATTTAATTTCTAGGTTATTATTTTACCTATCATATTATCATCTTAGGTCATGTGGAGTGGACCAAAATGAGTCATATTAGTTTCATCATGCCATGATATTGGTGTGGCCATGTCCAATTCTCTCCAAAAGAAATAAGGAATAATGTTGATCGTGCAACCCCATCATCAATAAAAAGTCATTTTGATGTAAGTAACATAGATCCACACTTGCAAGTATAGGACATGATTTCCTCTCTAAGTTAGCTTAGCCCTAGTAGGAATTTGGTTTAGGTTGAAGAAGAAACCAAGGTACATGTAGTATAGTATTGGATAGACTTAAGTCTAGATCAACTTGGTTGATCTACTCTTATAGATGGGGTTATATGGCTATAATATTTCAGCCCAATGGCCTCTCAAAGGGATATGGAACATGATAGGGTATTCCTCATAAGATTGAGAAACATTATTTTTGTGAATATCTTTAAGAGATCCTCCACTAGGTCATAATGACTATTAGAATTAGGGTAGGGATCAACTACAGAGACCAAATTCCAATGATACTCCACCTTTGAATTTGAGTGAGGTTCTTCGAATTAATCTTTTCAAACTAATTTAGCTAGTTCCATAACATCTTACTCTCTCCGTTTATACAATCAAAACTCATCTAAAAGGCTTGGAAAAATTAGGTTGACATGAGGTATTATATCTTTGATGTAGTAGAAATTGATTCTAGTATATTCACATATTGGAATTTTGTGGGGAAAAGGACCCTTAGTAGCTATGATTTGGGATGTGTTGCAAGTAAAGAAGCATGTAGATAAATAATAATTATTGTTCTTTGAGGATTTTACAAGTAAATCAAGTGTACTAGCATATTTTATAGCATGCCCCCTTGTCTTATGGAAGAAGTATAATTTATCAAAATCAAAATATTAAGGCCTTCGATATGGGTCTTACCCACGACGATCAAAGAATTGACTCTTTTAGTACTTATTATCTCTCAAGTTGTAATTGTTTCTTAGATGGTATTCAAAAACATTAATTTTTTTACTTTCCATGTTTAAGTAATTATTACCTCCACCACAATTGACTTGTTACTATAGTTTTTATTATTACTACCATTCATGACTAATCGAATGTTTGTAGCCCTATCTATTGTAGTGCTTTGATTATTTTCCAAGGTTTTGAGCATAGAGATTTACTTCTATTATTGTTATCATTGTTTTCATTATCGCCCTTTACATTCTAACTATTATTCTATCTCTAAGTTAGAAATATTTGTATAGCATAATGTTATTAGGGGTCATACCCTTATAAAATTTATATATGTTCTAATATAAAATTATAAAACCTTATGCATATTATATGCCTTATAAAGTTTGCACCATTTAAATAATTAATAATCCAACAAACTATTAGATTATTAATTGTTTATAGATGGTTGTTTTTAATAGGTATGACTAATACCCCTTTAGATATTTTACCACCCCTTATCCTATATCTAAGGAGGCTTTCTCTCATTGAGAGGTAATGCAATTTAGAGATTTATATTGACTTCTATCACTATGAACAAGAGGTATTATTGATGATACAGAAGTAAGAAGTGATATCCCCAAGCTTTGTCTATAATTTTATAGATAATTCTATTTAAGTGTTTTACTATAAAATGATTCTTTATGAAAAGTTTATCCAAAGAGATTTTCCTCATATATATATATACATATATACGTCTATACATATGTATATATATAAATATATAACGAAGGGTACTCCCCCTATAGACCAAAAATCACAACAATAACAAAAAACAACATAGCCAATGTCAAAAGAAACAATGATCTTCTATTATTAACTTTATTACATGGGCCTTCTATTTACATCATTTGAATAGCCAACACATGGTATTTGGTTACAATCATCTGCAAGTCTACAAATCTGAAATAGATTCACTCTAGGCTTCCTTACCTTACAACAAACCTCTATAGTCTTCCTATTGTTGACCTCCAGTCTTGTCGACGCTAACCCAACTACTAGACTTCCTGTGCTCCACCGTCTCTTCCTGTTACTGCTTGGATTGTATCCTCTCATCTATCTTCACTAGCTAGCAACATTCTCTCCTCGTAATCCCATCCAGATTCATTGCATATTCTATTTTCATCAAACTAGAAACTAGGGTTTCATTCCCATTCACCACGTTCACCTGCAATCTGATCTCCATTTAATTATTTTACTTGTCTTACCTTAGTACCACCACCCTCACCCAGCCAGTAATCAAGAACAATTTCCTTATTTTCTTCTCTATCATATCTAGCACATTATCGATCACCACATTCATGCCATGAAAACCGCCTTACTTTGAATCCTTATGCCACACTGTCAAAAAAATGTTACGTTATCAGGCTGAGATAGATTCGAGTCTCACCGATATTGACCTCTTTCACTAATACCTCATCACCATCCTCGTCACCATTTGTAATTTGTAACAACGATGTGAATTGACCTATCATCCAATCGAATTCCACCATCTGTTCGTCCACGTCATCATACTCCAACATCACCTCCCTATCGGGTCCCACCAAAGTCTTCACCATGACTTTGTTGTGTCGAGGGGACACCAAAGAAACTCTCTCCAAATTCCCATTGTCACCTCAGTACACCTATCACTCTATCAGAGGGAATCCCAAGTGACTCCTTCCGATATGGTGAAGTCTTGCCGATGAAGTCCTATCGAAATGTTAAAGGGACTTACATTGCTGTCCTACCGACATCCACTCGTCAACCTGATGAAGAACCTTTGTGACATCACCTATTCAATCCTTTGTCACCACTTTTCAGTCATGACATCATCATCCTTTTTCGTCATCACTTAGCCCGGTCCCACTTATCGGCATGTCGAAGAGACTTTGAAGCAACTCACATTGATATCCCAAAGTCTCACCAAAAAATATTTGTTTGACATCGTCAAAGTGTCAAATAGACTCCATAAGATGTCTCGTCAATATGTACGCATGTCTCCTTGATAAGATGCTAAATTAGAATGTCAAAGGGACTCCAAATTATGTCCCATTGAAATATGCATCTCCCTTCAATGTGAAGCCTTCACAACTGTTCACTGCTACCCACGCCTTCCATTATCATCATGTCAGAGAGACACGAAACAATGTATTTTTTAAATCTCCATATCCCACCGATGAGTTAGTTGACTGAATGCCAAAACACAAGTTGTCATGCCTCATATATTCCTTAACATTGAATGTCGATGTCTGCCTATTACATCCATGAGTAAGCCACAAGCCCAAAGTCTGAAACTAGACCAGCCTAATTTGAAAATTACTAACTCCTATCAACCTCCATACTCAACAAAATCTAGCCAGTTCAACCCTTATTCCAAAAGAAAGAACACTACTATTTTTGGTTGACGCAAGATTTCTCTCACACCCTGGATGCTCCTACATCAGACACCCGAGGTAGGAAGAATTTTGTGAATATGGATTCACAAAATGGAGTTGAGTGGTAGTATCGCCCTTTCAAACTATAAGCAATCCTCAGCCAACCCAATTGTTGAAATTGATACCTACAATTGCTTCTTCTTTCTCCTCTGCCAACACTTAGATTGAACAAGCAACCTCCTCCTCTAAAAAATTTGTTCTTCACTCCTCTTCCTTGATGTGGAATGAACTCCACTATAACCCGACCACCTCCTCCAAATGTATCTCTCATTCACCTCTACTCTTATGGGATTCATCCCACCATAGTCTTTCCACCTCCACCAATTTGCACTTGCACTTAACTTTGGAACGCTATACAAATCCTTCTTTGCATACCAATCATCCCTAAAAAATTCTAACTCAATCATCTCATATATATTCACTAACTCATCCATCTCAACATGAAAATCATATTTCTTAAATTTATTAAATGAATATTTTACCTTCTCATCACCTATTACAACTTCAATTTGATTCTCTTCCTTCATGCCTTTGATAAGACATGCAACTATATCGCTTTCTTGTCCTCTAACCAATGCATCATACTCTTTTTCCACTGCTGCAATCCTTTCATTCTTACAAAACCTAGCCATATCTTCCTCACAAAAATTTAAAAAATTATGCATTACCTCCTCTGGTATTGCTACATCCACTTGTTCATCATCACCCTTGGGTACAACATTGTACTCGTCTTTATTTATGCCTTATACAAGACATTTTTCAACTACATCACTTCCTCCTTTGCATCCAAACCAATGTTAGCAGTATAATCAAAGGACTCTTCCTTTTCTCCCTACAACAAACTATCAGTCATACCAATCTCCTTATCATATAATAAGTCATCAACTGATGCTAATGAAAGATTACCAAACAACTCAACTTTCTTCCCCTCTTTTCCTTCCTTATTTTTAGTTGTAGTATCTTCATCCATAAAGACACTCATTTTTGCAACATATTCTTCTACATTACTCTTATCATACTCAGACAAATCAAAACTTTCATAGAAATCAGAATTTACCTCTTTCTTCTCCATTGAAACCTTCACTGTATCTATCTTGGGTGTAGTTCACACTTCTGCAACTTCTTTCTTATCTTCAACATAATATGCCACTATTTGTATGCCCTTAGAAGGACATATTGTGGTTTCACACTTCACCTCCTATTCCTTGATTGCAACCTTTATCTCACTTGAGATTAACTCATCCCACTCTCTTTCAACTGCTACCATTTGCATCAATAAATCATCCCCTTCACTTTCTTCTACATCCTTCAAAGGGCACTCTTCTACTGCAAATTCATTATACTCACATTCATCTTCATAAAAATATTTATCAAAATTAAATTTTACCTCAGTATCCTCCATTCCTGTAGCTTTTGCTTCCCCTACAATAAGTTGATCCCATTCTCTTTCAATCTAAATAAGTAAATTATCCTTTTCAACTTCATAGGTGTTCTCTAAAGAACTCTCTTCTTCTGCTGCAATCTTTGTGGTCTCTTCCTTCATTTCTTCCAATAGACATCCCTTAGCTTTAGGTTCTTCAATCTTTTCATAATCATCCTCTTCCTCTTCCTTGATGTCACATGCAAGACACTCTACTACATCCTCTTTCTTTCCTACATTCAAAACTTCATTAGAAATATAATAAAAATTACCTTCAACTCTTCTCTTCTTTTGTTTCCTCCTCTCAACCTCCACTCTCATTTCATCTATCTGCTGTTGCATCTTTATCATTTCTCTTTCTCTAATTTTCCAAATCTACTCTATGATTTCCTCTAGTCTGGGAATTCTTAGAATCCATCCAATGATAAATTTATTTTCCTCTTTATCTTCTCCATTCTAAATACCTCTTAATTCGTTAAAAAAACAAATCTTCAAACCCTCAATTTTTACTTATGTAAACTACCTCCTTCGATGATTTGTTTACAAAACCCTCTTCCAATATTAACTAATATTATTGTAAACTACCTCCTTCGACGATCTGTTTACAATCATGGGAACCTCAATTCCTCAAATCCTCTAAAAATTTCTTCTTACTACTTGCACATTCATCTGCAAGAAAATCCACACATTCCCCACCCTCATGTCTTGGTGCAAATTGCCTCACGTTCAATGCTGGGTGATCCCACAATACTGGTTTACAATTTTTTGTCAAACTGGACACTAAAATAAGTTTCTCTAACTAAATCTTCAATTTCGGGCACCTATAGCGGCTAAACCATGAGGAATTTGAAGATTATGCAAACTAGTGATTTGTGAAATTTCGTTTGTAGATTCTAAATATATTTTTTTCAAAAATTTTGGAATCAGATTGCACTTCTTTTTCCATCTCCTTCGAAAATTAGTTTTTTTCAGCAAACAACATTTTTAAGGAGTGATGCTCACCGTATACAACATAGATTTTCTCCATGAAGGATAAAATTCTAATTCTTTTTAATTAAGATTTGTAACTCTGATATCTAGTGCTTCCAATTGGTCTCATAGTTTTTTATTAAATATTTTTTCCTTAATCAAGTTTCGAAGTCAAACAAATTACAATTCAGACATAGGCAAACTGTATACAATGTAACTTTTTTTGTATGTATAAAAATTCAATTTTTTTTTGTTGGATCAAGGACTTCAATATCTGGTGCACTCATATTTTTCAAATTTTTTTTCAATAATCTGCTATTTTTCCACATGTGCAAATTAGAGAGCTTGATTTTCGGTGAAAAACCTATGTTTAATAAAACTAAAAAAATGAATACATAATAAAACTAGAACATATTAAAATTATATTTGTTGGATAGCTCGTTTTGAGGACTACCATCAACTAGTTGGGTGTGTGAAGTCTCCTCCATTTTCTTCCTCAACCCAAGCTTCAAAGCGCAAGATTTTGGACTTTTTTGGTGCCTGAGGGGGAGAAGGGGGGAAAAGGGGGGTTCACTTTAATCAGGGTTCATTCAAACCCCCTCTCCACAATTGGATTTTTTCTGAGAATGGTGGGCCCCATCATTAAATGGGTTCGCTCGAACCTAGGTTCTAGCGAACCCTATTTTGGTTCACTCGAACCAAATAGTTCATTCGAACCCCTAAAAGCAATTTTTTTTGCATGGGGTCATTTTTTTCAACTTTCCCTTCCTCACTTGAATTATAAAGCACTTTTGTGGGTTTACCTCGCTCTACCTGCACACTCAGGAACTCCTGCTCTGATACCACTGGCCAAGGGTACTCCCCTTACAAACCAAAAATCATAATAATAACAAAAAATAGAATAACCAATGATAGAAGAAACAAATATCTTCTATTATTAACTTCATTACATGGGGCTTATAATTACATAATTTACATAGCCATCACATGGGCTTTGGTTACAATCATCTACAAATCTGCAAATTTGAAACATATTCGCTCTAGGCTTCCTTTCCTTACAACAAACCTCTACAGTCTTCTTATTATCGATCTCTAGTCTTGCTGACGCTAACCCAACTACCAAACTTCCTATGCCCCACTGTATCTTCTTGTTATAGATCAGATTATATCCTCCCCTCTGTCTTCACCAACAAGTAATCTTCTCTCCCGATAATCCCATCCAGATTTTTTGCATATTCTACTTTCATCAAACTACAAACTAGGGTTTCATTCCCATTCGCCACGTTCACCTGCAATCTAATCTTCATTTAATTATTTTACTCATCTTGCCTTAGTACCGCCATTGTCCTCTAACCAGCAATTAGGAATGATTTCCTCATTGTCTATTTTGTCATCTCTAGCACACTATTCATCACCGCATTTGTGCCATGAAAACTGCCTTACTTTGAATCCTTGTGCCATACTATCAAAAAAACATTATGTTATCAGGCTGAGAAAAATTTGAGTCTCACCGATATTGACCTCTTTTTTTGATACATCATTGCTATTCTCGTCACCATTCACAATTCACAACAACAATGCAAATTGACCTGTCATCCAGTCACATTCCATCATCTGTTTGTCCCCATCATCATACTCCAACATCACCTCCCTATCGGGTCCCACCAAAGTATTCGCCATGACTCTGTTGTGTTGAGGGGAAACCAAAGCAACTCTCTCTGAGTTCCCACTATCACCTCAATATGCCTATCACTCCATTAGAGTGACTCCTTTTGATATGGTGAAGTCTCACCGATGAAGTCCAATGAGAATGTCGAAGGGACTTACATTGCTATCTTGCCAAAATCCACCTATTAACCCGATGATGAACCTTCATGACATCACCCATTCAATCCTTTATTGCCACTTGTCAGTCATGACATCATCACCCTTTGTCATCATCACTTAGCCTGGTGCCACTTATCGACATGTCAAAGAGATTTTGAAGCAACTCACAAAGATATCCCAAATTCTTTCCAAAAAATATTTGTTTGACGTCGTCGAAGTGTCGAACAGACTCCACAAGACGTCCCACCGATATACGCATGTCTCCTTGATGAGATCATGTGAAATCAGAATGTCGAAGGGACTCCAAATGATGTCGCACTAAAATATGCATCTCCCTTCGATGTGAAGCCTTCACAACCGTTCACCGCTGCCCGCACCTTTCATTATCACAATGTTGGAGAGACACGAAACAATGTCTCTTCGAAATCTCCATATACCGTTGATGAGATAGTTGACCAAATGAAAAAAATAGGTCACCATGCCTTGTATATGCCTTAACACTAAATGTTGATGCCTACCTGTTACATCCATGAGTAAGCCACAAGCCTGAACTAGTCCAAAACCAAACTAGCCCGATCTAAAAATGACTAACTCCTACAGACCTCCATACTCAACAAAATCTAGCTGATTCAACCCTTATTCTGAAAGAAACAACACTACTATTTTTGGTTGATGCAAGATTGCTCTCACACGCTAGATTCTCCTGCATCAATATACATATATATAGACACACACACACATATATTTATATGTGCATATACATATATACATCTATATACACATATAATACAATATATACATGTATATATGTATATACGTATATACATACAAAAATACATATATATACATATACATATATGTATACATATACGTATACATATACATATACATATACATATACATATACATATACATACATACATACATATATACATGCATACATATATATACATATGGATACATATAGATACATATATACACACATATAAATATACATATACATTATAATATATTAAATTTGTGCATCCTGTAATTCTCATTTCATGTATGTAATATTAGATTTGTGATTATTAGTAACTTAATATTTTGATTTCTAATATGATATCTAAGTCGATTGATCTATATTAATCATTTATTACAAATTATACTAAATTAAATTTTGATTCTTAATCAATTCATCTCTTTTGAAACCATTAAATAGATTCAAAACAATCATATAATCAAGAGACACCATTATTTGTATGGGGAGAAAATTAACTACAATCTTACACCTTTGTAATTGAAAATAAAAAGATAATATTCTAATATTAAAGTCCTCACATCTTCCACAAGGTGTATGAAAATTTGGAAGGTTTGAATTTATTAGAAATCTTGATGAGCATCAGAATGCCTCAAGGAATTGATAGCTATCACATGAATGGGAAGAAGTTTTATATCCATTTCCCAAATATATGAATTATTTTCTAGATTAGGTCAATTGTTGGTACAAAGTTTAAGGATAATTTTTTTTTCCAATCTTCAATGTTCATTCCCTTGCAAGTGAGAACATGGTGTTTTGCAATGAAAGTTTCAAAGGAAATTTTTTTATAATATATAAGTAACAAAGTAGAATAGAACATGTTCTAGTACTTGCACACATTGTGACCTTGAATGGGGAAGGTGTGGGGCTTGTTGAATATCATCGAATTCATTACTGTCTCACCAAAATTTCTCAAAACATGTTTTTGTAAACTTCACATAATCTATTCCATAGAATCAAATATAACATTCCATGAAATATAATGGTATACTAATTTTTATTTTCTGACTACATCTAATATTAGAGAAGAATATAATTTATTTCCTACATTCTTATGTATTTGATATCTAAGGGCTTTAGGCAAATTCGCTGTCAATAATTCACTGCCATGACAAATTCATCTCATGGGAAATTCATCTTGATAAATATAAAAAAAATTATTTCATACAATTTTTACAACACAAGAGCAGTTTTGTTGTATTTCGTCTTTGCATGACTTTGATATTTTCTTTATAATTAAAATCCTTTTTTTTGATACTCTGTTTGATGTCTTAGGTTGGGAATAGTGGTCATTATGTTCCTTTTCCTTTGACTAACTACTACTATGATGGCTAGAGGATTGCTTAAAAAAATAAGTATAGTGCATGAAGGAGTTTATGCTAAGGCAAGGCCTTAAACAAATGTTGTCTCTTCTCTTGGCGTTATTTATTTCCACCATGGATGAGGAGGCTTAAAGGAAAATACAGAGTGCTTTCCAACTAAATTTGATCATGCTTATAGATAATATATAGTCTTGAGAATCAAAATAGGCATCTAATTTAGAGTATTGTCTATATATATATAATGAGAATGAATATATATTAATGGAAATCAATTGATAATCATTTGTGTAATATCTTAAAAATTCAACTTTTTACTATTTATGTAATTTGGTTCAATCAAGTTATAAATCTCACATTTGTATTTGTTAGTTTGTTCTTTAATTACAACATTTCTTATCCTTATTATTCTCATTATGCCAACTCTTTATGTGTTTCTTTCATGAAAAGTGTTGGAAGATGTCGCCCTTCATCCCCTTGGTTGTTTAGCACCAGTGCTTGGGATTTGTGACATGGTCTAACCACCTCTCATGGATCTTAACTAACGCTTGTATCAGGCATTGATAGGCCGACCTTTTGGTGCAACGACAGGGCCAACAATTGGTATCAGAGTTGGTCACGGGTTCGAATCCCTCACTCACGTTGGGGGGATTGTTGGAAGGTGTCGCCCTTCATCCCCTTGGTTTTTGAACATCGGTGCTTGGTATTCATGACATGGTCTAACTGCCTCTCATAGATCTTAACTGATGCATGTATCAAACATTGATAGGTTGACCTTTTGGTGCAACAATAGGGCCAACAAAAGGTTGTGGCATATGTCCTCAAGTGGTCATGGATTGTTTATAAGAATCTAGTTAGTGTTACTATTTCTATTATTCCAACTCTCTATTTGTTTCTTTCATGAAAAGTTATGGTATATGCCCTCAAGTGGTCATAGGGCCCATAAATAGTGTGTAGGAACTTAGTCAGCTAAGGAGAAAATAATATAATCCAATAGATTAGGTTTAATTTGATCAAATGCACCCATCTACTCTATATGTGATAGGATTTGGTCGAATGTATCTCAATAAAAATAGACTCTTTCTCTTCACATGAAATAATGATATAGATGGGTTTACCAATCAAATATTTTGATTCTTGTCACACTTTTTATTATTATTAATCAAATTCAAAGTTATTGTTGGATACAAAAAAAATTGAAAATATTATATCCTTATTAAGGAGGGACAATCTTTAATTAGTCCAACAATTTTTGACATGACCTAAAGGTTGATAAGAAGGTGGAGTATAGATTCTATACAAGATTTTATAACTTAGAGAGAGTGTGTCATAAGTTTTCATAACTATGATCATATATCTTAATAATGATATTCATACATTAGAATAATTACTACTCTTATAATCTTCTCTTACTCAGTTTATTCATTCAAATATTTTTTTCTTTTTTCAAAAACTTTGAGTGCTTACCTATAAATTTGTTATAATGTCTACTAAGGGATGGGTTTCTTCATAGGAAGTCTTTTTGCTTCACCTCTATAATGATTTCTTAACTTGACTAGCAATAGTCACAAGTGGTGGATATGCACTGCTCCACCTATATTAAAGGATGAGTACATGTTTAGCATACATTTTCTATAAATAACTATTTTTTTAGTATATGAATAAGAAAGTATATGACAATAGGTATGTATGTACACAAATAATAGTTAATAGAAATGCTAGAACATAATGCTAGTGTATATATTTAAAATATTTGATTATTATAGGAATTATCTCAATACATGGGTATATACTTAAAATTGGATTTGAAATAATAAAATTGAAATTTATCTCTATCAAATTGAAGAATTTTTTTTATCTTAGGTGGTATTGTGGGTGTGAATAAGGGTATTACCTAACTAGTTCAACTATTAGGTCATTTTCACACCTTATAACTTAAGTTTACTTAGGGTACACTTATGATACTTATCACTTTATGTACCACATCATTATATTAAGAAACTTGTCATAATATTATGTTTTCTTATGTCTCACCTTGGTCTATATAAGTCCCAAGGGTTTCCCATACATTGTACATTCATTATATTTCTATTCTTTGACAAGGAATACAATTTATTCTTGTCATATTGATCTTCTGAGTATCTTGTGCTTTCTATTAGGCCTCTAGATCTTGGGTAGCTATCTCCATAGCCAAATATTATATGGTATTAGAGAAATTTGAGTGCCTTTGGTTAGTCTTTTAGGAAATCTTGAGTGTAGGTCTTGTATTTTATGAAAAAATTAAGTATGCTCTTCTCTTGTATCCTTATGTGGTCTAGAGAATACAAAAGGTGTGATATAAATACTAGATTATGGGGAGGTTCTATTAAGGCCTTGTATTGTAGGTAAATTTTTAGAGATTGGTGGAGCAAATATGAGCTTAGATTTGCCTTTTATTTTGACCCAATTTGGACATTGGAGGCGAGATCTACAAGAGTTTGAAGTTGGGAGTTGGTTGCCAGTTCTAGAGTGTAGGCATATTTTTGGAGCATTTTGGGTCAATCCCAACCTTTCCATTAACTTATAGATTGACTATAAAATCATTGATTTTGGAAAAAAGTTGCTCTTTGAGGCAAAGAAAAATTTCTAGTACAATTTTTATATTAAAAAATATTGATTTTTTCTACAAATTAAAAAAAATTTAAGATGAAGGAAAATGAATTAAATAAAAGAACATAAGATAATACATGAGTCAAAAGTCTACCTCAAAAAATATCCATCCTCCTAGATGAGCGAAAATAAAATGCACCCTAGTTCTATTTGTTTTTCTCTTATGATAATGATAGTATGTGGATTTCTCAATAAACTAGCATAACCTTGGTAAGATTGCAAATGAGATTAGAAAATGGAAGTATTTGAGTATGATATTAGACTTGGATATGATGATGAAGGATGAGGACCTCTAGTTATAGAGCTTTGAAGAGGTAAAATTAGGGGCCAAAATAGATTGATGATGGATGGCCAAGATTGAGTGAGGATTAGGGCTAGGATTAAAGATTGTCATGTGACAAGTGTCACATGAGGGATAGAATCTAGGTTTAAGATTGGGATAATGAAAAAATCCTTATGTGAATGGATATGATTAAGAGGTGGGATACAAGATGAATGGATAATATGAAAAACTAGTTTAACTTTTGGGGAGGTGTCTAGTTTAAATGAATCAAGATAAGGAGTTAGACATGTGAAGGGGAGACTTGTCACATGATGGGAATTTTTAAATTATGATCCAAGTTAACAAGTTAAAGGGCTCAGATTAAATAGATAAAGATAAAGGATAAAGTGGTATTAATTAAATACATAAAATATTTATTCAATTAATGGGATCATGTGTTATAGATTAATAAAATAAATAATAAATATGTATTTAATTAAAGGTTTAGGATGAAGTGGGGGAAATGATGGGAATAATAAAAATAATAAAAAATATGTATTTAATTAATGGATTAGGATAGAATAAAATTAGGTGTGGTTTGGTAAGGTTAGATTTTAGGTGTCTACATGTTGTATCAAATTAGAATAAAACATAGTGGATAGGAAGGGATAAGGAATAGTGAAATGATGCCCACATCATTGGGAGGATGGGAGGAAGGATGATGATGAGGTAATGAGATTCCCCCTTGAGAGGACATGTAGGTTAAGAGGACACAGGTGTGCTCTCGAAATAGAAGGGAATAGTTAGGGATAATGATAGAAGTAGATGAAATGGAGGATGAAGGGGATGTAAAGGGAGGGGAATTTGGTGATGAATGAGATGCAAAGGGAGGAAAATAATGGGGAATTGGGTAATGCTAGTTTGTATAGAGAAATCCTATATTTGATATAGAAAAGGAGATTATGCACCAAGTTATAGGGAACCAAGGTGACAAGGCAACCTTTACATAAAATTGACACTCAAACAAGAAAAAACCAACATACAAGAAAAAGATGATGCCCCACTATACACCAGACAAAATACACTAAGATACGGAAAGATCTAGGTTGCCTTAAGTATATGTATCCATGGCTCAAAATATAAATCAAAACAAAAGATTCATTGCTTAACATGTAACACAACCAAATATCTCTTTCTAAAAGATAGGATAATAGTGATGATGATGATGCCAGACTCGGGGGTCCTATGGGTATTGATGATTAAATAAATAATTAGAAGATGATAGGAAAAAATGATACAATGACTGGTTAATGTTCAAAAACAAGGATCATGTGTGATTTTTATAAGGATTGATGTCTACATGTAGTGATTGGTGGATTTTGTTCAAATGTAAGTATAAGGAGCACAAAAAAATATTATAGATGGAATTTGGGATGAGGGGAAAGTGGATGGATTTATTTGGTCGATTGTTTATTATGGGATGAAGCTTTTAATTTGGTATGAAGGTATGTATGAAGATGGATTCAATTGCATTGACTACTAAGTATATACAAGGCCAAATCCTTGCCACAATTTAGGTGTAGCTTATGCATCAAACACAAGGGAAGAATGGGGAAGGGTGAGAAATGATGGATGAGATGATGGGTGACACTAATCAATGATAAATACAAGACATGGTAGGTTTATTATGAATGGGTGGATGGGCATTATTTATTATGATATGAGAAGACATGAATTATAATGGGAGGGGAGATGACATCCTAAGAGCTGGTGGAAAAGAAACTACTACACATGGCACCTATTTCTAGGTTTTCACCATAGTACTTATTAGAGTCACCTCCGAAGTGGTTTCCACCTTTAGATGTATTATTTATCTTTACTATTTTTGTATTGAGAAAAAAATTTAATTGATTTTTTTATTTTTTCAAAAATTGGGATGTGATGATGCTATGATCAAAGTAGCAAGTTGTTGACCTAGTTGATGTTCCTTGAAAAATGGATGTGGATTTTCTAGTGAAGAGGAATGATATATTTTCCCATAGAAGGTCGAAAGAGCTAAGGTAGAATCATTAATATGCACACTAGCAAGGCCTTCATGCATCTCACTTAGAGAATCTTAGGTAAACTTTATATCAAAGCACTTCAAGTGGTTTCCATCATTCATTGATATGATATATTACCAAGGGGGATGAATTGGTAGGTTCATGAATGAAATAAGTTGGGTGAAGTAGATGGATTGCAAGGAGATGATGAGGATGAAGAATTATGATCAACACGTTCAAAAATTAATGTATTGATTTTAGTATTTTGCCCCCATTTATTCTGGAGAGTGGAGCTTATTGGCAATTGATTTATGATTTTTCTTGATTGTATCTTTGAATTTGACTTTTACATATTGCAATAAATTTTTATTACTAAAGGACTTGTATTTTTTTTTCCATTTTTTGACTTGATTTTTGATCTCCAATTAGTAAAGTCTTTTGTTATTTTTTTATTTTTACTGATAGACTTGATGTTTTGAGATATATTGATAATAGGCGACACTTGTTGATCCAAGTATAGGAGGTGGGTAAGAGTTGATGAGTTGGATGAGATGGTGAGGATATGTGAATCTTGGAATAGGTTAGTGATACATTTTATGGAGCCTTCATGGGTATCCTTATCAGTATCGTTAATATCAAAGGATGTTTGCACTAATTTAGTGGGGTTAAAATTAGGATTAGTAGTCACAATATTAGATGGTTCATACCCTAGCCCACAATTCTTGGAATTGTGTACCAACTTCAATGGTTATCACATTCCATGTTCTTCTTTTCCAAGACCTTTTCCTTTGTACCCCATGCCTTTTTATTTGAGGAAACCTTTAGGATAATTTTTTGTAAGTGGATTGAGTTTAAAATTTTGTTCTTCATCTTATTTATTTTTATATAACCAAGATGATATTCCCTAATGTTGGAAGGGAGTGGGTGCAATTTGGATTATAGCTTGAGATGATGGCATTGATAACTTAGGTTGACCATAAGTTAAAGGAGATATTAGGATTTGTCTTATGTGGAAGGAATGTAACTCATACTCACCACATCCAATATTTTTTGACTTTAGACTTGATCTTCGAGATATTGTGAGGAGTGGAATAGGTCAATAATGTGGAAGGATAAATATATGAGGATGAAGATTCTTTGTTATTGGTTGTAAAATGTTGTGAAAGGCCATGGTTGATTTCCAATAATCTTCAATATTTGAAGGGATTTTCATCAACAAGCATAATTACTTCAACAACATAGTGTGGAAACTTGAAGCATTGGTGATACGTGGATGAAACATCTTGCATGGAATAGATCCATGGATGACAAAGGAGGATATTGCATGAGAGATCAAGGTCTAAAATATGACATGTAGTCTCCATAGTGTTGGTCCAACCTGGATGGGTAACTTTATGATACCTTTAGATTTAAGCTCGAATTCATCATAAGATGTGATGGTAATCTTCTTTTGAGGATTCAAAACATCATAAAAGGGGAAAAGCACAAAGTTGTGGCACACTTTCAACCAACTTATCAACATAACTAAATTTAAGCATTTCTAACTAAAAATCAATTTTGGTCATCTAGTAAGATTCATTCTAGCTAAGCTAGATACTTCCATAACTTTTTCAACTAAAATTATTGGCTAAAAATATATGGAGCACCACTTTGAGTACAATTTACCAAAAAACATAAAATTATTTGAAAAACTTAAAGTTTCAATAACTCCTACTAATGTAAATAACATTTTAAAAAATATAAAAAAAAATACCCTTTTGTAGATCCATAAGTGTAGTTTTCAAAAATATATTTATTTTAATAGTTTAATTATTATTTATATATTTTTTTAATTTTTACTAAAAGTATGTTATCAACACAAAATATTAGGTTGATTACAATGCCAAGGAAAAATACTAAAACTTATTAAAAAAAATTGAAAAAAATATGATGCACTAGATAAAAGAATATATTTCAAGATGGTATAATTTTTTTTTCCATTTTAGATAAATATTTAATATGAAAGTTGACGTCCCATGGAAACAACTTTTTTTTTATTCACACATATTTTAATATTTATTTAAAAATATATATTTATTAAAATTGGAAAAAAATATATCCATGCACTAAAGTTTCAAGTTATAAATATACACAAAAAAATTGAAAGAGAAAAAAAATTACTATAAAAAGTTTGACGTCTCATGCAACTTCATTTTTCAGCATTTTATCATCAACTAAATTATAGTGTTAATTTATTAAAAACTAGTTTAAAATATTTTTTAGAATTTTTTTAAAATACAAACATAAAATATACTAAAAAAAATACATATTTTACTAGTTCACATCATTTCAAAATTCAAAACATATATGCCACTTTATAGTGATTTAAGTTTAAAAGTTGGATAAGTGTTGGTTGTTTCCTTTATAAAGTGTGAAACAACTTTGTGCTTTCACCCCAAAAATATCCCAATTGTTTTATTAGATTCACGATGCAAAGACTAAGTCCTGATCCACCATCTGTTAGGACACACTTGATTGTGGTTTTATGGATAAGAGCTGCAAGATAGAGTGGTTTTTTGTGAGATGGATCGATGGAAGAAAAATATTTAGTGGTAAACATGATATTTGTGCTAGATTGTTTCCTAAGTGGACAAGGATATTATATTTTTGTAGATGTGGAGGAGGATGAAGCTCCTTTGATGGTGACTTAACTACAATGGGTAGTGACAACATAATTAGGTTCTTTGACAGTGATAGTGACTACTTGGGTGATGAAGTAGGGAAAACTCTACCCTTAATCAAATCTAAAAACAAATTACAATCTCAATGGAGATATGGACACACCATCTAAAACAACAAAGGTTGAATGCAAAATCTACAAACTAGAATCAATGTATTATGTTTAAAAAATTGTAGGAAGGATTACATAACTTCAACAAATCTAATTATATCAGATTTTACAATCCCTAGGACTGATGTACAACAACTTAAAAAAATTACAATTTGATTTTATATGAAAATGAAAAAATACAACAGCAAAAACTTTCCTCCTTTCAATTGCAACCTCCAATCTTCAACATGTAGCTTCCAATCTCTAATCTTCCACTGAATCAATCTTTAATAATGGATTCCATGATCCATTTTTCTATCATAACACCTTCAAACCTACAAAAAAATACTCCCCATCTCCTCTCCAAGAATATGCTACACCTACAACAACAACCTTCCAATTCTAGCCAAGAATGGCTACCAAAATATAGTTAAAATTGCATGTAATTTTCAAAAAAAAGCTCCAAAAACTTCGCCAACAAAAATCACAACCAAGTTGGGAAGAAAACCTCAAAAAATCCATCCCCCAAAAACCTTACATAATATTAAAAATGCTTTCATAAACCCACTCCCACCAAAATTGCGAAAATTGGAGTTCATTCCTAGATTTTAGGGTAGCTTTAAATGCATTTTCCAACTCATATTCCCTCCAAGAAAAAAAAATCTGATTTTTTACTTCCCATTGGAAAAGCCACGACCACCTCCTCATAATGAGTTGTTTATGTATGCACATAAAAATAGTCTGAGCACAAATTAATTAAATACTTGTTATATAATCAATAAAAATCTTAAATCCTCTACTTATAAATAAATTGAAAAATTTATTTATATAGTTCATTTCTAGATATTCTTCTTATCCAAAATCATTTTCCTCTTAAATTAGTTAAATGCACAAATTAACTAATTTTTCATTTAGCTAATTTCCCCTTTTCATTTAAATTTGAATTTTTAATTCAAATTGGCACATTTCTACATATTCTTTTAACTTCCTTCCACCTCACCTACCACCTCACCATGTGTCACATGAAATTGAATTTTATAATTTGTAAAATATGGATTTTCCATCAACAACCTGTAACAAATTTGAAACCACCTTGGACGCATGGCTTCTTCTTTCCTCTGATTCCCTTCAACACTTGGCAAATTGTTCTCTTGCAGGGAACAACCTCCATGATTCTCTCCAACCTCTTCGTACTCAACTGTTGATGCCTCAGGATCATAATCTTGGTCATTCATCACTCCCATATCATTCCCAGCTTGAAAAATTCTATAAATAAAGAACATTTCTACAAATTTTCAATAAGGAGAATTTGACAAGTTTATGCTGCAGAAACCTCATTGCAATTTGAGAGCATTTTTAGTGAGCATTGTAGTTTGCATTTTAGTGTTTTAGTTCATTTAGCATTATCATGGAATTTCCATTTTATCATTTTAGTTTCTTGTATCTTTTATACAACATCATCATTATATTTGCATCATTAGTTTTAGCCTCATTGTAATTACAACAAAACTCCATCGTAGATCATTCAACATTTATCTTCAAAAACACAAAAATATAACAATGTAGAAATTGTAGTTTGCATTACATAATAGCTTCTCGTTTCTTAGGATGTCATTTCATAGATTCATGTGCAACGAATAATTCTGAGAGCATGAATTGAGGAATCACCAAGGATATAGGACAATGGAATGACTTCTAATGCATGGTTATAATAGTTGCACCCTGGTTAAGTTCTAAAACTTAACACTTTGGAGGAACATGGGATCATTTCAAGGCTGTGGGTCACCTGAAGTTTGAAATGAACCTCTGGATAGGCCGGCTTCCTAGTTGGTAATACCTTCTACACTACTGATTTTGTAAGGAAAAAGGAGAAGGATAACATAAAAACTAAATCTGGAAAAGAAATGTGAAGTGATACACCAAACTAAAAATGAGATAATAAAACACAGAAAAAACTAACACTTGGTTTTAACTGATAAGAAACAAGTATGCACAATTCACTTCTATATGTTCTTGCATAAGTATTTCATTTGAAAGGTATATGCAAGAAATTACACAAGGGAAGGTATACTTCACAATGAGCAAGTAAAAGCATCAGATACTCAATTAATGACCTGCATGAACATATTATTTGCAGAAAGGTAAAAACATGAGACAAAAACTAGGAGGGAGTGATGACACTTCCACTGATGGCTTCATCAAATCACTTCATATACACTGAACTGCAAAGAAACAAAAAGGCAAGTATTCATTACCAATAGAACCCAAGGGAAAAATCTATATTCAGTACCTCCAGAGTTACAAAAATGGCCAACACTGTATATGGACTGTAAAAATCACCAATACATGAATAAGCCTAATCTAAACTAACTCTCCAAAAGAACTACCAATGTGGCTAAGTAACCAAGTGATAGGGTAGGGTTGGATGGAACACTCACTATTCCATGCTCTGGGTCCTTGTTCTCAAGAACTCCTAGGTGACTCTCCCACCTTAACCTCTAGGCCTTATCTTGTGTATAGGTACCCCTGGTTCTATTGGCCAACCCCACTATCATTCAAACTCTCAATCTACCAAGCCAATCTTGGTGCCTAACCACTAACTCTCCCTTAGCCCTTAATCTTCCCTAAAGACTAATTCTCTCCATTAACTCAATTCAACTTTGCAGGGGTGTTGTTATGTTTCCAAGGAATTCTACTCATCTCCCTAGGGTTCTTGATAGTTCCCCATACTCCATTTATCATTCACTACCTCCAAACCCTCAATTAGGGTTTTTAGGCTACTAGCCCAAGAGTCCCAATTAAGCCACCAACTCCGAGAAAATTGGCTTCCATTCCCAAATTATCTAAAGAGCAATCAGTCTTTCCTTGAGGGTCCTAATACCTTAGCCCACCTCTCAAAGATTTTTGGTGCCTTAGGTCCCCACTGTCCGTACAACTCCATAAACTAGAACTGACCCAGGTTTTGGGCCTTTTTAGACCTCTTCACTGTATTTTGCAGACTGTCAAGAGTTTTCTCACATCAAACAAGTTGATGAGGCTTCCTCCTTCTTGGTAAGCCTTGGCAAGGCTTTCACCTACCCTTCCCACACCGTGTTTTGCCTGCAGTTTGCCACCCCTGCAACCTTAGTGCTCTGCACTCTTTGTCCTTCCTAGCCGGGCACTGCCAAGCTCGCCTAGGAATAGACTTCTTTCATGAATTCTTGACCCCTAAAGACTCCTACCTCTGCCATATCTACAGGCATGGAGCCTAGCCATAGTTTACAAGAGGCCATACACCAGGTATAGGGGAAGAGTGGACTAGAACTCCATTTCTGCCAGTTTGCCAGGCAGAATAGCAGTGGAAAGAACCTAACTAACTACAATCAAAAGCTTGAAACGATGAAAAAAAACTAACTACAAAACCAAAAAATGCTTGGAAGATCACTAAATTACATTCCACACGTATAGAAATGCCTGGTTATGCCATTAACACACTACCAAGAACAAAACACAAAAAATTAGTCAATTTTCTCACTATCCTCGCTTGTCATTCATGAAATTTCAAATTACAAAACTTCCAATGCCTTCCAACCTTTCACACAGGTCGAGGCACCCCTTATATAGGTTTCCCAAAGTGGTTATACCTTCCTTGGTCAGACATTTTAGTTACAAGGTGGCAAAAGTGCAAAATGTTCCATTTTGCCACCTTTGCCAATTTCCTAGAAACTAACAAAAGTGAGTGTTTAAACTCATAAAATTTTCCACTCTTGATAGCTCCTGATAGCTTCTTATAGCTCCTGACCAAGGCATTTTATTAAGTCTCTAACTCAATTGCAATGGTCAACATGACCTTATAACTTCAAAAACAAAATTGCCTATGCCTAGTGTTTCCTAGGTGCTCCTACACCATTCTCCCCCTCTCTGCCAAACACTAAGGAATGGAAGGAGAGATCAGTGACATATCAATTCCATGCTTCTTGAACTGATCTTCTTGTACCCATGTAGCCTCATATTTAGGCTTGTTCTTCCACTTGATAAGATGCTCCATGTACACTCTCTTATGTACTCTTGACTCCAAGATGCTCTCTACTTGTAGGTTGTCTTTAGTAGGTAAGGCTATGTTGCTGACTTCCTTGAAGACCTCCCTACTATTTTGATCCATATCTTGGATTGATCCCTTGTACCTGATCAAAACAACAATATTGAAAACTGGTGAAATTCCCAAATCGGAAGGTAACTCCGCCTTGTATTCATTCTTTCCATACTTGGCTAATATCTTGCATGGTCCTACTTGTTTCATTTACAACTTGGTTGAGATTCCCTTCTACAACCTTGATTTGTTAAGGTGAACCATGATAAATTCTCCTACTACAAATTGTAACTCTTTTCTAGACAAATCCACCTTCTCTTTCAACTTTTGAGTAGCCTCAGTGACTGTCCTCTTCACCTGCTCCTGAATCTCCTTCATGGTTTGAGTGAAGTCCTCTTCATGTCCACTCCTATTCTCCATAGCTCCTAGATCCCTAAGCTCACATATCCCCCTTGGGTGCATTCCATACACAACCTCAAAAGGACTCTTCCTTGTGGTTCGGTTCACATTGTCATTATAAGCATACTCAGCCTGTGAGATAACCATATCCCAAGTCTGTCCATATTCCTTAGTTAGACACCTTAGTAGGTTACCTAGCACCCTGTTAACCACCTCTGTTTTCCCATCAGTCTAAGGATGGTAAGCTGATCCAAAAGACAGGTTGGTACCTAATCTGCTCCATAGAGTCTTCCAAAAGTGACTCATGAACTTCACATCCCTATCTGAAACAATACTCAATGGAAATCCATGGATCCTTACAATCTCCTTGAAGAAAAGGTGAGCTATGTAGCTAGCATCATGAGTGGTTTTGCAAGGAATAAAGTGACTCATTTTGCTGAATCTGTCCACCACTACATACACACTATCAAAACCAGTTTTGGTCTTAGGGAGTCCTACCACAAAATCCATTCTCACACACTCCCATGGTCTGTTAGGAATGGGTAGGGGTTGATATAGGCCAGCATTACTAGCTCCTCCCTTGGCTTTCATACACACAACACATTGCTCCACATACCTCTTGACATCTCTTGCCAACTTAGACAAATAGTAGAACCTTTGCACTATTTCTAATGTCTTATTGATGCCAAAATGTCCACTAAGACTACCATTATGCTTTTCTTGAATGAGGTTTTCTCTCATTGACCCTTTTGGAACACACAATTGATTCCCTTTAAACAACAATCCAATTTGCAAAGTATACTCTGAGTATTGGCTATGGAAATGATTCTCAAAGCCAGAACATACCTTGTAGGCCTCTGAGAAATCTTCATCTTCCCCATAGAGATCCTTGAAGCTCTCTATTCCAATGCTCTTGATCTATATTTCTTGGATTGTCAGCAATCTTCTACTCAATGCATCTGCTACCTTGTTCAACTGTCCCTTCTTGTGCTTGATGGTGAAGGTAAAAGCTTGGATGTACTCCATCCATTTCAAATGTCTATTGATCAACTTCTCTTGGGTGCTGATATAGCTAAGTGCCTGATTGTCTGTAAAGACCAAAAACTCCTTGGGTAGAGGGTAATGCCTCCACTTCCTAAGTGACTGAACTAAAGCATAAAGTTCCAGGTCATAGGTTGAGTATTTCTTCTTAGCTTCATTTAGCTTTTCACTAAAGAAATCTATAGGTCTTCCTTCTTGACTAAGCACTCCTCCTACTGCAACTCCACTAGCATCACACTCAACAATAAATAACTTGTCAAAGCTTGGTAATAAGAGAATAGGTTGAGTTGCCACTTCTTGTTTCAGTTTCTCAAATCCTTTCTCAGCTTCTTGGGTCCACACAAACTTAGTTCTCAAACCACCCTTGATTGTCTCTAGGACTGGTACACATATGCCACTAAATTTTCTTATGAATTTCCTATAAAATTCACCCAATCGATGAAAAATTCTTACCTCGGTCCCTGTGGTTGGTGTAGGCTAGTTTAAGATAGCTTCCACCTTGCTTGGATCCATTTTCAATGATCCTTGTGACACTACAAAACCCAAATATATAAGCTCTTTTTTAAAGAATTCACACTTCTCTAGGTTGATGGCTTACTTCTCCTCTTGCAGCCTTCTAAGAACCATCTCCACATGTTTAAGGTGTTCTTCTACTGTCTTGCTAAAGATGAGTATATCATCAAGATATACAACCACAAATATCCTTGTAAAGTCTTTGAATACTTCATTCATGAGCCTCATGAATGTGCTAGGGGCATTAGAGAGGCCAAATGGCATCACTCTCCACTCATACAACCCATCTGTTGTCTTGAATGCTGTCTTCCACTCATCTCCATCCTTGATTCTGATATGATGGTATCCACTCTTGAGATCCAATTTGGTATAATACCGAGCTCCTCCAAGACAATCCATCAAGTATTCAATCCTAGGAATAGGGAACCTATACCTAATTGTGATTCTATTTATTGCTCTAGAATTAGTACATAACCTCCACTTGCCTCCTTTCTTTGTTGCTAAGACTACTGGTATTGCACATGGGCTGATGCTCTTCTTAATTAATCCTTGATCCAACAACTCTTGCACTTGTCTAGCCACTTCCAAATTTTGATCTGGTGTAAGCTTGTAAGCTGCTTTGTTAGGCAATGATGCTCTAGGTATGAAGTCAATCTGATGACTAATAGCTCTTTTAGGAGGTAAAGTTGTAGGTGTACCATCACTTACTATGTCTTTGTACTTCTCAAGTAAACTCTGGACTGCTCCGGGTATGACTGGTTTTTCAGTCTTATCTTCCTCTTTGGATTGCAATAAGACTACATATCCTTCACCTCCTTTATGTAGGGTGTTAAGGAACTCTTTCCCACTACTCAACAAGACACTTGGCGTCTTTGACTATCCTTCATCCTCCTCTGACAGTGACTACAACTTAAAGGTCTTCCCATCCTTCTTAAATGAAATTGTATTCTCTTTCCCATCACGCATGGAACTTCTATCATACTGCCATGGTTTGCCCAATAGTAGATGGCATGCATCCATGTGCAACACATCACAAACTAGCTTATCCTTGTACCCTCCAATGGAAAACTCCACTGTTACTTGCTCATTGACTAGAACACTCTGCCCTTTATTGAGCCATGTGACCTTGTAGGGGTTAGTGTGGGGTACCTTCTCCAATTTCAGTTTCATTATTGCCTCTTCTAAGATGATATTATCTGTTGAACCTGAATCTACAATGACCTTGCATACTTTACCAAGTATCTTGCACCTCACTCTAAATAGGGCCCTTCTTTGTTTTGGTTCTTCCTTGACCGGTTGTCTGATCAAGATTCTCCTAAACATCAGATTCTCCCCCATTTCAGATTCTATATGACAGACCTTAGGTGATTTGGCACTCATGGTGTCCTCTTGTGCATATGCCACTCTCTTCTTAGTGTTTGATGAAGATGCTTTCTCCGGGAACCTATAAGCTGGATGGCCTACTTGACCACAATGGTAACATTTCATGGTAGCAAAATATGAATTGCTCCTGCCTGCTCCTCTTCCTCTATTTGATCCTCCTTGAGAACCTCTACCTCTTCCATAACCTCCTCTAGAAGATGTTTCACCTCCATGCTCTGTGAGTTTAGATTCACCTTGGTTTCTTTGCTCATTCCCTCTACCTTGGTAGCCACTCCTTTGTCCTCTTTGATCTCTTTGATCTCTGCCTTTGCCTCTACCTTTAGAATTAGAGTCTTGTTTCTTTTTCAGTTTCTCCTCCACTTTAAGAGCCATTTGATAACAACTATGGAGATTGGTGAGTGTAAAGAGACTCAACTCTTCTTGGATGTTCCATTTGAGGCCATTTAGATACCTCGCCACCTTGGTGCTTTCCACTTCTTGCACCCTAGACCGAAGACAGTTTTTGGAACTCCTCTGTGTAGGCAGCTACATCTAGGTCTCTTTGCCTAAGGTTTTGCCTCTTCTTGTGTAATTGGACCTCATAGTCCTCAGGTAGATAATACTCCTTCACTTTAGCCACCATAGCTTTCCAACTTGAAATATGTTTCTTGCCTTCATTCTCTCTTTCTTCTTGTAGGAACTTCCACCAAGTTAGTGCTTGTCCCTTAACCTTGATTTAGCTATCTTCACCTTCTGTGCCTCAGTAACTCCGTCACACTCAAAGTGATTCTCCATTCCTTCTATCCACTCCATAACCAACTCTGCATCCATTCTTCCTGTGAAGATGGGGATGCCTTCTAATGCTTTGCCACTTAAGGCCTTCAATGCTTTGAGGAAGGGTTCCTATTTTAGTGGAGGATTAGGGTCTGGTTCTATGTCTTCCTCCACCTGATCCTCAGCCTTGTCTCTGACTACTACTAGTTGTAACTTCATCTTGCCTGTAGCCTCTACCACCTCTTCTAACCTTTGCTTCATCTCTTCAATTGCCTCTTCAAGCTGCTTGTTTTTCTCTTGTTGCTCTATCAGGTCTCTTGCCAATTCTGCATTGGTCACCATGGTGTTAAAACCACTCGATTCAAACTCTGACATACAAGTCTCTATCCCAAATCTTTAACTTACTCTAATACCAATTTGATAGGGCAGGGTTGGATGGAACACTCACTGTTCCATGCTCTAGGTCCTTGTTCTCAAGAACTCCTAGGTGACTCTCCCACCTTAACCTCTAGGCCCTATCTCATGTATAGGTACCCCTAGTTCTACTGGCCAACCCCACTATCATTCAAACTCTCAATCTACCAAGCCAATCTTGGTGCCTTACCACTAACTCTCCCTTAGCCCTTAATCTTCCCTAAAGACTAATTCTCTCCATTAACTCAATTCAACTTTGTAGGGGTGTTGTTATATTTCCAAGGGCTTCTACTCATCTCCCTAGGGTTCTTGATAGTGCCTAATACTCCATTTATCATTCGCTACCTCCAAACGCTCAATTAGGGTTTTTAGGCTACTAGCCCAAGAGTCCCAATTAAGCCACCAACTCCGAGAAAATTAGCTTCCATTCCCAAATTCTCCAAAGAGAAATCAGTCTTTCCTTGAGGGTCCTGATACCTTAGCCCACCTCTCAAAGATTTTTGGTGCCTTAGGTCCCCACTGTCCGTACAACTCCATAAACTAGAACTGACCCAGTTTTTCAGCCTTTTTAGGCCTCTTCACTATATTTTGCAGACTGTCAAGAGTTTTCTCACATCAAACAAGTTGATGAGGCTTCCTCCTTCTTGGTAAGCCTTGGCAAGGCTTTCACCTTCCCTTCCCACACCGTGTTTTTCCTACAGTTTGCCACCCCTGCAACCTTAGTGCTCTGCACTCTTTGTCCTTCCTAGCCGGGCACTGCCAAGCTCGCCTAGGAACAAACTTCTTTCATGAATTCCTGACCCCTAAAGAATCCTACCTCTACCATATTTACAAGCATGGATCCTAGCCATAGTTTACAAGAGCCCATACCCCAGGTACAGGGGAAGAGTGGACTAGAACTCCATTTCTGCTAGTCTGCCAGTCAGAATAGCAGTGGAAATAACCTAACTAACTACAATCAAAAGCTTGAAATGATGAAAAAAAACTAACTACAGAATAAAAAATGCTTGGAAGATCACTACATTACATTCCACACATATAGCAATGCCTGGTTATGCCATTAACACACTACCAAGAACAAAACACAGAAAATTAGTCAATTTTCTCATTGTCCTCGCTTATCATTCATGAAATTTCAAATTACAAAACTTCCAATGCCTTCCAACCTTTCACATAGGTCGAGACACCCCTTATATAGGTTTCCGAAAGTGGTTATACCTTCCTTGGTCAGACATTTTAGTTACAAGGTGGAAAAAGTGCAAAATGTTCCATTTTGCCACCTTTGCCAATTTCCTAGAAACTAACAAAAGTGAGTGTCTAAACTCTTAAACTTTTCCACTCCTGATAGCTCCTGATAGCTCCTGACCACTTCTGATAGCTCCTGACCAAGGCATTTTATTAAGTCTCTAACTCAATTGCAATGGTCAACATGACCTTATAACTTCAAAAACAAAATTGCCTATGCCTAGTGTTTCCTAGGTGCTCTTGCACCACCAAGCCCCACCAAGATAGGTTCTAGAAACCTCATTTTTGTAAGCCCCTCAAAAGCCAAAAAATCTAGGACCTAAATTCTCTACAAAAGATGTCCCCCCCGTTGAAAAAATCATGCAAGACCATGTCAAATATGAAGATAACTCAAAAGTGGCTCCAAAATACCCTCCAAAGCTCATAAAAGCCCAAAACAACTCCTATTTCTTTGGCATATGTTTACCAACTGATTCCAACCTCCCTATATTCGCTCAAAAAGTCATAAATCCATTTCCCGTTTCCATGCATACGTTGAAAGCTTCCATTATTTAACTTTTGCATTCTAAAAATAATATTTATTGTAAGTGATTTATAGATAATCACCTAGGTAAACATTGTACATCATGTAAAGAATGCAAAGGAAATACAAAACCTTCATGCATCGGCCAAGCTAAATCCCTAGGCAACAGGGTTTATAAAGTCAATGAATAACTTGATCATGCCAAAGTCATAAAAGGCATACTTGAATACCAAAATTACAAGGCAAAAGAAAAGTAATTTACAAGACTTAAAGTCTTGTCTACGGGAATTAGTTGATAATGTATATTTTTTAAAAGAAAAAAAAAATAAAATTTCCTAACTTTCAATCGACCACCACTCAAAATAGGGTTTGAAAACCCTAAAACAAAACTCGAAACTCTTTTCATTTCTCATTTGGAAAAAGGAAGCTTCCTCAAAGAGTTATGTTGCCGACCTACTTGCTAGGGTTTTCAGAGATTCATGAAACTGGTGAAAGCTGACAGTTGTAAAAACATAAAGCCATGAAAGCCGACAGAGAAACCTCCAGGTAAGGCACTAAACAAAATTACCTGTTGCTTTTTTTTGTGAAATTTCATGCATCTTATGAATGAAAGCAATGATTCTGGGCCACATCCATACTGGGTAAGACTCAGTATGTATTTCCTTTCATAACCATATCTTGTTTTCTTCAAGTGCTTTAAAGTTGATATTGAGCTTTATCTTTCTTTTTGTCTATGTTGGGTTGAACTCGTGCCCTTCTTGAAAATGACCATACCTATTGATTTCGTTCTCCTGGGCTGGGACCATGAACAAAAATACAGAATGACCTGCCAAAAACTGTAAACTTGTATTCCTTCAACAAAACTAAGTTTCAACAGGTGACTGGGCGGTGTAAAAAAGAATGCCTTTGTTTTTGGCAAGCACTAAGAATGTATTTACTTTCAGTAGAAAATATAGTATTTTCTAACTCGACCCCCTCAATCTCCCATGGCCTCGGCCAATCAAAGGTCTACTCCACAAGAAATTTTGTCCTCTGAAGAAAGATGATTGATTCAATGATTCAGTTTCATTGCATAACATAGGCATAAACCAAGGTTCTACACATTTTTATATATTTGCAAACTGGGTCTATACTGTGCATGAGGGTTTCTATGCTAAACTCATGATGCCATGGTTTTATTAGAAAAACCCTATGCATATTTGTTATCCTAGGTTTGTAAATGCCATGGCTCGGCCCTTGTTATTTCCATGTTGATCCTAAAACTGCACGAATATCCCTGTGCATATTTCATGGTTGTTGTTTTGTTGAATCTGGTATAGAAGATCAAGGCATGGTATATTATTCTGAGCTGCTGGACCTTGTTCTTTTGATGACTCGAAACCCCTGGATACCCCCATGTCTTGATTGTACCTACCAAAATCTTGACTGAGACTCTGCCTGCCTGGTAGTTGCCTTGTATTTCCCATAGCTCCCAGGTCTAAAACTTAGGCATAAAACTGTCAACATGATTATAGATCTTGTATTAATTTTGAAGCAACTTGCACATGAGATGTATGACTGTCTTCTTTACATTATGTTCTCTATCTTTTCCTTTCACTGCATCTTTGGGTTTGGATTTGACAACAAAGACATGATTGTCTTCCTTTCATTCACTGTACCTATCACAATACTTACTTCATAACAAATTTTCCTACTTCTATGGTGATCCTATTCTTGACACAAGACTTAATACAAAATCCCCTACTTAAACCAGTGGCCACTCCTTCAAATATTATACTTGCCTTGTCATGACCTACAAATCAGACTATTATTCATGAATGTAAAGGTCACTGAACTTTACCTTCATTCAACCCCTGTATTGATTGTACCCTGTTTTTTGAAAAGAAAAATATAATGCTTAAAGTTGAGCACCCTTTCATTTATGATGGTTCTTGATGAGCCTTTACGCTCACTTCGATATACACATGACTATACCTATTTCCAAAACATAGTCAAGAGGACTGTTCCCAACTGCTTTATGCCAGCCCCATTGTAAAAGCTATCCAATATCAACCACCATCCTTTAGCTATCATTTAACACCTGACTCATCAAGAGAAATGATTGTGGTTATCCTTACATTGCATAGTCTTCTAGGATTAATTTCTTTCCTTTATGGCATGGTTGCTCATGGCCGCAGGTTGTAATGCTATATACTCTGTGAAAGGCAGTTTGCACCCCTTCAATTTGTGATTTATTTGAACAATCCTATTTCCATCAGTAAATTATAAAAGTGACTCTCTTGAAAATGTTTAGGTCAGTAGGCATTTGTAAAGTGACAACCATCTGGGGTATACTCTACCCCTCCACCTTAGAAATGCACTTTCCTTAATAAATTCATGAAAAAATACTGGAACATGGTTATACTTAAACTGATTTATATTCTCGTCAACCCATTGTCTATCAATAATTGAATCAGCCTCCTATGCATGGTGGACTTCCCATACATTCTATCCATGCATTTGTCACTATGGCTTCACTTAATCTTTTACACTTGGTGCTGCTCTATCTCAAAGATATTCTAGAGTTGATCTTTTAAGATCACTGTCTTTTCATCTGTTATCACTGTAATAGCCTTAATTGATATACTATAATCTTCAAAGAATTTGATGCCTTGTGAATAGAAAATGCTGATGATGTTTACTTTTCTTTTCCTTTCACTGCATCATCTATATCACTATAATCTCATTGAGTAGTTATGCATTGCTTATGACAAAGACTTCATCGACTCACTGCCCTAGGTAATGTATAGCTGATTGATTGGACTACCATGGTATGGATGATACACAATTACCCTTGTTAAACACAAAAGACAATAGCATGATAGGCTCAACCTTTGTGGGAGCCACATTTTACTCCACATGCTAATTTGATAGATCAAAACAAAAATATGACCACACTTGTTTCCTGCACATGAAGCAAACAAGTTAGGGAAAAATGCCTATGCAGCATTAATGATGACTTTGTTGTTTTTTTGGAACACCTAAAATAGGTGTTTCATTTGATGTATATAGAAATTAGCATATGCATGCATGGGTAGATGTGCATGTTCAGAATGCAACCTTTCATTGCTTAGAACCTAAAGTTCTAACGCATTTCTTTACCCAATGTAGGTAACCAGACACAAGGCAACTTAAGGACCAGGGAGCAAGACAAAACCATCAGACACCAGACACCTTTGTAGAACCAGTCATTCAGGCAATGACTGGTTACCTTCCTTACATGTTCATTTTTAGCATTTACTCATTCATGCATAGCTTAATTTCTATATACAAATGAGTAAGTCAGTCTCATGGCTTGCTGTGTGAGACACATGTTTACGATTACATTCAATAAGATTATTTTTCATCAAAAGATTGTAAAAATCTTTTATGTTTCATTCATTTGTATGAATAAAATAGCTTTATGTTTCCTGTAATCTGGTAATCCTATAAAGTTGTTTCATTTGTATAATTGAATGTAGCATAGAAGGTTTTAATAAAATGTACCATTTATTTTAAAACATAGATGACTCTTCTTGATTGAGCCCGTAGGTGAAAATCTGGTAACGATCTTCAAAAACACAAAAATATAACAATGTAGGCATTGTAGTTTGTATTACATAATAGCTTCTCATTTCTTAGGATGCCATTTCATAGATTCATGTGCAATGGATAATTCTGAGAGCATGAATTGAGGAATCACCAAGGATATAGGACAATGGAATGACTTCGAATGCAGGGTTATAATATTTTGTTTTATTATCTCTTTCATTAGATGTAATACATTTCATTGATTGTGTGTATTTAGTTAGGATTAATTACTCTCATTGACACATTTTAAAATCACACATAAATTGGCATCCACTGTGGGGCCGAGCCCCATATTTCAATCTATTTTCTATTGATTTTTTCTTTGCAGGTTCCGTAAAAAATTCCTTAACGACGTATACAAATTTTTCTCCAGCGCATCCGGCTTCTATTTCGGTGCATTGAGTTCCTATTTTGGCACATTTGGCCATTCTTCTAGTGCATTTGGCTCCTATTTCGTCACATCAGGTTTTTGTTTCAGCGCATCCAGCTATTCTTTCAACGCATCAGGGGGTTTTAAATTTCATTCTGTGCTTTTTCTAGTTTAGTGCATTCAGTCAATATTTTAGTACATTCGGTTGTTCTTTTAGCACATTCAGTAGTTTAGCGCATTTGGTATGAGTTTTAGCACATTCAGTCACTGTAATGACGCATTTGGTTTTTGTTTCAAATTTTCCAGATTTCTGAAACTAATGTGTTTTTCTATTTGCAAGAACCTTACACGCAATTAGAGACCTTGCTAAAACAAACAAAAAACACTGTCAAAGAATAATGGATTGAAACTGTAGACATCCAAATTTGACCACTTGCACATGGTCATAATCCATTCATTTATTCGTCTAATCCATCTATATTAATTAAATGACACATTTAATTAATATTATCACCTTTTCCTAAGGTTCTCAGAAGTATTTAATTAAATACCTTATCCTTTACCATTTCCTCTCTAAATTAAATAAATCAATCAATTTATTTAATTTAGTCAATTATCCTCTTCAATTTTAAATTCATTATTTCTCTCTCATTGTCCCATCCTCCATAACCTTTCCACTAATTTGGGTTAATTTAATTAATCCTTCATTAAGATGTGCATATCCTTAATTAGGATTAATGTCACATCCTCCATATTTAGCCACTTGCCTCTAATCCCCATTAATTAGCCTAATCACCTATTTGCACAATCCTAATCCTACTCACTAACCTTTTCTAGCATGTCCTTAAGTCAACCTTTCATGGTACTTACCTTTTTGGGGTTGACCTTTTCCTCACGTGAATTAAAAATTCACACTTATTCCCCCCATGCATTTGTCTTCCCCATGACCTCTCAAAGGTCACATCGTACCCATAGGGCAAGGACCCCTTTTAGGGGGATCTTGTCTTATCCATTGGTTTCTTCCAAAAAGTGAATTAAATTCACTTCTATTTTTCCAAGGCCATCTTCAATCCCCATGGTGACAAGAATGGACTTTCTAAAAGTTCTCACTTGTCACTTTCAGCCCCACTTGGGGACAAGGAATACCTTTTTGGCGAAATCCTCTCCCATCCCAAGGTACTTACAAGTACCTTAGGACCACATCACCTTTTCCATGTCACCTTGCACCTTTTCCATCTCACCATGTCTTTGGCCACTTCATCCGCCACATGGCGAGATGTGAGGGCTTGTGAGTCCTCAACTCACCATAGCCCTTCCATCTTGGCCATGGTGGCTCAATCTTGACCGTTGAATCCTCTAGAGAATTCAAATTCTTCTATAAATATCCCCCATCTTCCTTCATTAAAGGATCTAGATCTTAGAACTCGGGACTCTCATGCATTGTGATTATCCTTATGCTCTCAAGTTTTCCAGCCATATCCAAGCCATATCTTTGCATCCTAATACTTGCAATTCTAGCACTTGCATTTTAGCTCATCCATTCACACATCCATTTTAGCTTATCTTGAAATTCATCCATCATTTCCATCCTTGCATCCATATTTTTGTAGCACTTGCCATGAAGGAGTACACATCAACAATATTATCAAGGGCCAAACAAGGATCAACATGGATAAAGGTATAATCACTTTTTTGTTATCTTTCTTTTGTTTGTGTTTAATGCAGCCCAATCTTGAGGTGTTAGGTGTTATTTTCTTCTCTTGCATTCTGTTTTGTTTTGCATTTTTAGACTAGTAGATCTTTCACCTGATCACAAAAACTACAAACAAATTGGTTGCAGGGTTAAATCTAGTTGTCATTTTCCTTTGGTTAAGTTAGGAATCTAGCATAACTATGAGGGATAAATTTACACCATGCTTTCTATGTTTGGAATGGTAGGCGTGTATGCTCTACCCTTAAATGGGTGATCAGAAAGCTAGACCTGTTCATTTTATTTGCATTTTTAAACCTTATAGGGCCTACCTCCCCGCTTTGAAAGGAGGGAACGACCCAACTGAGAACACGCTAAAGCCAAGTGACTTCAACTTGGGATATAAATGTGGGTACTCGAGGAAAGTTTGAGTATCATGAGGATTGTTCCAAAAAGAAGGGCAACAATAGTATCTTTCTGAATGAATGATCCCCCACAAATGAAATGCCCCTACTAAAACCCCTTTGTTGTAGTAAACCAAAAATTACCCTCATCTATTCTTTGGTACAATAACGGTCATTGCCAAGGCATCCACATTCTCGCAATTTTTAGTGGAGGTGAAAAACTTGCCATGGGAGATTCATAGGATTTTGAAGTTTGATTGGCCTGAGAAGTGAGTGCACTATAAGGGGGAGCCTGTGCGGTCAAGCTTCTAAATCACCCGTTAAAAAAAAGTGCAGTTGGAGTAAACTCCACATGGAATCCAAAAGAATATTGTCTTACACAACCTAGGAATCATGCTTGTTTGATGTGTCTTTACCAATGTGTTTTTAAACCAATATACAAGCAAACATCACACAAACATGTCCAACTATTGATTCAAAAGAAAATCTGAACCAAACAGTCCCAAAATTCACTATTGAAACCACAAAAAAGTTCATCAAACTCCCAAAAACCAGAAAGCATTTTTCTAGATCAGCGCATCCATTAACTATTTTAGCGCATAGCTTGCATCTTTTAGCACATCACGTTGTTATTCTGGTGCATCGTTTTCATAAAATAGCGCATCCCTCCTTTGTTATAGCGCATCTGTGTCATCTTGTAGCACATCCATTTGTTGTTATAGCGCATCCATTGCCTGTTCTGGCACATCCAATCCTTCCCATAGAGAATTTGTACCATTCTGTAGCGCATCTAATTTTTAGTGCATCAGGACATTGTTTTGGTGCTTTTGGTAAATCTACAAACAAAAAGTTCAATTTGACCTCCCATCTACCAATTAACATCCAATTTCGGAGTTTCCTCCTCAAACAACATCTTTTCCTTGTCCTAAATCTAAAACCAACGTAGTTTTATGTGAAGGGATTGGAAATCAACAACATTTTTCAAGAAATCCCTTGCTAAAAGGATTAGGAAACCAAAGAAACAACTTAGCTACAAGAAACTTTTGAAAAGGAGACGATTCTTGTACAAAAGTAGCAAGGTCTTGTTTGACTATCGAACTTTCATCCATTGATATCAGGACTTTGATAGAGGATATACTAATGATTTTTCTTTAGAGCCTTTATATTCACAAGATTACTATCAACGAAGAGCCATTTCACAAAGGTATAAGAATAGTCAACCCATTCATCATTCTTACATTCCACAATCAGAAATACAATACTCCAAACGTCCAAATCAGTTGATACAATAGAGAAATCAGAATAGAAAACTTGTTGAAACCAACATTTTCAAGTGAAAATCTCCCATCTAATTATTGATCAAACATTCAAAAGTGCCTCCTCATCACACCCATTTATGAGTTAGCAGCTTCATTTGACCATCAATATTTATCATCCTTCATTAGGATTCATCATCCTTCATCCCGAAATAAAGATTTCTTAATCAGATTCTAACCAATCTTCTTGGCACTCCCAAACTTTGGTCAAAAGTTTAGAAAATTTTCATCACTTCTATGCCTGTCTTAACGAGATTGCAAAAGTGAAAACTTGATAAAAAATAAATCAAAAACCAAAACACCATGGCGGAAAGAGAAGATAATCCCTTTTTTAGAATTCATCCAGAGGAGATAGAATAAATAACAGATGAAAACATAGAACAAGCCCAACAAGACCCCAATTTTCATAAATTCATGGAGAGAATTTTTGAGAAAGAGGATGAGAAATATCTTTTGATGTTAGCAAACAAATGAGTCAAACTACCCAATGATTTTGATGTCACAAAATTGTAAAAAATCCTAAGAAGATAGAAACCGAAATACCAATTGAAATGAGAAAGGAAACAAAGACTAATGACCCCATGGATACCTTAACGCAACAAATACAAACCCTGCAACAACAAATGAAAAATATGCAAACTGGAACCACTAAGAGGTACTCGATACAGGATATATGCCCCTACCGTTTTGTTCCAAGTGTCAACATGATACCATTCCCCAAACATTGTGAATTCCCCAAATTTGACAAATACAATGGAAAGACAGATCACATCGATCATGTAAGGGAATTTAGAACTATGAGTTGAATTTTCCCATGAAGACACCTACTTAATGAGATTATTACCACACAATTTTGGAGGGAAATGTATGCAATGGTTCTTGCAACTACCCTGAAGGATCAAATCTTTTGAGGAATTAGTCAACAATTTTATCACCCAATACTTATATAATATTCAACATGAAATCACAATGAAGGATTTTTTCAATGTCAAAAAAAAGAAAGGGGAATCATTCCTAGTGTTCTTGTAAAGGTGGAGAAGGTTATTCACAAGGTATCCCCATCCCATATCAGAAAAAGAAAAGATGGAGGTGTTTATTGAAAACTTAAATGATGACATGACTTATAGGCTTGAATTACAATGTCCTCCAACTTTTGAAAAATTGATTGAAAATGGGATCAAGATTGAGGAAGCCTTGGTCAAATGAGGAATTTTGAAAATTTATAATGAAATAAATTCATCCAATTCCTCCAACAATGACAAACCCAAGTTTTGGAATAAATACAAAAATAACGGCAATGATACTTCAGTTGAAATGTATAATGCTAAACCAGACTTCAATTTGTCAGGAAGCACCTCGAACACCAATCAAAAGACTAGCCAAAATACCAACCAAAGCAACATCCAAAATACCAACCAAGGAAATACTCAAAACAATCAAAGCAACACAACATCCAGGACCTTACCATATCAAACAACAAACAATCATCGAAAGTTTACACCTTTGGGTCAATCATATGAATCCACATTAAAAGAGATTATTGCGAAAAATCTCATTACTCTACCCGACACTCGAGGGTTTGAACCCAAAGTTAAATCATCATGGTGAAACGAAACTGTGAATTTCATTGATGCAAAGGTCACTTAACCAATAGTTGCAAGCAATTAAAACACAAGATACAAGATTTGATTGACAATAAGGTCATACAAGTTGAACAACCAAGCAAACACCGATCATTGGGTATTTTAAAACCCTTTGACCAATTATGACAAAGGAGAATCGTCTAACATGAATGGAAAAGGAAAAGGTGTGAACTATGTTTATGATGGAACCATCTATCATATCTCAGCTGTTGAAGATCACACAAACGATATTGAAATCAATAACACACCAGATCCTGTTGCAACCAACCATCTAATCAATGACACCAACATCCTCTCTAATCAAGTCCATAATATCCAACAAGACATGGTTGAAACAGATAATACAATTAATTTCATCAAGATCAAAGGAAAACAAGATAGTTTACCCGTAAACATGACCACAAGTGCACAAACCAGATATTTTTTGAAGGGAAACACTTCTAAAACACCCGATGCCCCATCTCATAAATATAACATTATTGATCAGCTCCAAAAGGATACCTACACAAATATCAATATTGGAGCTCCTTAAAATCTCACCCGCCCATAAGGAGATCTTGGAAAAGGCCCTAGTTGATACAACAGTACCAAATGATTTAGAAGTTTGCACTTTCCAAGCCATGGTGGGACATTTGGTTGCACCTCATTGCTTATCCTTTTCGGAAAATGACGACGTATCTATCACCCATCCTCATAACACAACACTCCATATTGAAGTCCTAATCCATAAAATTCATGTCAAGTAAGTCCTAATAGATGGGGGACCTGGTCTTAATATTTGTACTCTAAATCTTGTTCATGCACCAGGGTTCTCTAAAAATGCAATAGATGCAAGGAAAAAGATCACCATCAAAGCATATGACGATGAGGAAAGAGCTTCAAAGGGATTGACAGTGATACCAATTCAGGTTGGTCTGATTTAGAAAGATGCGGTTTGCCAAGTTTTGGATAAATATGTGACATATAATATATTCTTGGGCCATCCTTGGATCCATGAATTGCAGGTTGTCCCTTCAGCATACCATCAGTGTCTTAAATTTCCTTGCAATGGGAAAGAAATTACCGTTCCTTTTGATTCCAATAGTCACCAAAATTACAATACCCTTAAGGTTGTCCAAGATGTGTTTGTGCCTCATAATCAAGAAGCTCTTGATTCCACCTCTAACACCTCCAATAATCCAAGTCAAGCCAATCCATTATCAAAACGGCTAGCCACATCCACCAATGAAGTAAGTCATCCAAGTTCCTCATCTAACCAACTTGAGATAAAGGAGGAGTCTAGTCCCTCTACATCTACCAATCTTGAAGCCTAGCTCAATACTTTGGCCAAACAGTTTGAGAAGAAAATCCAAGTCAAAGAGAAAGGTGTAGGTGAATACTCTATTGAACAATCCCTTTGCCTCTCGCAGTTAATTTCACCAAAATCCCATGGTCAACCATCAACCTCATCACAATCAACCTCACAACCTATCACACTTTTTGATGGTCGATTAATAAAAGTAAGCACTCAATCTGAGGAATCTGGTGACAAAGAAATCTTGAATTGGTTCTACAAGGATGAAATTGATTCCCAAGCAGCAATGGCTAATGTCCAAACCTCTCAATATGGCAAAGGATTCTCAATCTTGGAAAAAATGGGATATGACAGACACAGATCTATTGGAAAAAGGAAAGAAGGTATCATAAAACCCATCCAACCCATTATAAAAAATCCAAAAGACAAGATAGGGTTGGGGTACAAAGAACATCAAAAGGATGAAGAAACAAAGGAGGACCTAAAACAAAAGTTTGTTGAACAGATCTTGTAGCTTCAAGCAAGTGATCACTATGAAACTGATTCCAATGAATATGAGTCACATTCACTATCAAAAGAATCCTGTCATGATAAGGACATTGATATGATACATAAGTATACTCCCACACTCGAGGATGGACAAAGCTTAGGGTTAAGAGCACTTGAATTACGATCGCAAAATATCAATGGTTCAAGTGAAGATGATCAAAATCCTAGCAAGACAGATCACTCGGAAGAGAGAAATATCATAGAACTTGACCTTTCCATAGTATTATTCGATGGTAACATTACCATTAGGACCCCTACAACCTCTTATCTAAAACCATCTGATGATCCCCTACGATTACTACATCTTGAACTCATAGATTGGGACCAAACTGACCCTATTGATATCCCCACCTTTTGAAACGATGAGGCCATAGTCAATCTCCTCTGTGTTGGTACTCCTTAAATGGGTTCCACCATTGAACATCACAATGAAGCTTCCGAATAGGGGAGTGTCCTAGCTGAAAAATGAATGAAACAAAAGAAGGATTTGATGGTGAAAACCATTCCATGGAAGTATCAGATCAAGAAAGAATAAAAATAAAGAGTGCATCCGACAGTGAAAACGTCTCTGAGGTGCCGAAGGATGGGAAATTTGACACTCTCCCAAAGTACTTCCAGGAAAGATCCAAAGTCTTGATCAAACCAACACAGTCCATCAATGTCAACAATGTAGAAACAATGAAGACTCTCCGTTTGGCAGAATCATTGATAGAACTAGAAAAGCCTAACTTTGTCAAGTTCTTTGAAGAGAAACAAGTCATTTTTCCTGGTCGTATGCAGATATGCCAGGGATGGATCCAAATCTTATCATGCATCATTTATCCCTTCCTTTAGGAATTAAACCAATGAAGCAAAAGTTGAGAAAAATGCATCCTCACATTGCCTTATTTGTGAAAGTGGAACTAAAGAAATTATTGGATGCAGGAATCATCAGACCCATTGATTATGCAAAATGGATATCCAACATTGTACCTATTTCAAATCCTAACATAAACATAAGAATTTGTTCAGATTTTAGATACCTCAACAAGGCTTTTCCGAAAGATGATTTCCCCTTTGCTAAACATTGATATCATTATAGACTTAACAATAGGTCATGACATGTTGTCACTAATGGATGGCTTTTTTGGTTATAATCAAATCAAGATAGCACCTGAGGACTAGGATAAGACAACTTTCACTTGCCCATGGGGAACCTTTTGCTGGAATGTCATGCCCTTCAGATTGAAAAATGTAGGGGCCACATATCAGAGAGCTATGACAACCATCTTTCATGACATGATGCATACCTTCATGGAAGACTATGTGGATGAATTTTTGGAAAAATATTACACTAGAGAAGGACATCTTGAGATATTAGAAAAACTATTGACCCGATTAGAGAAGTTCAACGTTTTCCTAAATCCAAAGAAATATGCATTTGGGGTAGCGTCAGCAAAGTTACTGGGATATATAGTGTTAGAAAAAGGTAATGAGGTAGACCTTGCAAAAGTGAAAGCTATAATGGAGATGACACCTCTGAAAAACATCAGTCAGTTAAGGTCCCTTCAAGGAATATTCCAGTCAATTAGAAGATTCATATCACAACTAGCTGATAAGACCCATCCTTTTACTCATCTATTGCACAATAATGTTTCCTTTCAATGGGATGAGAAATGTGAGGCAAATTTAAATCAACTAAAGTAATACCTAATGTGTCCACCTGTTCTAACACCTCTAGCAGAAGGAAAGCCTCTTCTATTGTACATTGCCATAAATGAATGATCATTGGGAGCCTTGTTGGCACAAGAAGATTCAACAGAAAAGGAGAGAGTGATCTATTACATCAGTAGGACCCTAAACAGTTATGAAATCAAATATACACCCATCAAGAAATATTTTCTAGCAGTAGTGTTTTCTACACAACAATTGAGACACTATATGTTGACTCATGCAGTCAAACTCATAGCCAAGATAGATTCGTTGAAATATCTCCTTAGCAAAGAAAATATGACAGGAAGATTGGCCAAGTGGGTAATAGTACTTATTGAATTTGACTTCCAATATGTCGACATAAAAGAAATCAAAGGACAAGCCATTGCTGATCAACTAGCTAAGGCACCAATTCATGATGATCATCCCCTACATGTTGAATTTCTAGATGTAGATTTCCTAACAGTCACAACAGAACAATGGGTACTGTATATTTATGGCTCATATACTCAACATGGATCAAGAGCGAGAATTCTATTCATCACCCCCCTAGGGCACATTATTCCAAAGTTATATCGCCTGATGTTTCCTTGCATCAACAACATAACAAAATATGAAGCACTTATCATCAGAATCAAGATAGCTATAGAATGGAAAATAACAAAGCTACAAGTCTACGAGGATTCTCAACTAGTCATTAATCAAGTCAACGATGATTATCAAACCAAGGATGACAAACTGATGCCCTATAAAAGGATGATTGATGACTTCAAGAAATGATTTGTTGACATAAATTTTTCTCAAATTCCAAGGATTGACAATAAGGCTGTTGATGCAATGGCTACCATTGCTTCTTTGCTGTAGATTCTAGAAAAGTGAAGTTGTTATGAGTTCATGGTGGAGAAATTGTTTACACCTACTTATGATGACCCTGAATCCTAACTCATATGCCATCTAGACGATGCCAATACCTCCATCTATGGGAAGATTTACACTTACCTATTAAAAGATAATACCCTACCTCCCAATCTCTCTCGAAACCAAAAATGAAACTTCATCCGCCAAGTTGCCCGTCATATCCTTATAGCGGATATACTTTATCAACGAGGTCTTGATGGAATTCTCTTACGATGTATAAAAAGTGACGAGTCTAAAACGTCCTTACGAGAGGTCGATGAAGGCATTTGTGGCTCTCATTCAAGTGGTCTAACCCTCGCTAAGAAAATCCTCTGTTTGGGATACTACTGGTCGACTATGGAGAGAGAATCCTTCCATTTTGTCAAGACATGTAGGAAATTCCAGATCTACGGTAATCTTATCCATGCACCAACACAAGAGTTACATCCCTTTGCATCAACATGGCCATTTTGTTAGTGGGGTTTGGATATTGTAGGAAATATTCACCCATCTTCATCCAAGGGACATAAGTTCGTCATAAAACCATAAAGTACTTTACAAAGTGGGTTGAAGTCGTGCCTCTAATCGCCATCATAGGGAAGCAGATCTCATCATTCATCCTGAACTATATCATTTGCGGATATGGTATCCCTCAATCCATTGTCACTAACAATGGTAGACCTTTTAAGAATCAGGGCATGCAAGAACTCTATGAAAAGTTTCATATCCAACATTGATTTTCTACGCCCTATTACCCTCAAGGGAACAACCAAATAGAGGCTTCAAACAAAACCATCTTGAAAATTCTAAAGAAAACCATTAATGATGTTGGACGTGACTGGCATATCTAGCTGAACCCTTCTTTGTAGGCCTATCGTACAAGCATCTGAATACCTATGGGAGCCACACCATATGTACTTGTTTATGGAGTTGAAGCCATATTTCCCATTGAGGGGGGTTCTGTGTGTCCTTGAAAGGCCTCATTTCAGATGAATATTACGTGTGTCTAGATTGCAAGAGCTGGAATTGTTGGATGAACATCGTCAACTCACAGTGGATCACCTGAAATCATACCAATAGAGAATATCAAGGAGCTACAATCACAAGGTCAAACCTAGGACATTTCAAGTAGGTGATCTATTATTGAAAGAAAATCCCCATAATCAGCAGGATTGAGAAAAGAAAGGAAAATTTGAGCCCAATTGGTTAGGTCCTTTTGTTATTGTTTCAGTCTTTGGATTGGGGGCATATCAGCTGTCTACACTAGAGGGGGATCTATTTGAAGGACCAATGAACAGTCTTCATTTGAAGAATTTCTATATATAATGCACCTAGTGCATGTTTAAAAGTCCTGAAAAAAATCCTAAAAAGCAGAAAAAGTCTTGAAAAAATCGTAAAAAGTAGAAAAAGTCTTGAAACATCCTAGGAATAAGAAAAAGTCCTCAAAAAGTCCTAAAAAGTAGAAAAAGTCCTGAAAATATCCTAAAAATCAGAAAAAGTCCAGAAAAAATCCTAAAAAGCAGAAAAAGTCCTAAAAAAATAAAATGGTCACCTTGATGAAAACCCGACAAACAGGTGTCTTGGTGGCAACATAAAAAAATAAAAAGATAAAAAAAAAAAAAAAAATCAAAAAAAGTGAAGACAAAAAAAGTGAAAAATCAAAAAAATCGCTACCTTGGCGAAAACTTGGCAAACAGGCATCTTGGTAACAACAAAAAATTGTAAGATTTGAAAAAGTGCAATAAAAAAAATGGTGAAAACCTAGTAAATAGGCACTATTTGTGACAAGTCAGATTTTCCATCTATTTGAGCGTGTGTTGACTGTCCTCTTATGCCATCACTGCGTATTCACACATATCTTGTAACAACCTTCATATCCATATCCGGCTGCTACGGTCGTGCCCCACCTTGGCTTGGTTCTCATTGTATATATATATAATAAAATTTGGTTTGTTCTCACTGGGGGAAAAATACTGCACTCACTAGGGCAAATCACCATTGAGTTTAAATCAGCAGGCAAGCAAGCAACAAATCAACCTTGGAAAAACAATAATCATAGCAACCATCAAAAGCTGAACATTAACTGATCAACCAATTGATTAACCATGCAGATCAAATCAAACATCAAGCCAAATCAAATCAACTCTAGTTGAAGGACCATCTTCTAAATCATGGTTGGATTACTTTATAACAAATGTTCAATTAATGCATCTTGATTGTTGTTGTCATTTCTCGGGAGTACCTTGATGATGTCGCAAATTAGAGGGGCTATGATCGAGAATGATACTTTTCTTTGTATGTTGTTTGTGAGTCAGTCATTTCTACTGTGCAAATTTTTGTGGGACATGCTCTACAAAGTATCATTGATGACATTCTAAATTTGCATAGGAACATGATTAACTCTTGTTTGTTTATACAAGTGATACTCAGGTCATCTTGGTCTAATTATACCTAGATGCTTGTGTTATCTTGCATTATCAAATCTCAATGAAAGTTGTATGGAAGTTGTATTCAGGTCATCATTGTCTAATTATACCATCGATGTTTGTACCAACTTTCAACATAATAAAATGCTCAATGATGATAATAAGCACAATGAATTAGATGACAACATGGCATAGATAGGATTGCATTCATTTTAGTTATGCATTTGCATTATAGATTTTTCCAAGGTTGGTAACTCTCAACATGATGCTATCTCTCGCTATAAGGTTGAGTACACTTGACATAACAAAAAAAAATCATTCAACGACATTAGCATTTTCATATCATTAAAAATCATTATCATATATCCATCCATACATCTATCATTATCATATTATGCATCATTCATCCATTCATTCACCATAATATTTGCATCACAAAAATCACACAAAAATAAAGAATTTTCCATAATAGGTCCATCCATATATGCATTCATCATAGAAATTAATCATAATAACATCAAATCATCATCATTCACTTGCATTCATACATTTAGGTCAAATATGTGCTTTAGAAAAGTACCAAAAACATACAAAAAAAAGTGCATGGCATTCCATTCAATTCACTGCATAATTTGTAACCATACATTGGGGCATAACATAAAATTATACATACATTTACATCCATACATCCTCACATAATCAAAATACATTCATCCATTTATCATACATTTGGAATTCATAAACCATACACCCATTTATTGAATCATCCATATTCCATAATAAACCATTTTCGCATCCATTCATCCAGACATCGATATATACATGTGGAAAATACAAAAACATAATGCATATCATCTCATTTACATAAATCCCATCCATCTCATTCATCATCATAAATCCATCATTCATAAACACATAAAAGCATAGCATCATCATCTATTTAATGCATAATCATATAGAACATGACATAATCACATAGAACATAAATTAAATGCAACCATCATAATAAACATTCATAATAAAAAGCAACAACACATAGAGATCACCAATCATCATTGCATATCATATATAAACTCAAAATATAATGTCAAGTGTAGAATGATACTGAATGGAAAGAGATACAATATAAAAAATGTGGCAAATATCATTAGAATACAACAGATGTGACCACGAGATCTTGTGGTGCTTCCCTTAGAAGTCGCAGTCCTCTCCCCAACACCGTCTTTCCCTAATGGTCCTGCCCTTAGACCTCCACCTGGTGGGCCCCCCGAAAGTGGATGTGTCACAACTTTGCTGGTAGTCCGAGACTGGGAGCAACCAGATATGGAACGAGCGTAGTTGAATCTTCGCTCTGCTGGGACTGCCTCATAGTACCTGCCATTGTAATACTTTCCTCCTTGGTAGACTCTATCAGCTCTCGAACTAGGTCGCCTATCCCAATACCTTTGGTAGCTATCTGGATCTTGTCTTCCACTGCCACTACATGCTCTCCCTGTCTTTAGGCAACATCTCTCTTAGCAGTAGTGGTGGCTACCTACACCTGCAGTTGTACCATTTGTCCCTGTGTTTGTAGCTGCATTGGTACATGTCCCTATAACTAGGCCAATTCCTGGGCTAATTACACTTGCAGTGCCTATATCTACCCCTGTAGGGTCTACACTTGAGCTTGCAACCCAACTATCTGTGTCTGCTACCTCTGGGAGGGAATCCTCAGTATCACTGGCCGCTGCCTAGTAGGAGTTGATCTCCTCCTCCTCGGTACATGCCCAAAATTAGGCGCATCTCTCTATCCCCCTCCTCCATCCCCCCTCCATCTCCTCCATCATCTCCTCCATCATCTCCCCCCTCCTCCTCTGCCTCCTCCTCCTTTGCCTCCATCCCCTCTCCTCTGCACCACCTGTCCTACTCTCCTGCCAACCTCCAAAATAGGCGCAGGCTCATCCAAACTGGATATCTGCAAAAATGGATGTGTGTGAAAATAATAGGCATAATTTTCCATCATCTAGGCATCAATAATCTCCATGTGATATTGCCATAAAATCGGTTGTAGTTCGTAATACTCTGCACATGCCACATCATAATCTAGGGTAGGCCCCTGCTCTGGAATGTCCTATCTCTAGTGAGCATAATGTGCCACCCCCGATGGCATACCCTGAATCCTACCATATTTCCTGTAAAATTTTTCTAAAAAGGAATCTCTCAAGAATTTATGGTGTCCTGCCAGTAAGATATCTGCTGCAAAATATATATGGAATCTCAATATCATCCTCTGGCCATACCTTGCAATCAAGATATGGCCGCTATATAACAGTGTCCAAGTCATCAAGAACTCTCCTCCAATACTCTAACTTTCCCAGCTTATGCTGGACAAGTGGCCCTATGTAACCAAAAACATATGGCTACCCTGCTGGTCGAGCACTACCTCCCACTGGTCGTGTAATAGCTATATGCTCCTAGGCCCAAAGCTACACTAATGTACATCCTGCTGCGAAACTGCTAGCCTAAAGATATACAACCTAGTGCAAGTCATGATACAGATGTGAAAGCATGCACAAACCTCAAGCATATTTGGTACCATGGGCAATCATTCCCTCCAAAACTCATCCCCAAACAACTGAAAAGAACTTCAACCTACGATCGAGGCAGATAAATCCTCCAATGAATATCGCTAACACACATGGCAAGGGTTGATGAGTCGCAATCAACTCCCACCAAGATATCTCATAGCCAATGAATTGGTCATCATGGAAAAGTTGTTGAATGGCATCAGTCCCTCCTTGCTCCTCGTGATCATATACCACCAGGTCTCCCACAACTGGTATCCTCAAAATATGATATACATCCTCAAGGGTAATAGTAATCTCTCGTCACCAAATGGAAGGTGTTGTGGTCACTATGCCATTGCTCTGCAAGTGTCGTCACCAACCCCCGATTAATCCGGTACTGGGGCATATCAATCAATGAAGTAAGTCTGCACTAGTCAATAATGGCTAGGTCTGTTAGGGTAAGCTGTGGGATCATGTCCCATGTCCGCATAAAGTGCTCTCAAACTTGTAAATTACCTAAGCCACCCTCCTAGAATCAAATTAAAGCATCAAGTCAACACATCAATCAAATCAGCATATCAATCAATCAAATCAACTCATGTGAGATTTTGATCAAATCTCGAGGAGCACCTATCCTATCAATCAGTCGTCATCAATCAACATATCATCATTCCTCACCTATCATGAGGACGATCATCAATCAATCGACTCTAATTTGTCATGAGATTGATCATCATCATCTATCCTATCATCATTCCCAGCCTATCATGAGGACGATCATCAATCTATCAATCAACATCATCCTATCATCGGCTGACGTGATCATCAATCATCAAAATCTAGGAGGAATCTTTCAAAATCATAAATTTTGGGTCAATGCGCTAAAACAGAGTTTCTATTCGCTAATCTACCAAATGCACTAGGAAATTTACTGTATGCGTTAGAATGGGCCTTCTATGCACCAAATTTTGGGTGTAATGGAAAATAAACCAGATGCACCAGAAGAGGGTCCCAATGTGCCATTTCCCATATGCGCTAGTTGACCTACCTAATGCGATACATTATTTTATTGATGCGCTAGAATCCCTATGTGCTACTTCAGTAACCTAATGCTCTAAAGCGGTGACTTGATGTGCTAAGAAATTTTTGGACCTATACCTAACCCTATACACTAATACAATGACTCTATACATTGTATCAGGTTCTAGATGTCCTAATAACCTAGCCCTATGCGCTAAAACATGTTTTAAATTGAGTTTAAAAAAAAAGTGAGAAAATTTTGAATTTAAATTTCAAAAATGGCGGTTCTAGTGGTACATATCGGAGGTCCATATGAGGATGGACGCTGGTGGCAGTGAACTCGCTCGAATCTATGAGTGTGGCGTGGAATCCTATCCATCTTGGCTCTTCAAGCTCTCAATTTTCACAAATGCACGTTACAAATGAGGTCTCTTTTACCCTTTTTGACCTTTTAAGGGTTAATTAAGGGGTAATTATTGTGGCATTTATTTAATTTTTCAAATGGGCTTTAATTACTTAATCACCAATGTGGCTAGAATATTATCATTTTTTTTCAGGAGATAAATCAGGTCACCATCCTCAAATTCGAAGATCATCAAAGTATCATCGAAAAATCATTTAATCAACAAAATTTTCAAAAATCATCAAAAATTCAAAAATCCCCGATTTATCTCCTGAGGGGGCATCCATTCATCATCACTAAAAAAAATCAGCATCTCGGGCATGCCAATTTTTTTTATGATCACGGTTGGAAAAAATATTCTTTGAAGCAATGTGTCTACACACATCATTTCAAAGAGAGGAAAAATGTATGCACATAAAAATGGTCTAAGCACAAATTAATTAAATACTTGTTATTTAATTAATACAAATCTTAAATCCTCTACTTATAAATAAACTGCAATTTTTTTTTATATAGTTCATTTCTAAATATTCTTCTTATCCAAAATCATTTTCTTCTTAAATTATTTAATTGTACAAATAAACTAATTTATCATTTGGCTAATTTCCCCTTTTCAATTAAATTTGAATTTTTAATTCAAATTGGCACATTTCTACATATTCTGCTAACTTCCTTCCACCTCACCATGTGTCACATGAAATTAAATTTTCTAATTTGTTAAATATGGATTTTCCATCAACAACCTGTAACAAATTTGAAACCACCTTAGACACATGGCTTCTTCTTTCCTTTGATTCCCTTCAACACTTGGAAAATTGTTCTCTTGCAGGGAACAACCTCCATGATTCTCTCCAACCTCTTCATCCTCAACCGTTGATGCCTCAAGAACACAATCTCGATCGTTCATCACTGCCACATCATTCCCAGCTTGGAAAATTCTATAAATAGAGCACATTTCTGTAGCTTTTCAATAAGGAGAATTTGACAAGTTTATGCTGCAAAAATCTCATTGCAATTGGAGAGCATTTTTAGTGAGCATTGTAGTTTGCGTTTTAGTGTTTTAGTTCATTTAGAATTATCATGGCATTTCCATTTTAGCATTTTAGTTTCTTGTATCTTTTATACAACATCATCATTCTATTTGCATCATTAGTTTTAGCCTCATTGTAATTACAACAACACTGCATCATAGATCATTCAAAATTTATCTTCAAAAACAAAAAAATAAAAAAATGTAGGCATTGTAGTTTGCATTACATAATAGCTTCTCATTTCTTAGGTTGCCATTTCACAGATTCATGTGCAACGAATAATTTTGAGAGCATGAATTGAGGAATCACCAAGGATAGAGGACAATGGAATTACTTTGAATGCAGGGTTATAATAGTTTGTTTTATTATTTATCTTTCATTAGATGTAATACATTTAATTGATTGTGTGTATTTAGTTAGGATTAATTACTCTCACTGAATTTTTTTAAAATCACACAGTTTCTACAAAGGAAAAATTAATAAATGATTTTTCATGCAAGTTTGTAACTCCCCACAAACCCAACGCCCAAGTCTGATTTTTTAGATTTTTCTAAAATTGCAACTACACTCCCACTACTCCACTTGCCAACATGGATTAACAAAGGTGGCATTTATTTTATTAAATTAAATTATGTCAAATTTATTCAACTTATCTTCACAACATGAAATTAAAATGAAAATTCCAAAATTTGAATTTTTTTGGTGATGAAAGATTGCCTTACACCTTGGATGCTCCTACATCAGACATCCTTGGTATAAAAAAAATTGTGAATATGGATTCACAATATGGAGTTGAGTAGTCACACCACCCTTTTGTATTACAAGAAATCCTCAATAAACTCCATCACTAAATTAGAAAGAAGAAACCTCTTCTGACACTTAGCCAGGACACTTGTCGTCCTCCTCCACCAAGTGTGCTCCGTATTCCTCCTTCCTCTTGTGGAATCACATCCACTATAGAACATCATCCTTTTCCACATCTCTTCTTCTGTCCTTTCCTTCTTTGTGGGATTCAACCAACCACAAACTGACCACCTCCACCAAGTTCCTCCTGCAGCTTCCTCTATAGCCTCTACTTGCAAGAATTCATCTGTATACCACTCTACATCTTTACAATCCTCTTTCTTCTCTAACTATTTTCTGATATCATAATGAAAATTTGTTACATATTCAACATTACAAAACTCATAAAAATTATATTTTCCCTAGATGAATTCTTTTGTCACAACATCTTCTTCCTCACTACTAAATGTTATTGTCTTTGTTGTTGCACCGAACAACTTCCCTATCTCTGTGATCTCTTCCTCAAGAAACTCTTGGTCTTCATCGGGTTCCTCATTGAAAAGTAGATCCTCATACATCACTACATACTGTGTTTTAGCAGCAACATCCTGAACTGCTGCAACTTTACTCACAACAATCTCCTCAGTGCTCACTTTTGGAACTCCTCCATCTTCAGCCAATGCTGCAACAAATTTCTCTTCTTCACTTTTCTCATTTTCTTCCACATTATTGTGGGATACCCCCACATATTCTTCTTCATATTAAACCCTTACCAAAGGGTTACAACACTCTTTCTTTCCCCTCTTCTTTTTGTTGTCCTCTTTCAAGAGAATTTTATTCTTCCCATATCTCTCTTCTCATATTTCCACTTCCTCCTTAATCATATTTTCCAAAACATCTACTTCAGCTTGGAGATTTTCAAATTCTTCATGATACTTCTTATTTTCCACTTCTTCCCAATATTGTTCCCAAAATAAAATTATTATGGGCCTCCTCATTACCTATTCCATCCTCTCTAGTATAGATTGCCTCACATTTGGTGATTTGTCTACATGCAAATAACACACACACCACTATAGGTCCTAGTTCAAACTGCCTCACATCCTCACTTCTTCCTGCACACTCAGGAACTCCTACTCTAATACCACTGATGAAGTAGGGAAAAACCTACCCTTAATTAAATATGAAAACAAACTACAATCTCAATGGATATATGCACACACTATCTGAAACAACAAAAGATTGAATATAAAATATGCAAACTAGAATCAATGCATTATGTTTAAAAACTTGTAGGAAGGATTGCATAACTTCAACAATTCTGATTATATTAGATTTTGCAATCCCTATGACCAATATACAATAAATTAAAAACAAATTACAATATGATTTTATATGTGTGGATATAAAATCCCTCGAGCTCCCTTCAAGTTGATAATACTATTTTTGCTTGGCTTCCACCCACGCCCCATATATTTGAATATCTCTGGCCCCTTTTTGAAGAGCTTCACCTGTGGTCACCACGTGTTCGCCACACACTCTTCGCAAGGATTTCCTCCCTTAATTTTCTATCGAGCCCCTCCATTCTTCCACGTGTCAGCAACATGTGCCTTTGAGGGTTGCTTCCCTTCGCTTCTCTATCGAACTGTGCCTCCACGCCACATAGCATCATTCCGCGTACACCTTTTTGGTGGACCCCACAATTAGCGCGAGTAACAAAGACTCCTCCACATGTCTTCTCCATGAGGATTTCATCGAAAGGAAGGAAGTAATGAGACATAGGCCCTGCCATATTGACACGTGTCCTAATTGACTTCGTGGGTGAATGACACATGTCTACACGGGATTTAGCTACTTCTACACTAGGACCACCACCATCATTTGCAAAGGATGCATCTAGCTCGAAGGTGACTACATTCTATGGTTTGAAATATTTTTCTCTTGCAATAGCTTGGGGAAATCATTGCGATGGACATCATTGATCTTTCCTTGGAATCTTTTCTATTATTAGCTTTCAGGCGGTGGGATTATTTTCTATAAATTTTGCTTCTTCCTTCCAAGAAAAGAGTTTGAAACATACAGAAAAATAGTGAAAAGACACTAGGCCCTTTGTATTGTTTTTAGATTATTGTATAAGACTCGCAGACTGGGCCATTATTGTGTCGGGTAGTTTATTTGTAGAACTTCTATAATTTTAATATAATTTTGTTGATATAGACCATGTCTTGGACTCTTCTTTTCAGTGACTGTGTATGGGAGTTATTTTATGTTATTTGATAAATTATTCAGGTTTTCATCTTTGATTTATGTTATTTTGGAACATGCAGATTGCTCAATGGGCCCTTAAAATCCATCTAAAAGATAGAATTACCGTGCCCACACCTAAATTTTTGTGCATCGCCTTAGTTACATCTTTATTTTATATATATGTTTCCTTTTCCTATTTCAAACCCAAAATTACAGAAGTAGTCGACTTCTTTAAAACCCAAAGGTTACTCAGTTTAGTGCAATTGCTCTCCCCATTAACTGAGTTTCACATAAGGCTCTTTCTTGTCAAATTTTGGCATCAATAGTTTCTTTTTCTAGCACACCCGGTGGGATTTCTTTAATGTACCTAGACCTAAAGTAGGTGTATGAGCCATTGACCTATTACTAGATCCCAAACAACGAATAACCTTGGCTTTCTAATGTCACTGCTAGTAACAGTATGAACTAGAACCCATCCAATAAATGTTTTGATCCCTCCACTAGCCATGTTTCCAATTACTAACAAAAAGTATGTGGAATGGGATGTTGGAAGCCCCCTTATAACACTAGTAGCACCCACCATCTGGGCCTCTATCCAAACCTCTACTTTAAAAGTTGTATCAAAATTCACCAAGGATGGCTTGAAAACACCATCCGAACACCTGCAAGATGTGGTAGACATGTGTTTGGTGCATGGTGTTACCGACCAAAATATAGCGCTAAGGTTACTCGCAGCCTCTTTCAATGGTAGGGCAGTAGATTGGTATCGTACTTTGCAAGCTAACACTATTGGTACCTGGGATTAGCTCAAAGAACCTTTTTATGAATTTTTTTTGAATGATGGAGATCGATCTTTGCTATATCATCAGTTGGTGACCATAAAGCGATCCTCATATGAATCCATGACTAACTTCAAAACCCAATTCCACACAACTTGGCGGAACCACTCTACTAGATGTGTACACAATCACTATTAAAGTAGAGAATAACCTGATCGACGTTAGAAAGATGTCACCTTGGCCTACTTTTCCTATATTTCCAGACATATCAATTCCCACTGAGGAAATAGCATATACTAGTGTGCTCACTCCTCCTCAATCTATGTACACATATCTGGGTGCACCACAAAATGATGCTTCTACATCTAATCCTTAAAGGGATGAGATGAACGACATCAAGGAGTTGTGGTGAAGTATCTCAGATGAAGTAACTACCATCAAATGCAATCAATCCATTCCCCATAAGCCAACTTACCAAAATTATCAAGGCAGAAGGCCCTCCTATCAGTAGAACCAGTACTAAGGAGGTACGCGCATGAGTCCATAGGCTCAACCAAGTAATTTGATGGTTCTGGTACCTACTCCACTACCAAATGTCCCACTGAGTTCAAATAGAGAGTTGCTAGCGAGGAAAAATAATATCGTTGATGATGTAAACCCTTGGTGCTTCCCTTGCAATGACGCATATATGCCCCAAAATGGTCCACATGGAAATTTATAGCAGAAGCTGGCAGAACAATGTAGCCAAGGCATTGCATCAAGTTCAGGAGGTTATGTATATACCTCTCTATAAATGGAAAATGTGGTGCTTAGTGCTCAAATGCAAGGGATGTCCTTGGAACGAGAAAAAAACATAGCTCCCGACCACACACTCTTCTCATGGATGGAAGGAGAAGAGGTGGTATTTGCAAACGAGGCATCTATATCAAAGAACCTGCAAGTAAATTTAGATTATAACACTCACTCAAAGAGGAGATTCATGGGAAAACTAGTCATCCTGCAACCCAAAAGTGCCTCTGACTAGACTCCTAGTACCTCTGCAATTACACAACAATTTTAGCCACGAAGGGAAACTAATCATAACCAGGGCTAAGGAACATAAGCCTTCAAATCCATCACCATTCAATGTAGTGGAACAATTGAAAAAATCATCTACTAATGTGTCCCTTTGGGATATCTTATCTATTCTAGAGAAAAATTCATTGTTGTAGAAGGCCCTTTGAGAAGATACAGTTATTGAACCAATAGAGAAATCACTCAAGGGAAAGGCCATTGATCCATCAACTCCTACCAAATTTTTCACAAATAGTATAGAGGAGGCCTCTACTAAAGTTATAGATAAGCCAAAACCAAAGCCCTTTTTCCTAACTCTTATTGTGGGAAAGAAATTAATGCATAATTTTATGATTGACTCTGGTGCTAGCACCACAGTCATGCCCAAGTAGATAGCTAAAGCCTTAGGACTTAGCTATGAACCTTTAAAAAGGAGGTTTATGTAGCTTGATGGGAATAAGGTTGAAACTGTAGGCATCATTAGGTACCTCCCCTTTACTCTATTCTCTTGCCCTAGTATCATAGTTCCACAAGATACCGTGATCATACACGTTCCCCCATGTTCGGTCTTTGCTTATCTTGGGAATTCACTTCAAAGATAGGTGGATATCTTTCTTTGGATTGGTCACACTTTATCCTTAGGACAAAGAATGGAGATAAAATGAAAATAATATATGAACCTTTACATTCGAAATATGTGGCCGATGAAGCTGTGATCAACTTTGAGGCTGCTCATACCTCTTTCACCAAAGAGGAAACATATTGTATCGAGCTACTAGCTAGGGGATGAGAAGGTGACTGGAGACTGGACCAATCAAGAAGAGGTCCTCTTGAGTACATATATAGACACTAATCCTTTTGGTAACTATCATGCCATCAGATTGGGGACTTATGTCATCTATGATGAAGATTAGGTGATCCTGAAGGTTGTGAAGGAATCCAATAATTGTCCAGGCTCAGAGATATGTATGTTGCATTTTGATGGAGTGAGATGCAAAGCTGGTGTAGGAGCCAAGATATGTTTGACATCCACATCCAATGAAAAGACACTCTGGTCCTTCCGCTTCCAATTTGCTTGTTCAAATAATGAAGTTGAATATGAAGGCCTAGTTCAAGGTCTAAGCCTTACAGAGAAGATGGGCATTAAGCAAATAATGGTGTTCGAAGACTCCGAGCTAGTGGTCAATCAAGTTTGAGGGATTTCCAAAACCAAGAATGTCAGCATGAGATCCTATAGACATAGATTCTGGGACTTGATTGAAAGCTTTGAAGCCTTTAATACCCAAATAGTTCCCAGAGAGAAAAATATAGATGTGGACCACATGGCAACAATTAGATCTCAATTTGATCCTACTTTCAACCTAATTTATAACATACACTCTATACGAGATATTGTTTGGCCGACAATCCCAGATAATGATCAAAGTTGGAAAGTGTTCGAAAGTGATGAACACATCACCTTGTTCATCCAATAGTCAGGATAGTTCGTTGAGCAACTCCAACTGATAATTATTGAGGCATATGAGGGGCAAATTTTTTAGTTAAGGTCCAAAAAACTCCCAAAAGGATTGGTCACTCTTGAAAACCTATTCGATTGTGATGATGCAAGAAATGACAAGAGGGGGTTTGTAGTGGACAGAAGCAACTATGCAGATCTTCAGGTCAAAGACAGAAGGAGCTTCAAAGTTGAAAAACATGTACCATAACACAATAAAGAAAGACTCATCCATTTTCATGAGAAATATGGAGTAGTGGCCTTGTCATATGATGACCTCAAGGGATATGATCTTGAAATCATCCAACATAGTATAGAACTGACGGAAGGAGCAAAACTTGTCTGCTAGAAGTAGAGGCTAGTAAATCTGAAGATTGATTCCTTGATGGCACAAGAGCCGACAAAAGCTGATTTTGTCCTGGATCATCTTATCGATCAAGCATAGTACATGGGTATCTAACCTGGTTCCAGTCCAAAAGAAGAATGGAGAAATCCACCTATGTGTTGATTTACGGGACTTGAACAAAGCATCCCTAAAGGACCACTACCCCTTTCCTTCCATGGAGTCTATCTTGCAAGAAGTGGTAGGGTCAAAGATGTTTTCTCTACTGGATGGATTCTCTGGTTACAACCAAATCTAGGTAAAAGAGGAGGACTGACACAAAACAACGTTCATTGCTAAGTGGGGAATGTTGGCATATGCAAAAATTCCCTCCGACCTCTCAAATGTAGGAGCCACCTTCTAGTGGGAAATGGATATTGTTGTCAGGGATTTGATCAATAAAATCATCTTGACCTACCTAGATGATCTTACAGTATTCTGTAAGGATAAGGATGATCATTTTGATCACCTTGAAATAGTCTTTGAAAAATGCCAGGAGTTTGGGATATCCTTGAACTTGAAAAAATGTGTTTTCGAAGTGTCGCAAGGCAAAATATTGGGACATGTAGTGTCCAAAGATGGAATTGCAATAGATCCAAAGTAGGTAAAGGCAATCAAAGAGCTTCCCCTTCTAGTCAATAAGAAGGGAGTTTAGTCCTTTCTTGGAAAGTTAAATTTTTTGATCAAATTCATTTATGATTTTACAGGAATTTAATTAGACCTATCACCCTAATGCTAAAAAAGGATCAGTTGTTCAAATGGAAAAAGGAAGCTAGAGAATCCTTTGATAAGGTTAAAGACACTATTTCTTCAGCTCTTGTGCTAGTAAATCAAGACCTATTAAAGGACTTCATAATGTATGTATTTAGTAGAAAATCCAAAATCGCTACTGTTTTGACCCAAAAGGATGATGAAGGAAAGGGAGAACATCCGATAGCATTTCACTCCTAGACCTTAAAATATTATGAGGCAAACTGCAACTTCATCGAAAGGAAAAAATTCACCATTGTTAAGGGACTCAAGGAGTTCTAAAACCTCATATCTTATAACAAGGTGATTGTATATGTTGCATATTCTAGTTTGTGTGAGTAGATCATGGAGGGATAAATCACCAAAAAGAGGGGCAATTGGATCACGAAGATCCTTGAATATTATATTGAGTTCAAGCCGAAAAAGACCGTCTAAGGAAGGGGATTGTAGGAGTATTTGGCACATGATGAAGAAATGGTAGTTGAAGAAGAGCAACTCAAACTTGTTCTAATAAATGAACTCATCCGAAGGTTGTTGGCTAGCAGACAGGGTAAGATTCATGTATACCATAAAATATCCGTTGGGCCTTCCTTCTTAGAAGAGAAGATTCTATACATTATAGAACAACGAATATGCACTTATTGAAGGGGTCCTCTTCAAAAGGAACTTCAATGGCGTTCTACTGAGGTGTGTCACCACATAATAGGCAAGGAAAATTCTTGACACTTTCCACAACATTCTTGTGGGCGGACATTTCTCTGCAAGGACCATCACTATCAAAATTATGTATGTTGGATTCTGACCTATACTATTCAATGACTCATACTCTTTGATTAAGGCCTACAAGGAATGCCAATTCTTTGCGCCAAGGAGAAAAAACTCAGTAATGCCTCTCAACCCGATAGTGGTTGATGAACCCATTGCACAATGGGGCCTTGGTTTTAATGGGATGATTAATCTTGCTTCCAGTGTGGGACACAAATGGATCCTCACATCTACAAAATACTTTACCAGGTGGACTGAGGCCATGCCTCTGAAGAATGCAATAGAGATAGAGATTGTGAACTTCCTCGAGGAACTGGTAATGAGATTCAGCCCACCAAAGACCATCATCTACTACAATGCCAAGGATTTCCTAGGGTATAAGGTATGTCAACTCACACTCGTTCATGACATATTCTTAAAAATGTCTTCAAACTACTACTCACAAGGAAATGGCCTAGCCAAGTCGACCAATAAAAACTTGGTCTGACTCATTAAAAGAATCGGGATAGAACATCAAAGAGAGTGACAAAAAAATGTTCAGGCAACGCTCTAGGCAGATTGCATAACTCCTAAGCAAGCCCTCAAGACTTCATCGTATGAGTTATTATACAGGAAATAAGCTCTATTTCCCATCTCCATGGAGATTCCTACACTACAGTTGCTCAAATCCCTAGAGGTTGAGTAAAATGGAGCCATGGAGGCCTGGTTGGCCGAGTTATTGGAAATATAGGAAAAATGAAAAAAGACCCTGATAGCCATGTCTAATTTCCAATAGGAGGTTTGACAAGAAAAGCTTAGACTAAGGTCTCAAATGTGGAGACCTAGTGCTAAAGTTTAATGAGAAGGTCGCAAAGCCTGGCCAACATGGAAAATTTGATAGTCTGTGGGAAGGCCCTTTTAGAATAATTCAATGCAAGCAACACAATGCATTCAAATTGGAAAATATGGAGAAAGAGGCATTGGGGATTCTAGTTAATGGAATCCACCTCAAATTGTTCAATTAAGCTTTATTCATTGTTCTTCCTATGTAAATATGTAATTATTGTAAATTTTCCTTCGTGTTCTTTTGTTCGGCCGATCTTTCCAAGCAACCCACATGCAGAAAATTGAAAAAAAACCTATATGTGAAATTAAAAAGGTACTCAAGAAGTAGAGAAAAGATACTCAAAGAAGTAGAGAAAAGGGGAACCCATAATGTAGAATAGCAGAAAGCAAAAGAGACAAAAAATTAGTAGAAGTTGTATATTCATTCGATAATATCATATGCTTCGATATTACACTTCCAAAATGGCTCTGAAGCCATACTTTTAAAATTATATCTATATACTATGAAGTTTTTATATATGGTAAAAGCCTTGTCTAGGAATATATACAAAAAACATATGAAAAGTGTTGTCTTAAATAGTGTCAGCAACAACATCATTAGCAATAGCATCTGGGACAACTTCATAAGTAGGACCATTCACCAGAACAGTAGGATCATGAACAACAACAAGGGCATTAACAACAACAACAACTAGTGGTTGAGGATACAGTAGGTCCCTGAAATCAGTGTACCACTCTATGCCATAAAACAACACCATATTGTAGCAGCATAGCAAGAAGTGGTAGGCATGAGTGACCCTCTGGCGATGCTCTTCATGTGTTAGAATGTATAATCCACTCAGACAGGGAACCCACGGTACCACAACATCTTCTTCAATATGTTTGCGAAGGTCACTCATCGTAGGAATACCCAAGCCATACACTGCATTTGCCACAATCTCTCCAAGACCGCCAAGGTATTGCTTCGAGAATATTTCCAACATGAGTCATAGAATCATCGGCTTAAGGATATGTTTATCAAACAAGGATGCAATAAAGTGAGAGAAAATGTCGGTATTGACCCTATACTTGTCTTCGTACTCTATACAATCCCTACCCAGTATCCATTTCATTGCTATGATAGCCAACAAATGTTTGTTCTTCATCATTCATTTCAAATGCCTATTAGAAACTTTGCCTAAAAAAGGTCGTCTAAGACTTTTGGCTAGTGAGCCTAATGGGAGTATTCATGATGCTTAATTCTACCCAACTACCCAAGTGCTAATTCTTCCTAATTGCTAAGTATGATTTTTTTGTTGTCTTGAGGTCTATTTATAGAAATTTTTGAGGTACCTACATGCCATAAGCATCATGCTAATCAAGTATTAACTTGAAAATCCCACCAAGTGCCAAATCGAATTTCCCACCCAGTTGCATTTGTTGTGTATGAATTGTTGTGTGTGAGGTTAAGGAGAGGTAATTAATTAGCACAAGTTGGTAGCAGTCCCAAGTGATCACCCATACAATCAGGTGTTGATGTGTCACGATGCAAGCATGTTTCAGCCTTTGAGGCAAAACTCAAATCTTTTCAAGTACTCGTTGCATATTTGTCTTAATCATTCTTTTTAGGATATTAATTCCCAAGCATGCGAGAGGTTTATATGCTTTCAATCGCCAGTTTAATTTCCCAAGAAAATCGCGTCGTAGGGCATGCTTACTAGTTGTCATTATTAATTCTTGTCTTTTCAAAAGGGAAAGAAATTCATTTTGCATAAGCAAAGGAGTTGGTGATACATGCCAAATTTATTTTTAAAAGCTACCGTTGTTTCTAACTTTGATTTTAGAGAAAGAAACGTGCATGCGAAGGAAAAGGACGAAGAGTAAGATTAAATACATAGCTTGCTAAGAAAAAACCCAAGTGTGATGTGAGAGGAATCAAAGTAGTCAGGTTCCGAGAAATAATTGTTAATGATGCACTGTGCTTGAATGACTCAAATCCAAACAAAGAATAAGAATCCATCTAAATTTGTGTTTAGTACAAGCATTTCATTGGTGTTTTTTGTTTAAGTTCCATTCATCCAATACTCGTGTGTTTCAAAGAAGGGTAATTTTTTAAAGCAAGGAAGGGACGATGTTGTATCACATAAATCGTCAACATAAGGAAATGACTCAAAATCCTCAAATGGAAGTGCAAGGTGAGGTGACCCAAATCTTGTTTGATGCCATGCATAGGCACCCATGGCCAATATTTTTGATGATACCTCTTATGCTTCACCTGGAATACCAGAGAAGCCGAAGTGGATTCGCACGAGGGATGCGGAAAAGCAGAAAACTCAAAAGGACCAGAACTAGATAAAGGAAGAATGGGATAACATTCATGATCCTATCCTCAAAACCAACCCTAAAAGTCTTAGGCAAGCAACTTGCAAAAGAATGAAAGTGGTCACTAGCGAGTATCAATTGGCGTACAAGCAATGGTTTTGTGAACTCCCATAGTATATGGTCCATTTTGTGCATTACTACTCAGAGCTAGTTCATGAGGGTATTCAACGTTTCAATCCAGATACCAACATTTATGATCCCATCCTCAAAACCAACCCTAAAAGTTTTAGGGAAGCAACTTGCAAAAGAATGAAAGTGGTCACTAGTGAGCATCAATTGGCATACAAGCAATGGTTCTGCGAACTCCCATTGTATATGGTTCCTTTTGTGCATTACTACTCGGAGCTAGTTCATGAGGGCATTCAAAACTTCAACCCAGATACCAATTCCATTAAAGGCCGAGAGCTAAGAGTTATAATCAGTGAGGAGGCTATCAAAGACATGCTATGCATCCCGAAAGGGGTCTCTAGAGTAGAAAAGATGGAGTCATTCACTCCAAAAAAAAGAAGACAAATTTTGGAGAGGCAGAGATAAAGCTATGGATTTTTATTACCAAGAATCCCAAAGATCTCAGGAATATTTGGCAAAGCCACCAAAAATTCTAGTCGTGCACATCTCTTTTAAACCAGATATGTAGGGTGCCTTCTCTATGATGGCTTTCATTTGTGGCATGGATGAGGACAAATGGGGGCAAGAGTTCCAACTGGGTCTGGGTTTTCAGTCGAGGAGCCAACATTCCTTATTCTGGTATGACTTCGTGGAAGTCATTGTCTGAGAAATGATGAGCCAAATCAAGGAATATAGAACGCAACATAAGTTCAGGTTTCCTTCTCTTCTTGTTTGCATGTTTTTACATCAGAACCCTGACTTCTTTAAAAAACATATGAGGTTAGCTATTTTTTATGAAAAGGGAGTTAGAAGGCCGGTTTCTATATGGGATCCTCTCCTCTCCGTAACTTATGACTATTATGCATTATGAGATTATTTCTTGACTCTGATTCTACACGACTTGAGTGAGGATAGTGTTCTTTATTGGCTTTCTACCGACCAAATAGGGTGGATGCAGAGTTTCACTCCTAAATGTGTCTGGTTTCTCGGAGAGGATTTCACATTCATTCAAATGTGTGGCTTTATCGGGGAGCCGTGTCAGCTCCCATCATGCATCACAGATCGGGTGTTGGCCCTTGAGATGTTCTGGTGAGTGTCGGTTATTGACTATAACTTTTACGGAGGGAAGGCCAAGAAGAAAGGATTTTTCTTTTGCCCACTAAGCTTCAAAACAGTGGTTATGGAAAAGAAGTAGACATATAAGCTGCTAGAGGCAAAGCTGGCTCATTTGGGGCTAGTATTGATTTGCAAAAAATGGAAATATAACCTCAAAAATGACTTAGCAAGCATAAATGTTCGGGTAACTCATAGCCCTCAGCCTTACTGGGAAAAGTTCCAGAATCCCCTGTCAGATTAGCATGATCTATTTTTGGACCTGGTTCACATTCCTACAAAGGATAGGAGCGAAGTTAAATGAGAAGTTCCAAATAGGTGCCACTCTTCGCAATGAATTGGTCTAGAAATGGCTATGGAGTGAGGAAAAGATTTGAGATTTATGGATTTATCGTCAAGAAATCAAGTGCCCCGATGCCCTATTCCAAGATGTAAACACAGATGAAAATTTTGATACTCTATGGAACAAAGCACACGATGATATTGACGCAAGTGATGATGAGGAAATTGACCTGGAGGAGGCTAGAAAATATATAGGGAAGGGGAAGGAGAAGGAAAAGGAAGTAACGACAACCCCAACGTAGCAAATTGGACAAGCAATGAAGTAGCCTAACACAACTACTCTAACACTGTAGATGAACGTATCATGTTTGAGAGCCTCATAGACCCACACATGGGCCATGAAAAGACCTAGAGGTCAAGCCCAACAACACCCGTTGGAGGTCTTAGAGGTGGAAGATTCCCCACCAAACAAAAGGCAGCACACAAATGCAGCTTCTAGAGAGGGTTTGTAGAAACCTGCAACGAGCCAAGGATCAGAGGCATCTGCAACTCAGGTATCTTTCTCTCCCCCACTTCTTGATTTACAATCTCTGGTTTCTTCTGCTATCTCTGTGTCACCCGTCACCTCAAGTGTCAGCCTTTCTTTCTTCACTTCTATTGCAATGGCCATAGAAGGTTTCTTCCAATTCTTCTAAGTGGGACAATTTGCTTTTACTCCCCCATGGGTTATTCTACCTTTCATCGCAGTGTAGTCTGCAACTACTATTGCTACACCATTTACATCCACCGCGTCAGCTCCAACCTAGCTTGCTCAATAAATTTAGTCCATTGTACCTCTGCTACTACCACCGCTTTCCATGAGTCCTCTCACTCCTTCACAAACTCGGCCTTGGTATATTTCGCTATTCTCCCCACTAATGCTCTCTCTTCCGAAGAAGAAATCAGCTAGAACCACTACTCTCTTATTCCCTTTTGTTGTTCATCTCGGTGCACCCTTTGCGGGCGAGCTCATTAGATTGCCAAAAAAAATTTTGTCGGAGGGTGATAAAACAAGACAAGCATGGGCTCTCAGGCTCCAGAAGCAAAGGGACAAGGATGCTAAAAGGCTGGTAGAGCCAAAGGTGTACACACTTTTCAATGAGGCTCAACAATTGTTGCACTTTACAACCATACATCTGAACGTTATCAAGCCTAAAGGAGATATGAAACCTAAAGATTACACCATCCATGCTATGGGACTCAATCTACGAACAACTTCGTCACAAGATAAAGTTGAGCTCATGGAGGAGACCCAATGTGTGTTGACCACTGACTTCCTCAACTCTGGTCGCCAAATGAGGAAGAAAAAATATGAGCTAAAAAATGTTAAGGAAAAGATAGAGGTCCTATTGATGAAGGACAAGGCAAGAGATGCTGAATTTGCATGCTTGTCACAACAAGCACAATAAGAATAGGCTAGGCTCCAAGAAGAACTTTCAAAGTTCCAATCCAAGGATCCCAACCTGGTTGATGATTTACAGCTGAAAAATCAAGAATTACAGGACCGATTGGTGTAGGCAGAGGAGGAGATGCAACAAAAGAATGAAGAGCTTCAAAATCAACATGCTCAATTGGAGTAGATAATGCAACAGAAGGAAACAAACTTCCAGGGTTGACAAGATCAATCCGAGAAGGAAATCCAAGTGGTAAGGCTATCCCTAGATAGGGAATTTGTAGCCAGAAGCCAGGCTGAGGAAAATGGCTTGCCGAATTGAGAACCTTGCAAGAACAACTCTCCACTGCGGACAAGAAAATTATAGAACTAACATAGAATTTTGGGTCAAGGGATGTGGAGATTGGTCTTTTGAAGAATCCTCCCCAGCCCCCTGATGCCTAGTCGGACCTCCTTCTATTAGCCTAACAACTATATATTTCATACTGGGAAAAGGTCAAGGTCTTCTATTTGAATCTCCAGCCGATGCTTCAGTTCATGGAAGAAGCATCAAGTTTGAGTAGGGAGGTTTGCAGAATGATTCAACAATTCCCATAGTTCATTGCGGAGAGGGTTTGCGAGGTAAAAATATTTGCTAGATAAGTTGTACACAATGTTGAATGAGGACATAGTGAGTGCAAGGATTCGAGAACCGGAATTCAGCTGCTAAGACATCAAAATAATTCATCTATTTCCACACAAACATCCTGCATGCTAGTAATTTCTCTACCACACTATGTCAAACTATGAGCAACATGTGGGTGAAATTATCCCAAATGACTTAGATGGGCTTGCCCTCCCTGCTTCTCTCTGATGATTCAGTGGCCACAACAGAGCAGATTGTGGTGAATATTGAGGAGAAGCAGCAGGACATATCCACTTCAAGAGCTTTAGTCAACTCCCTACTGCTGAGGATATAGAGGGAATCACTCATCAGATTGCATGACTGCTCTATCAACTTGAGTCCAAGACTGGGATATCCATGAAGCTTCCATTCAAAGAAGTGATTGATCTACATGAGGCACAAGAGAATTTGTGCTCCATATCGACGTCATCCGAGGCTGATTGGTTTCCTCTATAGAGTACTCTCTCAAAGCTCTGATTCCATCGCCCAATGAATAAGACTTTGGTCTTAGAACCAAAAATTTTGGGTTCCTCATTCTGCAGGTGGAACACCCCTAGTAGTCGCCAAAAGATGTGGATATAAAATCCCTCGAGCTCCCTTCAAATTGATAATACTATTTTTGCTTGGCTTCCACCCGTGCCCCATATATTTGAATATCTCTAGCCCCTTTTTTGAAGAGCTTCGCCCGTTGTCACCACGTATTCGTTGCGCACTCCTTGAAAGGATTTCCTCCCTCACTTTTCTACCGATCCCCATAATTCTTCCACATGTCAAGATCACGCACCTTTGAGGCTTGTTTCCCTTCGCTTCTCTATCGAGTTGCGCCCATGCGCCATGTGGCATCATTTCATGTACACCTTTTTGGTAGACCCTACAATCAGTACGAGTAATAAAGACTCCTCCACATGTCCTCTCTGAGGGGATTTCATTAAAAGGAAGGAAGGAATGAGCACCAAGCCCCACCATATTGCCACGTATCCTAACTAACTTCGTCGGTGAAGGACACATGTCTACATGGGATTTTTCTGCTTCTACGTTGGGACCACCACCATCATTTGCATAGGATGCATCTGGCTCGAAGGCGACTACATTCTATGGCTTAGAATCTTTTTCTATTGCAACGACTTGGTGAAATCATTGTGATGGGCATCATTGCTCTTGCCTTGGAATCTTTTTTGTTATTGGTTTGCAGGTGGTGGGATCATTTTCTATAAATGTTGCTTCTTCCTTCCAAGAAAAGAGTTTGGAACATACATAAAAATAGTGAAAAGATACCAAGTCTTTTGTATTGTTTTTCGATTATTGTATAAGACTCGCAGACTGTGCCATTGTTCGGCCTTTTTGTTTCTTAGCTATTTGATAAAATATTATACTGTCATTATTTTACTGGGTAGTTTTTTTGTAGAACTTCTATAATTTTAATATAATTTTTCCGATTTAGACCATGTCTTGGACTCTTCTTTTCAATGAATGTGTATGGAAGTTATTTTATGTTATTTGATAAATTATTCAGGTTTTCATCTTTGATTTTTGTTATTTTGGGACATGTAGATTGTTGAACGGGCCCTTAAATCCCATCCAAAAGATAGATTTACCGTTCCCACAACTACATCTTGGTGCATCACCTTAGTTAGATCTTTATTTTATATATATTCTTCCTTTTCCCATTTAAAACCCCAAATTACAGAAGAAGTCAACTTCTTTAAAACTCAGAGGTTACTCGGTTTAGCACAATTGGTCCCCCCATTAACTTATTTTCCCATAGGGTTGTTTCTTGTCAAATTTTGGCATCAACAATATGAAAATGAAGAAATACAACAGTGAAAACTCCTCCAGGTTTCAACTGCAGCCTCCAATCTTCAACCTGTAGCTTCTAATCTCCGATCTTCCACTGAATCAATATTTAACAATGGATTCCATGATCCATTTTTCTGTCATAATACCTTCAAACCTAAAAAAAACACTCCCCATCTCCTCTCCAAGAAGATCCTACACTTGCAACAACAACCTTCCAATTCTAGCCAAGAATGGCTACCAAAATATAGTTAAAATTGCTTGTAATCTTAAAAAACAAGCTCCAAATATTTCATGAAAAAAAATCATGACCAATTTGGGAACGAAACATCCAAAAATCCATCCCCCCAAAACCTTTCATAATATTAAAAATTCTTTCATAAACCCACTCCCAACAAAATTGCCAAATTGGAGACTATTCCTAGATTTTAGGGTAGTTTTAAATGCATTTTCCAACTCATATTCTTTCCAAGAATCAAAAATCTGATTTTTTACTTTCCATTGGAAAAGCCATGACCACCTCCTCATAATGAGTTGTTTCCACAAATTAAAAATCAATAAAAAAAATTTCATGCAAGTTTGTAACTCCCCACAAACCCAATGCCCAAGTTTGATTCTTCAAATTTTTCTACAATTGCAACTACACTCCCACTACTCCACTTGTCAACATGGATAAACAAAGGTGGAATTTATTTTATTAAATTAAATTATGCCAAATTTATTCAAATTATCCTTACAACATGAAATTAAAATGCAAATTCCAAAATTTGATTTTTTTGGTGATGCAAGATTACCTTACACCTTGGATGCTCTTGCATCATTGGGAAGGAATTTTTTCAATGCAAATGATATCAAAATTATATGAGATATTATTTTTTTAGGTATATGGAGCTGTTTTATAAGATTTGGAAGCTTTACCATCATTATTTCGAGGGAAATATTGCTTATATATACCCACCTATTCGTTAGGTGACTTTTGGCCTTCAGTGGTGTTTTCTCGTCAATCAATGAGATCTTGGATTGAGTTCTTGAGTATCATGAAACTAAATGTTTTATGACCATGTACTAGATGATCTTCAAAAAATCATGCTCTTTAAACCAAAAGCTTTTGGGAACATCTTCACCAAGCAGTTTTACAATTAGAAGTTGGATCAAGTTTTCTTCTAGGAATTTTTGAAAGACTACCTCAATAGATTCTCCCAAAGGAGTGTATTCATGTCAAGTATATCCTTTGGGGATGAGAAAATTGTGTTGGGTACATTTATTACTTTTAGATGATGCTGGTGTGGGTATTTGGATGGTTTGGACATGTTTAGAATTGGTCACACCATCATTGGCTACATTCTTATTCTTGTTCTAAAATAGGATTTATCACTATATTGATTATTGTCTTTTCTCTCTTTATAGACCTTAACTAGTCATTTAGCAATAATCAATTTCTCTATGGTGACTCATTTTTCCATGATTTTATCTAAGTAGTGATCACATTGAATTTGTAAATGAAATCTCATTTCAATATTCAAGTTTTAGACAAACATGGTTACGAGTTATTTTCAAGAATAGATCATGCAAAGTGACTAGCTATATGTATCCATCTTTGTAAGAAAGAGGCAAAGCTTTCACCACTCTTTTATTTTGTGTTATATAGGTTCATCATGGTGATGTCATGTTCAATGTTGTAGGAGAAATATATGATAAATCATACGGATAGCTCAAAAAAGGTGGTGACAGTTCCATGAGGAAGGTGGGTAAACCAATCTAGAGCTTGCCCACCTAATATTATAGGGAATAGTCTCAAGAGGTATGCATCAAGATAAGAAACCTCTTGGAATGAAATATAATTTTCTTTAAGCTTTTACCTAGGATATCCATTTATTTTATATTCATTGAATTTAGGCATCTCAAAGTTTTAAGGAAAGAGGATCATGGTGATGGACTTATCTAAAGGCTAAGGATTTAGTTAATGAAAGGAGTAACTTTCATTTTAACATCCTAATTTAAGTCCCTTGAGGGTGTGATTTTTTGAATGTCTTGTGCCAAAGATCTTATGATGTTAAGTGGAGATAGTTGATAATTGGAGGTTGGGGGTTGTGTGTATGATATGTGTACACGTTGATGGGTGGATGAAATTTGGTTTGAATTTTGGAGGTTTTGTTTTGTGTTTATGAGGATGAATGTTGAAATGTGAGAAGGGATGGAATTATAAGGTTGTGGGATTTGATTTGACATGTTTTGGGTGTTTGATGGGATTTTTATATGTAAGTGTGTTGTGGATATGGGATTGGTGGTTTGAGAGGAAATATGAGGATTATAAGAAGATGGAAGATGTGTGTGATCATGAGGATGATAAATTGGGGGTGTCAAAGGATCTTGTTGGGTGATTTGGGAGATGCCAAAGTCATGGGGTAATTTGGAACCTTTCTTAGATATCATAAGGATGTATTGATTGGGATGCTTCATGATGTATCAATGCACTAGGTCCATTGCTTGGGTGTCTTGTGAAATGTCCTCTAACGTTGGTGAACCTAAGTCATTTAAATATTGATCTTCCTCATGTATAATGTAGGATGGAAATGTGAATGTGTTCTCTAAGGGGACTTGATGGAACACTTCCTCAAATAATATATCATTGAATGATAAAATTGGAAATTCTTTGGAAGCCATGATTTTTTTTATGGCTTATGACCTTGTGATAGGGATACAAGAGATAGACCTAAGAATGACGTGGGATTGGATGAAAGTGATGAATGGTGATGGGATATAGAGATGAAATGGTAGACCTTAGATATGAAATGGTTGGATTAAAAGGGTGTTGTTGGAGTGAACTTGGAAATGCTATGGAAGACCAAGAAGTGAAGATGGATACAACTTGGTAACACTATGGATAACCAAGAAGTTATATGGATACAACTTGGCAACACTATAGAAAAATAAGAGGTTAGATGGATACAACTTGGAAACGTTATGGAAAACCAAGAGGTGAGATGGATACAAATTGGAAATGCTATGGAAAACCAAGAGGTGATGATGGATGCAAATTTCAAATTCTATAGATAACTAAGAGGTGAGAAATAATACAAGACCAAAATTGTTGCAAGTAAATCTAGATCCTTGATAAATGGGGATGATTTTATTGCCTAGGGTTGAAAAGTGCCTAAGAAATATTTGATGGGAATTTTGGAAGCTAACTCGGTGTAACCAATTTACAAAGCTAGGGAAGCCAAAATGATAAGGGCTTGCTTAATACAGTACTAAAGATATGAAACTTCTCAAGTAATATACTAGCTAGTGGATAAAAGGGACAAGGATCTAGATTTGACTCTTAACAAAATTGATTTGTCTTGGATATAGATATGGATTTGGGTTGGAAGATGGTATAGGTGAATGATGAGAGAGAATGGATGGGAAGATAAGATAGATCAATGATGATTAAATGATGATAAATATTCAATTTTTATTGTTCAAGGTCTAAGGTTCAAGGATGATGATGATGTTTAGGTTATGAAAATGGATGAGGATGATAAGGTGAAGTGGTAGTGGGGGTTTTTAGTTGGATAAAATGAAAATTATTATTATTTTAGATGAAATTATGGGTGAAGATGGGTCTCCTATGTCTGGTTCAATTCTGCAAAGGTCAGGCTCTCAAATTAGGGATCCTAAGTAGTCGAATGAGATCAAATTTGTAGAGGTAAAAATTTATGGAATAAAGGAGCCACTCTATTCAATAGAGTTACAATTCTATGAAGCAAAAGTGAAACTTTATAAAAAACTATGCACAAGCACACTAGGATGAAGCACAAACACCTCAAGATGAAACGAAAGTGGTGAATGACAAGTTGGGATGATTTGATAGTTTTTTGGAAAGAGAATGACAAGAACAAAGAAACACTGGCTTGAATTTCAAAGTGATAGGGATAAATGTCTTTCACTAGTTTTTCACATGAAGACACAACAAACACATGAGAATAATCCTATAATTAGTCAATTAGGTTTGTATACTTAATGTGGACCCACTAGCCAAAATATAATACCTCAAGATTAGTGTGAAAGACTTCTATTTCAAGAGTGGGTAGCTAGGGGTCTAATGACACAAGGGCTTACCTGTTCCCTTTCCTTGGAGGTCCTAAGACCATGCCCAAAGAGCTTCTACCTCTACTCAAGGAGATACATAATGAGTAGCTTCAAGCATGATATAGTACCCTACACCACACTAAGCAATGGTCGAATGGTATGAAACGCTTATAAAAACAAGGTTTTTAATGGATGTGTGAATAGTGAGCCTATTTGATAGTGCTTAAGATTATGAGGATCTCTCCTTCTCTCGTCACCAAACAAGTCTTGGTAGACCGAGGGTCTTGTGACTTGGCTTGAATAATGTTGGACAAACCTTGCTGTACATATTTTTCTCTCCTCCTTTTGTATACCTCACCAAAAAATATGGGTTAGGTTGTCCTTGATGTTATAGAATCCCCAATATGGCATCCTAATAGGAAAGTCTATACTAGGTGTTTTTGATCACCCAGTATCATAGGAAGCGCAAGGGGAGAGCATAAAAATAAACTATTAAGCCTTGGGGTATAACATGAAACAAAAAATATAAATAAATTTAAGATTTCAGATCTCCAAGATCACACTAAGTTCAAGGAGAGATCATACTGCTACACACCCTTCCAAACATGACAAACAATGTTCATTAATCCACTATGCTAACTCTAATGCCTAGATTAATGAGAAAGAAAATCTTGGACCAATCAAACCTGCATCAAATAGTTATTAATCTTCATAAATAGAGTCTTTGACCAGTGTATACAAGTTGCACCACTTTTTGGTTTATAAAAAATGCAAGCTAGATGACCAAACAAGATCAAAACCTTAAGAAATTGTAAACTAAAATAGAAGAAGCTCAAAACCCTAAGAAATTACAAACTGAAACATAAATATAAATTTACCAAACACATGCACCACTTTATGATATATAGGTGCTAATTTATATTGTAGAGGCACAAATATATACAACACAAGCTCCTTTTTTGTGAAATAGAGGCACAAATTCATAGATAAAGTACCAAAAACTTGTCTTGGGGTTCAAAAAAATTAGTTTTTGATAAACCAACTTGAAAACCTACAAGATGAGATTATGAAACATGTGAAAAAACATAGATCTTTTTATTTAAAGCAAAGGCATTAAGCCCATATATGTATATATATATATATAGTAAAAGTAAAATTTTACATAGGAAGTGGATTTTATGACTACATGATTTCCTAGATAGATCAAACATATCATTACAATGCAAAGGGAATGCAAAACTTTCAAAACTTTCTACCTATTACTACTTGGGAATATTATAAGATTTTGACCATCTAAATATGAACATTACAGTAATCCTAGGTTCAAACCCAAAATTCACAAAAAATTACATGACCCATCCCTTTCTATTCCTCCATTGAAGCCATCTGAATGGAATTTTCACCCCGTGCCTCAGAACTTCCCCCGGCTTGGCTATCACGACCCACAAGAGCATCATCTGCCAAATAATTTTAGCTAATATCCCCCAAATATCACAAGATAGTTTCAAACTTAAATCTACTAGAGAACTTGAAAGAAACCCTAGATTAGAGAAACCCTATTTTTTGCAAATAAAGAGTTAGAAGACATAAAAAAATAGTGTTAGAGACATAAAACCTAAAAAATAAGGTACCAATGGTTAGTAAAATTCTAGGAGAAACCCTAAGTGTTCAATACAAATGCACATAATGAAAGTGTGATTTTGGGTGATAAAAGCATAAATCTATGAAGAATAGGCGCCTTTCTTTGAAAAAAAGGTGGAACTCTATGCAAAAAATGTTCCTTTCTATGAAATGGAGGTTCCTTTTCATATTCTAGGACCTGAAAATGAATTTTTCATCACAAAAAATCAACAAAATACACCAAAAAAGATTAAAATATGGATGTGGGTCTTGTTGAGGATGCCAAAATGAAGATGAAAGAAAATGAATTGAATTAAAAAACATAAGATAATGTAGGGGAATCAAATTTATACATAAAACAATCTCCATCCTCCTAGATATGTAGAAATATAATGCGCCCTAGTTTTATTTTATTTTATTTGGTAAGCTAGCACAACCTTGGTAAGCTTGCAAATTATATCGTAAAATGGAAAAATAAGGGTGTGATAGTAAACATGCATATGTCGATGATAGATTAGGACCTCTAGTTATAGAGATCTGAAGAGGAAATTTGTTACACACCAAATTTTGTAATTACTATTTACTATTACTATGTAGGGTAAAATGTGAATGTACTGTGACTTCTATGGATGAATTAATTGTGCTTGCACTTTGTTATCAATGCATTATGAATGAACGCTATTTCATTTAATGAAGAAATTCATATGTGCGAAATGGATGGTTATTGAATTAATATTCTTACTATGGAGATGTATTATGTGTAATGCATAATTTGTTAAATAGCTTACTACCTTGGGAGTTTTTTGAGAGTGTGGATGTTGGTACATGTTCATTCCTCCAGACGGAGGGGAAGTAGCACTTAGGAGAAGATGTTGGTTGGGTAAATAGTAACGTAACCTATATGAGCTTACACACACTGTAGTAGAATAATTGAGTCAAGTTATTATGTGGGAAGTAGATAAGTCATCTTTAGTTTGATGTGTCTGCATTATTAAGGGTCTTGTTTCCTATTCAATGCATTATTGGGTGATGTTATTTATTTGAGCTTGAGAGTCCTTCCTCATGTTAGTGTGATTGTTTGTGTGGTTGAATGAGTGTTTGGATATATGCATCCATGCATATATATACATATGTCACCATAAGCATATGATGGATATAATGGGATGTCAATATGAGTACGACGACATATGTATAGATATGCATATATGTATATAAATGTTATTATTATGTTATGTGTCTTTGAGATTTTTGTCAATACATATCTACACTAAAAGTATGCATGTATATGAGTATATACATACAATGATCTGTGTGTGAAAACATAGTCATATGCCTGTATGTGTAAGTAGAAATACTTACAAACATACTCACATGAGGGATCAATTATATATATGTGAATATATATACACTTAACGAATGTGTGTATCGATGAGAATAGGATAAGAAAGGCTAACCTAATATATATATATATATGTGTGTGTGTGTGTGTGTGTGTGTAAACATATTAAATATGTATATGTATGTATATGTGTATATGTGTATGTATGCATACATACGTATTGTTTGATGGGTAATAATAAACAAGGATGTATGAATTTGAGATATGGAATGGATTGTTTGACTATCATGTTGCTATATAATATATATATTGAATATATATATAATACACACATAAGCGTAAGTGCTTAATAGAGGAGTGTGTATTCATATATATATATATATAATATATATATTATTACAATGTGATTTTTATCTTGTTTATATTCATTTGTATATCAAATTTATATATACTTTATACCTATATAGATCAACATATAGTATGGCACCAACATATATTTACACATTGATAAAACCGATTAGTTGAAAAAGGGGAGCTCTACATAGAACATCACTCTTTCTCCAACTAACATTCAATAATGTCCTAAGAACCCTAATAGGATTGACTATCAACCTCTCAAGGTGAGTCAACAAATAATTAAGAGGACTTAGGAGGGGATGTTCTTTCAGATTTAAGGGGTTCACCACCAAGAAAATGCTTGGAAAAGACAATGTTTAAAACACAATGTAATATGCAAAACACTCAAAATGAGAAAAATGAAGCTTACTAATACTAAAAATGAACAACTCCAAGTTAGTGTATGTGTACCTAGGAGACCTGGAGATGCCAATAGGATTTTGGAAATGCAAATAGACTGCCAAAATATTCCTTGGAGGACTAAGATGCCTTTACTCCCGTCTTAGTCTCGCTACTATTTTTTAGGGCAGACATAAAATCTTCGGATAATGGAACAAAATCCTGAGTAATTTTTGAAAGATGCCACTTCGAGGACTAAGAAGCCTTTACTCTCGTCTTAGTCATGATCTAAATTTTTAAAAAGTGTGAATGTGTTCCTGAGCTTCTAGATCTGCAATTGCTTCTCCTCGGGTCTCAGGTTCTGAAACAACTGAATCTGACCTGAGTTTTCGTGCAGATGACAACTTTAACAATGCAACTTTGCAACTTTGAAAACTTTGCACTCCAAGTGATCTTCAAGTCTTCAATCTAGATCTACAAATATAAATGGACAAGATGGAAAAACTTGTTGATTTTTAGTGAATGGGGGTTTGCCTTGGTCAAACCCCTTGTTGGTAATTAAATCAAATGATGAAATGAATAAAATAAAACATGAAACATGTAAATGATATCACCTTGTATAATGTCTTTTGAATGAAATCTGTAATCTACCATGTAGTGGCCATGAAGAATGTAGATCTTGGATCTTGGAATATGATGTGAACAATGGTTGTAGACATATCTTCAATGCTAAATCCATAATAGAAGAGCAAAACAGCGTTATGCACAACTTCACTCGCGCATTAAATATTTTGTGATGCGAGTTTGAGCAGAGCAGAGTAGAAGTACAAAATCAATCAGAAGGATAGAAGATTGATTGTTGAGCCTAATCGAAATTGTAATCAAGCATATGTAGATGCCAATTTCTCAATTCAGTATCTCAAATGGATTTAATCTGATTATCTTTGTAAGATAGTGAGTCTTCTTGAGTAGTGAGCTCTAGGAAGTGTTCTTGAATGCAAGTGCATTCCTCATATTATAGAATTCATTTGAGTATACTTAGATCATATTGTGGATTGGCCATCCACTGTGTTTTTTCCCCTAACAAGGTTTTCACGTAAAAATTCTTGTGTCATGGTGTTGTGATTGTTTTCTTCATGTTCATGAATTTTGGTTGAATGTTACAAGTGCTTTGAAGATAAAGGTTAATAAAGTTAATTTTTGCACAACACTAATTCACCCCTCCCCCCCTCTCAGTGTAGCTTGTTTCCAAGAATTGGTATCAGAGCTAGTTCCTCAGAAGAAGTCTAACAACTTGGGGAGATCTTGGAAAGTGTTTCAATGGATTCAAGCAGTCTTCAACAAAAAATTTTGGTGGCCCTAGATGCTCTTGATTATTCAAAGTATGAAGTTTATAAATTGCAAGCAAACCTCATGGATGTTGAGAAATTCATTGAGTCTTTCAAAGACAAATTTAACAAGTCCAGAGAGAAGAGAAAGGAACTTTGTGATTAGATTAAGTAGAATGATAGTAAGAGCATTAAATATGAATAACTTAGTCAAGCCCTGAAGGAAAAGATAGAAGAATGTGAAAAGCTTACTAGATATAATATTGTCCTAAAGCATGAGATTGAATCTATCATGATGAGGATGACCAAGGAGCTTGAAGACAGAAAGAAGAATGAAGAGAACCTAGCACAGTCCCTTGAAAGAAAAATATGAAGTATGCAACTGATTGGACAATGAACTAGAACAATCTAAAAATAATGAGGAAGTGCTGGAAAAATAGATCGATGATCTCAAAAATGAACTTGCTACTGCAAATGAGTACAAGGATAAGTTCAAAGTTAGCTTAGCTAAGCTTGATGAAGTGATTCAAGTTCAAAGGATAGAAGGTGACAAGCGAGGTCTTGGATATGAAGAAGGAGAAATTTCCATATTTGGACAAAGGAGATTTAGGCAAGGAAATCAAATGAACAAATCTAGAAGGTATTTGATAAAGCAACCTAATGCTTAGAGATTTAATGGTTACTATTTTAGTTGCAATAAATTTGGACACATGGCTACTCAATGTAGAAGTAGGATGAATCCAAGTGATGCATCATTCTCAGGTCAGTGCTTTAATTTCCATAAGTTTGCTCATAAGTCAAATGAATGCAGAAATATGATGAACAAATTTCATAGAAATTTCAGATGCTATACATGCAATAGACTTGGCCATATTGCTAACCAGTGCAAATCAAGAGAAAAATAGTGGAACAACTAGTCTAAACGGAGAAATCTTGTGTGCTATAAGTGCAACAAATTTGGACACATTGCTACATTTTGTTGGAACAAAAAAGGTTCGATAAATCAAAGGAGAAACATGCAAAAGGATGTTAAGGGAAAAGGAAAAGTCACTACAGATGTGATCAGGAAGCAGATGCCGAAGAAATGGGTGAAGAAAAATCCCTCTGTTGAAGGAAATGAGCTAGCACTAGAATCTACTTTTGGTAATTCCTCCAGTAATTAGGCTCAGTCCTTTGGCCTAGGGGGAGCTATCAAGAAAATTTCTTAACCCCCTAACCGGTAACTGGCACTGAATGCGGATAAGTACAATAAGTGCATAGATGCTCTACAAATGTTGTTGAACTCATTGGAGAAATTAGTATGCAGTATTAGAGGTCTGCAGAATGTTTATCTTTCACAGTGTGTGAAAACAAGGTATTTGGATGAGTTACGGTAAAAAGGCATTTATTGCGACAAAAAGGGTTAGGTATGCAAGTGATAAAAGTCATTTCTATCTTTCATTTGTCACTTTGCATTTTGAAGAAAAGAAGTTTGGTGGGCTCTGAAGCAAACTTTGGTGAATTGAGGTGAAATTCGAGTGTGAAGGCAATTCGGCAAACAAACTCTGATATGATGACAAGGTATTTATCAGAAAAACCTGCGAATTTGTGAATTGGTGAAAATGGCTACTCCATTGGTAGTAGAAGTTAAGGACAAACCCCATCACAAATTCAAATGGCGTCCCTTCAAGTCTGTTGAGACCGACACGTTAGGTGATTTTTCATCTGTTATGTATGACATCTTACACACTGAAGATATTAGGGCATATATTCAATCTAACATTGAAGATCTAGGAAGCTCACAATTGCTGAATTTGTATAATAATCACATTATAGGAGAAGATTTTTTTGTGAAGCTGGAATTTCAAACCCTAGAAGAAAATAAATTTACATAGATTGTTATATTCCCAATATTTGAAGAGACCGAATGGGTCTGTTACAGCTTGATTCAAGTCCATGATGAATTCATGTGGTTGAATATACCCTTCAAGATAAAAAAGAGGCTATAAGTGTTGTTATAGGTTTGTGTTCCTTCCATGGATTACCAATTCTAAAATCAGTGAGGAATCAAATGGTCACTAATGAAACAGGTTCCAAGTATAACAAAAGAGCAATGATAATTTATGACATTGTTGATATAGATGTCAAATTTTCATCTATGGTTATTGGTTGCAAAATCCATCATTCTAGCTGAGACAACTCGGTGTTCAGTACAGCCTATCAAATGGTAAAGGAAAATGCAAACTATGATCTTTGTGAATTACTCAGGATTCAGCTAATGGAAAATCTTGGGAAGATCAAGAAGGACAAGAAAAATTCTTTCAAGTATGGTAACTTGCTATTATGCTTATTCTTTTACTTCATGAATGAGGTTCCGGGATTTAGAAAGGTTCATTGGAAAAAAGGTAAACTGGTAGCCACTCAGATCAGAGATCTCTTTAACAGATTTGTAGACATTAAGACAAAGAATGCTACTATCTAGGGATATTTCAAAAGTTTTCAAAATATGATGCAGACCAGAGAAAGAATTCCTATTTCTATTGTGGAGAAGTATAAGGATACAATTTTTTTTATGGTAGATATTGATCAATTCATGATGAAAGTCGTTGATCCTAGAATAGTTTGGATCATGCCAATGGGCTATGAGGTTGAAGAGAACATTCTAGAAATGTACGCACAACATTTTTTGAATATTCCTTTGGATCTGACAGAAGAGAGGTTTGGTACTTACGCAAAAAAGAATATACAAGTACACAATGAACTCAGGAAACCTGTGTTAGTTAGAAGAGTTAGAAAAGAAGTGGAAATATTTGCAGAAAGTATGGGCATATCAATAGAAAAGGTAAGAGAAGCTAGAAGGAAAAGAGAAGAAGTTGAAGCAGCAAAAATTGAATTTGCTAGTCTGGCAGCACCCTCTACCAAAACTAGGTCAACAAGGAGCTCTACATCCCTATTTGCTCCCGGAACCAAGCCAATTCTTGTGAAGACATCCAATAAGGATGAAAAAGGAAAGAAGGATAAAAGAAAAATATTTTATCTAGCATTCTTTGAAGATGAAGAGACAGAGTCATATGAAGGAGTTAGAGAAATCAAGCATCAAGGTGCTAAGGAAGCAACAATTTCCAAAGGAAAGCCCTTCGATGAAGAAGTCATAGCACAAAAGAAGGAAAAAATTGACAAACCAGGTATTTTGGTGGAAGAAGTTGAAAAACCTTTAATCAAAGATGGAAATCTTAAACTACTTTGTAAATGGTATGAAAATTTTGATGAATCTGGTCAAAGAACTCTTGAGGAGGCAACAATAAAGTATTTGAATATTTTCAATAAGGTTCTTATTGAAGTAATGCTTAGTCTACCCAAAAGCGTGTATGAGATTTTAGAAATGAGGAGAGTCAATGCTAGAATATAAGAAGAACAAATGAGAGAAAGAATCCTTGCATAATTATGTCTAGTAATGTCTATGGAAGATATGCAGGCACTCCTGAATAAAGCCAAAAGGGAATTCAAGAGAAAGACAAGGGTAAATAAGCTCATGATTGGTTTGACTGATGAGGTTAAAAAAGAAACTGAGAAAATCTTGAGAAAGATTTTGTTAAATGACAGAATTGACGTTGTCATAGAAGAAACTCATGATAAAGATGTCGCATCTAGTCTGGAAGGAGAAAAGGAAGGAGAAAAACTTGATACAGTTGAGGATACTCAGATTCCTCTTGACATGGAAAATACAGAAATACCTATGGAGATTGAGACTCCTGAAATTACATCCGTTGAGAAGGATGAGAGAATTGAAATTCTAGAAGTTAAGCAAGAATGTGCAGCTGAAGAAATAATGGTTGAGGAGAAGAAAGCTAAGGTAAAGAAAGCAAGAGACACTGCAGAGGTAGTGAAGAAATTTCTGATAGAACAAATGGAGAATTTGATCTTGAATTGATTGAAGGTCCTATTGACCTATCTACTTTGTCTCCAATTTAGAAAATGAAGGTAGAATCATTCACCCAGGCAAAGGCTAGAGAAGAATTGTTGAGGTCTCACATTGAGGACAGTGAACTTTTAAACCTTGCATGTGGATTTCTGGACAAAATAATGCCTACACATGTCAAAGATCCATCTGGTTCCTCCTCTGGTGAACTGAAGAAGCTCATCAACTCTGTAAGTACTCACTTTGAGTCACTTGAGAAATTAGCTATGGTTAAAGTGCAAAAAGAATTTCATGCCAAAAGGTTCAATGGGTTGAAAGAAATGATTGCTAAGGATAAAACTGTATTAGCCACATGTGTGAAGAATGTTCAAAATGCTCTGTCAGAAGGTGGAAAGATTTATAAGGGCTAATGAAAAGAAAGTTAAGGATCTCTTTTTGTATGTGGAGTACTACCTTTTCCATTGATGTGAAAGGGGGAGAATAGTAGAGTGAAAAATATATAATCATCTCAAGGGGAGAGTTGTCTTTTTGAAATTTTGAAGATGGTAGTGCAATTCATCTTAGTACTAATCTGACACTTAGTCATTTTTCACTAATTGTTGCCATCAATGATAAAGGGGGAGATTGTTGGCAAGAGACACTCCTAATATCATTTTGTTTTGTCATTGATGGAAACCCTAATTGATGATTGGATACACACATCATCATTTGACCATACCGGCAGATAGATTGAAGATAGTCAAGGACAAACAGTGCATCCGACAGTTTTGTGTTCATCAATTCTTATGAAGATTTCCTATTATTATTTTCTGTTGCGTATCTTAGGGAATGTTGTTTGGTGTATGATCTCTACTGCTATGGAATCTTAGTGGCTTGTATCGATCCATGTGCGAGTTTGAAGATCCGATTGACTAATTTCTTGTTTGTCAGTGCATGGAGGCTGACTTCATGGATATAACATGTCGTAGATGTTTGGGAAGTAATTATTCAAGTATGTTTGTGTTTGAGCATCTTTGTTTGGGTCCTAGCTAAGTTTTGGCTGACCATTGTGGATGTGCATTATACATTACTCATGATTTGAGCTGACAGTTATAAATATTTTTGTGTTCTATTGATGTCGACATATTACGATTAAATTCTTGGTCGTGGATATATAAGTGTTCGATCATATCATTTTGATATAAAAAGAAGGTGTGTTGAGGGAATTGCGAATATCAAAAGAGCAAAAGAGAAATTATGCATAGTTTCACTTGTGCATTGAGGATTGTTTGATGCGAGTTTGAGCAGAGTAGAGCAGAAGTGCAAAATTAGTCAAAAGGATAAAAGATTGATTGTTGAGCCTAACCAGAACTATAATCAAGCATATGTAGATGCTAATTTCTCAATTCAATATCTCAGATGGATTTAATTTGATTATCTTTATAAGATAGTGAGTCTTCTTGAGTAGTGAGCTCTAAGCAGTGTGCCTGAATGCAAGTGCATTCCCCATATTGTAAACTTCATTTGAGTATACTCATATCATATTGTGGATTGGCCATCCACCGTGGTTTTTCACCTAACAAGGTTTCCATGTAAAAATTCCTGTGTCATGGTGTTGTGATTGTTTTCTTCATGTTTATGCATTTTGGTTAAATGTTACAAGTGCTTTGAAGATAAAGTTTAATAAAGTTAATTTTTGCACAACACTGATTCACCCCCGCCTCTCAATGTAGCTTGTTTCCAACATAAACATCCTAGAAATAATTCCTTCAAGTTTTCTTCTATCACATTCTCCACTCTTAGACAAAGGGCTTAAAATTTTTGAGCATAGTCCTTGACCATACCTATTTTATTTAATTTAGTGAGTTGGTAGAAGTAGGTATCCATAAAGTTATCTCCATCATAGATAACAAGTTCCTCTTGAAAAATGGCCATGTGACCACATAAATCCTATTTCTCTTCTCATAAAATAACCTACGATACCAAATAAATTGATCTAGTTCCAAGTATAATGATGCCATAGCCATCTTTTATAGACTTGGAATATGATGAATATCAAATAATTGCTCCATTTGGAAAATCCAATTGGTTGGATCCTTACCATCAAAATTTCTCATATCCAACTTGGGTATGGGTTTCCTAGGCATGGGATTATTAAAGGGATGATCCTTCTTGAGACCTTAGTCAAGCCAAAAAAATTCATGTCCAAAAAAATAATTATCTTCCACCTTACTAGGTGAATCTTCTCCTGTATACTTCATCCCTTGAACAAGTGTGTCCAAATTCTTAGAAAAATCATTTATATCATTCCTAATTGATGAAATTTCACCCTTGACCTTGTTGATTTAATCTTCATGGTTAATATCCTCAATTTCTACATCATCCTTGTCTAAATATTTCTTAGGTGTGGTAGCATTCTTGTTGCCTCTTGTTACAAACCCTATCATGATGGAAATTAATTATTTTATAATAAATCACAAATAAAGTCAAAATAATCTAAATTTTTTACCATCACTTATCAGGTCCTAAGTCACACTTTCCCAAAGTATCCCAAAAATTAGGCGATTGCAACCTTAAGAGAGAATTTAATAGAAACCCTAATTCTACAATAAATTATTTAATTATGCTCCAATTCTTCTAAAATTTGGATTGTGGGAAACTCTCTTAGTTCCTAAAAAACCACTAAAAATAATGAACAAATTCACTAGGATGTGCAACATATACACTTTTTAAATAAATTAGAAAAACCAATTCTATAATAAATCTCTCATTTCAGCTCTAATTCCTCTAACATTTTGACTCTAACTGCTTCAATATGTTCTTCAAAAACCCTTTATAAATCATAAAGAAATTCACAAAATTTTGAGAGATATGCACTTCCTTAAATGACCTCCAAAATTGAAAAAAATGTCTTTCCTCTTAATGGTGCCAACACCATGCTTTGATACCACTTGTAATGAAATAACTTGCATAATAGATTACATAATGTGAAATATGCTACAAATACTAGATAATAACTAAGAATAACAAGCCACTTCGAGGGGAAAACCTCCAAATATCTCCAATGAGAACATAATTCATAATCTTGTGAATAAATAAGACTCACTAACTCCTACATATACCATACTTATGCCTATAATATCACCCATGATGACCTAGATAACCATATATAAGTCTTACATCAACCTAACTAACTAAACAATAATATACTAATGATAACATGACTTAATTAAGAGTCAAGATAGCCACAAGCAGACTATTCATAACTCTATGTAATCTAGTATTAAGGGTATAGCAGAAAACAAGGCAAATAAGAAGCAACAAACACATATTATATTCTACAAAATGAGACATTAATCTCTACAAAATATAAGACTACAAACTTGTATTTCCAATCTGCCCACAAAAGGAGCAAAATACAATATTATATCTTGGCATTATGTATACCAAAATTAAAGATTTGGAATGTCATCCAAATCTTAACATGAAGAGGAGGAAAAATAATAACAATTTGCTAACTTATGAAAAAATCATTAACAATTAGCTAAATAAGAGTTACCTCCTAACAACTAGGAAACTAACCTTTTAATTTTCACCTTTTTTTGATGAATAGGAAAATATCTATATTAATATATAAAGATAAAATACATATTCACAAAAAAAGGATGGGTGGTAAAAAGGCACACCCCAAGAGTCACATGGGCAGAGCCTAGAAAACCAAAAAAAATAGTCACTTCGGCCTATCCCAGAAGTCCATAATCATAACATAAAATAGCCATTGAGTGGCCAAAGCAATGCCAGCAGAGCGAGGAGGTTCTCTATCATCCATCATTTTTCCCCATACATCAGCAGGGTCGAGAGTGACGTAAGGAGGAGGACCCCAACCATCGTCAGCTTCTTTTTCTTTCTCTTTATCTTCCTCACGTTGGGGTGTGATTGCAAGTGCTAGACATGAAAAACTAAGTTGTTGCTAGGCCAACCAGAGTCATTGCTAGGAGTGGTATCAGAGGGCCACCCAGAACCTCCACCACTAATCCCCGCAACTCCTCCAGAGGGTCACCCCTGGACAATCTATAGAGATGGAGAGCGAGAGCACCGAGGAGGGCAGGAACCACGTCAAGGAGTAGGCTGAGAGTAGGGGTGAGTAGAGCCACTCCTCTACTAGCCCTAAGAGGGTGACTGGCTATGAGAAGAGGAGGGTGAGGCAAGCACCTGAGCCACAGTACATGAGGCATTGCCCCAATGATCCAGAAGCACCTGAAGGTGAGCCACCTCAAGCAAAACTTTGTTCGCTTGCACTTGGATCTACAAAAGAACATTAGAGAAAATAATAGCTTTTGAATACAAAGAAACATTTTTATCCATTTGAGTGTGATCAAATATGCAAGCATTTCTATCTTTCTAGATATTGAAGAGGATTTCCACCTTGAAAATGTGTTAAAGCTAGGTATACTTAGTTAGAAGCCTGGGTGAATCACCCAGCAGAACCATATGTTAGGAGAAAGGATTTGGCTTGAAAAGTTGAAAGAAGTCATGAATCCAAGTCCAAAACTACTGAGCTTTGTTTCAAAACTAGAAGAGATTCCTAAAAGACTCAACTTTCCCACAAAAAGGGCACTGAGGGTCTTGAACCCCCAAGTGAACAATCCGAGATCCCACAAGAAAGCTTTGGAAAAGAATAGAAAAAGAAAAGTGGATGATTTTTGGCTCAACACTTGCAAACCAAATGGTAGAAAATATTTTTTACCAAACATTTGTAGAGGATTGGAGAAGCCATCTTTGGCTAAGACTATCAATCATCAGAAAATATGCTGATAGCCACATATAGCCAAGCCTTGAATTGTAATTTCTGAAAGGGGTGTCTGGGTACCACTTCTAGTCCTTCCACCAAGGCTTGGACCCCAAAATTCCCACCTTGTGAAGACAATATGTATGAATAGCATTCACCAGACCATCATAAGTATCACGGTCATGGTTATGAAGTCTGTAAAGTGCACATAAATCCTCCCACGACATAATGCGCATTGTGGGTCTATGAAACAATTTCTGCAAGGTTTGAATGCCTTTCTTATGGAACCTTAGTACCTTAAGCCAAGGTGACTCGGCCAAAGGTTGACCATTACTAGCAAAGAGAGGCAACTACCACACATTTTGTTAATTGAGTGAAAGCCCATCATGGAAACCAAATCCGTCCCATCGGAGCCAAGGATTAACCACCTCCTAGGCTTTCCAAATGCTCTTGGCCATGAAAGTGCCCACGATTTGGACTAGTTCCTTCATGACCAGAAGGGTTTGAAATCCAATCCCCTTCCAAGATGGTCTATGAACAAGAAAGCCTGATTGAATGCAATACCTAAGGAGAATTTTCTAGGCTTCATCTCTAGAAAGGGCTCTAATTATCCATTTGACACATAAGGCAATCCCTTGTTGTTAAGTGGAGAGAAGACCAAGCCCTTCAGAGTCTCTAAGAAGGTAGAAAAACTCCTAGGCAATACAATGAAACCCTTTATGGGAATTTTCAGAGGCCCAAAGAAAGTCTCGAAGTATCTTTTCAAGCCTGGCATAGGCGGCTTTTGAAGGGGCCCAACAAGAGGAGTAGTAGACATGAGTAGCTACCAAAATCTTCAAGCACACTCAAAATTTTCCTGCCAAAGAGAGAGGCTTGGTTATCCAATAGGCCATCTTTTTCTCAATCCTAGAGAGAATGGCTTGACACAACTCAGTAGGAGAAGCTTAAAAGGTGAAGGGAATGTCCAACAACTGAAATATTTACCCTGGCCCAATCTACTTCCATTTGTATTATTGAAGCTAGCGAGGAGTGGGCAGAATAGATTTCCTATAACACAAATTTTTATGCCATTGAATGGTAGAACTAGAAGTATCACAAGAATTCTCGAGGCACTCAAGAGACGTCTTAATATTATCTTCTTCCTCCAGAAGGTTGAGGAAGGATTCATCAACAAAATGGCCATTAACAAGTTGAGATTGGGAATTAGGCAGGGTAATGCCTGTAACCCTCTTTTGGGAAATGGAATTGGCCAAAAGATAACCAATACCTTCGGCAACAAGCACATAAAGAGGAGCAAGAAAACATTCTTTTTGAATAGAACGGAAGAGGCCAAAAGATTAAGATTGGAAGCCATTGATGGTAATACAAGCAGAGGCATCTCAAAAAAGCATTTGGATGACTTGAATAAAGTTGGGCCCAAATCCCAAGGCTTTCAACATGGCAAGAATGAAAGGTCATTCTATGTGATCATAGGCTTTAGAAAAATCAATTTTGAGAAAGATGGCTCTCTGGCCCGAGTTCCAAGCCCACTCCATACCCTCCCAAACAATAATAATCTTGTCAAGAATTAATCTGGATTTAATAAATCTAGTTTGTTCTAGGCGCACAACCTGAGGAAAAATATGGTGAAGCTTCAGAGCTAGAGCCTTAGAAATTATTTTGTAAGAGACATTAAGAAGCTTGACGGGCCACCAGTTGTAGATGTCTTCAGAATCTCTAGGTTTAGGTATGAATTTAATATTTCCCTTATTGATTATATTTCCTATTATTTTCGAATCAAAAGCCTCAAGATAGACTTTATGTAAATCATGGCCAACATAGTCCCAAAGGGCCTTGTAAAACTCATAAGGGAAGCCATCAACACCTAGGGCCTTGTCATTTGCCATAGAAAAAGTGGCTTCCTTTAAGTCTTCAATAGTGAGCAACTGCTCACAAAAGGATTTATGGGCAGAAGATAGCCTATTTGGCACAACTGTGAGGAATTTCTAAAGGGTTTGCTAGTGCTCTTGAGTGTAGTCTTGGGCAATGAAAACTTGCTCATAGTGCCTGATAAAGGCCTAGAGAATATCAGGTAGCTCATAAAGCACCTTGAATCCATCTTTTATTTTTTTAATACCTGGAGAGGAGTGTCTCGCATGCAAGGCCAAAAAAAATTCCTTTGAGGCATGGTCGCCAAATTTTAACCAGTGCAATCTGGCTTTAATTTGTGCACCTCTGGCAGCATAATCATCTATAACCTAATTTTTGTGCCTTAAACCTACCACCTTGACTTGCAATGGTGGGGAGAAGGGATTGGCCATAAGAGCCTCGGTAGCCGAGCACAAGTCAACAGTTGTAGCTTTATAAGACAGTTGGCATAAAATGGCCAATTGGTGCTTGTAAATGTAGAGAAACCTAGTCGTGCGAGTGATAGCATCATTCCACCAATTAATCCAAGAATTATTATGAGCTATCCTACACTCCAAATTGCAGAATCTGCAAATGTGGGCCAACATGGGGTGATGACAAAGTAGAGACATGCTAAAAAAGAATTGTGTTTTGCAAGCCCAAGGTTGTCTTGTCTCCCATTCAATGCGAAAAGAAATGGGGAAGTGATCTGGCAGAGTAACATCCAATAACAGTTTAACCGGAAGTGAAGAGTTGTTAAAAGAGAAAAAATATTGAACCAAGATCATGTCATGATCAAGGCACTTAAATATCTTGTCAAAGCCAACCCTATGGTTACACAAGTGTTCCAGAGGGAATGCTAATGGTGGTGGCCAATATTGGGATCAAAAAGCCCCAATTTATTGTGCATGTAAAACCACGCCTCTCGTTCGCCAACTACCCATCTGAATGGAAAAGTACCATCCTTATCATATGCCATCTCAACCATGTTGAAATCCCCACAAAAAAATCCAAATAGCTACTGGTAATGAGTCCACAATCCAATGCCAAAGCAAGGAGCATTCCATAATATCATTAGAGGCATAAACATTAATAATCCCAAAAGAGTGATTATCAATATTGAGAAGGATCCAAACGAGTCGATGTGTCAGGTCAGACCCATGATCAACAACACAAGAATTCCACCTTGGAGACAAAAGAATGATAGATCTACCACATCCTACTTCATGAGCAGTACAATACATATGGTTGGTTGGCCAAATAGAATGACACACCGAAGCAAGCAAAAAATAAGTAATTTTAACTTCTTGGAGACAAATCACTTCAATACCAACATACTTCTGCAAAGTATCTTGAACATAACACTTCCTAGAGAGGTCTTTCAGACCTCAAACATTCCATTAGAGGAAATTCATGAATGAAACTCTTCCATATCATTAGATTCTGGCTCCTCCTCATTCAAGGTGGAGAAGCAATTTTGTAAAAAATCAGGCGGGATTGACTCGATTTGAATAGACAGAGAATAAATTCTCCTTTTCTCTTGCGCATATTCTCCTTCTTCTAATGGTGATGAAGGACTACAAGACCACCATTGAGCTCTTGAAATATGAGAGACTTTCAGCTGTGCCATTATAACGACAATAGATTGAGGCGTAGCCTTTGGCCTGGGTTGTGCCAAAGCGTTATCAGGCCCTATCGAGGCCTCTTTCCCCTTCGCCGAAGGGTTTGAAACAACTTTAGTTGGCTTGGGGCCTTTGGAAACTAGCCTAGAGCCACTAGCCTTGTTCTTTTGGTTCATAACTATGGTCCATTTTTCATCAAGTTTGGCAGTAGAAGTATTCACTTGACGAGATTTATCAGATTCCTATTGTGAAGGAGCATGAGGCACTGCTAGAGGGCAGTCCTTGATCTTGTGCTCTACGGACTGATATCTATAACACGTGTTTGATAGATTAAAATAAGTAACTTTTTGGGTATGCCAAAAATTTCCAATTTGAATGTCAATGGATTCTTTCAAATCTTGAGAAAGATCCACTTCAACACAGACTCGTTTTTAGGGTCGAGCCTAGAAAAATCTATCTAGTTCAATACAAATGACCTTCCTTAGAGAGGAAGCAATATGGCTCAAAAAAGGCACACAAGGCAAGGGTAATCCTAGAAACTCAATCTAGACCAGGACCTGCAACTTGGTGTCATCTGAGATAGAAAAGTCTCGGGTCCATGACTAGAAAACCAACAAAGAAGACCTGACATAATAGGGACCATTTTCCAGAATTGCATGGACATGATTGACCTCCGCAAAGCAAAAAAGAAAAAACCCTTGGTTAAATTTTTGACCATATCAAGGCGGACCCCATGAGGGACCCAGGCCTTGTTGACCCATTCTTTAAGCACACTTTTAGTGGGAGTCCTCCCAACAAAATATCCAACAAGGGTATGTTGTTCAATCCATTGACAAGTGGAATCAAATTTAAGAAAAGGCAAAACCACATTAGCTAGGGAGTCAAAAGACTTACCTCGTGAAACACTTTCAGAAGAAAAAAAAATTGGGGTCATTTTTTCGATGGAGGATTCATTGAGCAGATCCATTGAATCACCAATACTAGCATGAACTATTGGGTTAGATCCAGTTGAAGACATATTAAAAAAAAAAAACTATAGTAAATGTGGTCGTACACATAGGAAAAGAGGAATTTTTTGTGCAAAGAGCACAGTATGATGCAAGAGGGGCCAAGAGTGACCACAAACACAAGAAAACCCTAGTAGAGCTCATACACCTCTCCTCCAACTATCTCATCCTATGTAAGGCATATATTTCTACTTTTGACTACACCTCTCCTCCAACTTTCTAATCCTATGTAAGGCATAATTTTCACTTTTGACTTTTCACATAGGATAAAAAATAATATAACAATAGAATAATCATTCTATGCTAATAACTTATATATACCCTATGTATACCCTTTAAGTCCTCATCAAATCATAGGATGGTTATTGGTTTCTTCTAAAAGGAATGCATGTGGTGTCTTGTGTATTATTATTTTTCATGCATGTGTAGCATGTGTCTTCTAAATCATTATAGATGGAATCATATTTCTTTGTGTTGTAGGTTGCTTTTGTATATAATCGAGTCATTTCCTAGATCAATCTTAACCTTTTTACAAATCTAGATTGAAATGAACCTTCTATTTTGAATACTTTAAACGTTTGCAAAATTTTACATCTCTAAATGTTTGAAGCACACTAAATAAAAACAAATATTTGTATGATCCAAATTATATCAATATACAAAAAATATATAATTTCAAATATTTACTATTGTAAACATTCATTTCACATAAAACTAACAATTAACTAATTCATATAACATACTTCATTCCTAATTAAAACCCTTCATAACATTTTATATAAACTATAATTTTAACTTATTTATAATTATGCTGAAGGCATTCCTTATATGAATTACACAAGCTAATTTTTTAGATCAGGGGTTCAAGCTACCTAAAAAAGGTTTCTAGATGATTATATTCATTCTCACCATTCATTTACTATTTTGTATATTACTTGCTTTTTTTTCCCTTTTTACTATTTTACTTGTTTTTTTTTTTTTTTAACTTTTACTTGGTACAACTTTTTTTTTAATTTATTATAGGCTATATTTTATAGAATATAAATTTATATTTCAAATTTTATTATGATTATACTTATTTCATATTATATTTTATATTAAAAAATCATGAAATACAAATATAATATAATATATAATAAAAAACATTAAATACAAATACAATATAATATATAATTAATATTTAATATATAATTTATATAATATAAATTAAATTATACATAATATAATAATAATAATTATTGTATATAATATTTTATGTATACAAATTACATTATTATTATTCCTTTTTAACTATTTTGCATGTTTTTTTCTTAAATTTTACTTTTACTTTGTATAACTTTGTTTTTTAAATTGATTATATGCTATATTTTATATAATGTAAATTTATATTTAAAATGTTATTATGATTATACTTATTACATATTATATTTTATATTAAGAATTATTAAATAGAAATATCATATAATATATAATAAAAAAAATTAAATACAAATATAATATAATATATAATTAATATTTAATATATAATTTATATAATATAAATTAAATTATACATTATATAATGATACTTATTATTGTATATAATATTTTATATATATTGTATATAATAGTATTTATTTGTAATATGATTATAATTAATATTATTAATATAAAATAATAAAATTAAGGATAAAATATAATAATAAAACATATTCATAATATAAATTTTATATAAAGTACATATATAATCAAATAATAAATATATAAAAATGTTAAAACTAGCACTTACCCATAGGAGGTTGAAGGGAGGCGTCGATAGGAAATTAAAGTAAAACGCATTAATGAGTTGTTTTAACATGTAGTTGGTTGTATTAAAATAAATTTGTATAGACGTATGCATTGTATAATACAATTAGGTAAAATCATTTGTTGGATTTGTTATCTAGAAACAACAAAATTCCTTTGAATAATTTGTGGCAAGTTTGCATAAGTCAAATGTACATAAGAGCATGTATCTATCCTTTTTGAAGACATGGAATGTCTAAGAAGTGAAACGCAATGTTGATTAAATATTTCTTTGAACAAGTAGTTTCAAATTGGATGCAACCATGTGTAGAAGATATATTTTCTTTTCTCCAATAGCGATCGACCACCTATAGGAGAAAAAATGTGTAATTGATTAGTTTTACTATTGGTACTCTATTCAAAAAAGGGATAATAAAAATTTATAACTTTGAGAGAGTGTTTAGTTAATTGTATGTATATAAGCATGTTGTTGTGAGAGCAAGTGCAGGTGAGCTTCTTCTTTCTTCCTGATAATGTTGTATGGATTATTTTTCATTTTGGAGTAGCGATCAAAAGAGAATGCAAGCTCTATATGAAGGCCATTTATGGATTTGATTATAGACATTGTTGTAAGCATAAGGCCTTGTCTTTAAGTTGTACCAATATTGATTGTGGCTTTATTTAGTCTCAGGCCTTGCAATTTGTGTATAGTGATAGCCCATGCCATGGCTAGTGGTATTTGTCTATGGTTGTTGTATCTTATTGGATGTATTGGTATAGTTTTTGGGTCTATTTCATCCCATGGTGGACCACTATAGGTATCGAATTTGATTGTAACATATGCAGACAATGCATGTGGTTTTGATCTAGGAGGATATACAATATCTTTGACTTGTCCAAGTGATCCATTTACTAGTCCAACTTGGGTCCATAGGTTTGTTGTGAACATGACACATTGACATTTTCTTAGTAATACTTGTTGGGGAAGTTGCTCATTGCTATGATCAGCACCTAGTTTAGATTGTGTATTTTTTGCACAATTAAGTGCAATAGGCACATTAAGTATTTTCAACATTTTTTTGTTGTGTAATGTTACGAGCTCATTTGTAGTAGAAAAGTGTATTGATTGCTCAAAATCTTCTTGTTCAGTCTTTGTTAGTTAATTTTTGGTGCGATTCATTAATAATTTCCAATCATGTGTTTTCAATTTTACGTTGTGAATGTTTTGTAATGTTTGACGAAATTGTATTTGAATTGGATCATCACCTTCTTGTCTAAACATTATTTATAATATAACAATTGTATTAAATTTGTGCCATAGGTTTCTTGCAGTTGTGTGTGATGCATAGATAGGTTTATCCATAAAAGGTCAGAGTTGTGCAAGGTCTCCTACAAGAATTATAGACATGCCACCAAAGCAAGTATGTTTTTGATAGTGGAATGCTTCACGTAACCTGCTATCAATTTTCAATAGAATTTTTGGCCCAATGAAGCTCATCTCATCAAAAAGAATGTATTGTATATTTTTCATGTCTTTCTGGAATGTTGTCAATGCTTTTCCTTGCAATGGTTTCATTTCTCTAATTGGGATCTTGAGGGTTGCATGTATAGTTGAGGCATGTATATTAAATGATGCAATTCCTATTGGAGCAAGAATAAGGAGGGGGTTTACAATTGTTGGTATGCAAGTTTGCAGTGCATTTATTATGCAATTAATTAGATAAGACTTTCCAGTGCCAGCAGTTCCTTGTGTGACCATATGTAATGGTTGGTTAGAGCATTTCTCCATCGAGTGATTTGTTATTATAGTAAATGCTAGTTGTTTCTAGGGTGATAATGTATAGTTCTGGTGGTACATATTTGAAGGGGAATGCAAACCTTGCTGGGACACCTTGTTTGTGTGCATAAATTGAATTCCGGCATCATGTAAATTTATAGGGACACTGTGATTTTCCCATTTGTGATTGTTATCAAAATCACATCAACCTAGCATATTAAGCTCATTTAGATTTAGATTATTAGTGAGGCCCAATTGAGAAAATAACTCCCATTCATTCATTTCTGCAATTTCTTGTTGATCCATATAATCATCAAAATAGTTTTCATCTTCAAGAACATGTTTAGTTTGTTTAGTGCGATTAACATGCTAGGGATTGTATTTTTATGTATTCATTTGCTTCCAATATTTAATGATTTCTTCTTTGGTAAGGACTATATCTTCATTTATTTTTTGGAAAGGTTTAAATACAAAAGAAACTCACCCTAACAAAAGGTTTCAAAATTTTCTAAGTCTTCTTTTGGAATGGTATAGAAATGTCGAAACACTTGCACAATTGGTTGTTCTTTTCTATTCAACCATTTGCACCCTTTTCGAGAAGCAACATGTGTGAAGGATCCTTCTGATTCAATTAGTGATACATTTTCCAGGTAACATGTCTGGTTCATGAAGGATTGTATGTAGTTAGAATATCTCATTACCATCGCTCATTTTTCTAGACGGTGGAAAACTTTTTAACTTGCATTCAATGACACAAAATTTCAATTGCAAACAATGAGGGGTATCTTTGTAGCATATGGCATGTTTCTTAGGCTCCTTATCTCATTCAACAACAATATTAGCCATGAACTTTTGATATGCTTTTAATGCCTAGTCTTCCAATCTTTCATTTGAAGATATTCTTTCCAACATAGCAACATAACTTTCTAATTTTCTTTCAGATTTAGATGCATACTTGGCAATTTATTTGAGAACAAGAAGTCATGAGATGACGGGCTAGCAATCTATATTAGCTCTCCATATATAGAGAGCATCTCTAGGTTATGAATGTTTAACCTATCATCATCTCTCAATGGTTTGCAATATATTTTTCTAGATTCATCACATGAAAAAGTGGATTCCTTGCATTCTTTCCATGGAGCTTTGTATCTGCATTCTACATGATGCCCTTTTTGCATAGGTATGTGCACTTTGTGCATTTAGTGTGCCTTTGTACATGATTAACTAACTCTTCATAATCGATGGATGGATCAGTAGAGAATATTTCAAATGTGTTTAGTAGGAATGGATCATCCATTGGATTTTTATGTATGATATTGCTCACTTTAGACTTAGAGCGCGGGTCCCAAGTATTCACATAGTTATCAAAGATTTTTTTAGCTTTACCCACTTGCCAATTATCTCCCCAGTTAAGGGTATCCATGTTTGGTGCATTTTCTAGCCATAGGAATCCATGTACATGTGTAGATACTCAATGTTTCCATTCATACCTATACCAATAATTTGTTGCATGCAAAAGTTTCTCAATGACCTCTTCATGAAAGATTGTGAAATAGTGATGTAGATAAAGGGATGTGGTGTGGGGGTTCTTAATCACATTGTCTATACGATGATTTTTGGAGACAATTGTAGATGTATTTTCGGTTGGAAAAAGCTTATGCAATGTAGGCCACTTAGTATTTGTTGCACTCAGTGTGAAGAACAAAGTCAGCAAACCTATTTGGTTGATCATGTTTGTTAGATCACCACGACACTTGTTCCACTAATCCCATGTCCCATGCAAGGTAGATACAAAATTCATTAGTTCTTTAGACAATTGTTCATCAGGTAGGTTCTATAGGTGGGCACAAAGGTGTTCAATATTTGTAGGAATATTATCTTTGACTTTTATTTTGATGAATATCGATGCAATTGCTTGGCTACAATGCCTCATCATAATATTTAGAAGGAACTATCTAAAGTGTGGATGTTGGCCAAATCTATTATCATGATATCACATTAGATGTAAGGCATACTCATGCAATTTCACTTCCCTAACTTGAGGTTGCATAGGTAGTACATTTCCATTTGGAAATTATGCAGGAAATGCCATGTTGAAAATCCCCTTAGTAGTGTACTCATTTATGGGAGTTGAACTTATTTTGGACCAATTAATGATGGTATCATTCTCATTTTCTATCTATAAAGGTTCCTTAATGATTTGTAACTCATGGCATTTATTTGGTAGGCTTACCATAAATGATGTTTAATATTCGATTCCACTTTCTAGATCATCTTCACTATTACCAGCTTCATTATTTTTTGTTATGGGTTCTTCATTTTTGCTTTGAATTGTATGAAGCATTTTTGAAATGTCTATAGTACAATCAGGGAGTGGGAATAATGCATCAACATTGATCTCAACATCCTGGTAGTATAGGTCATATTGTATTTTGTAAGCCAGTGCATTGTAAACACGACCTCTACTAACATAGCAATTTTAATACTTCCCATGTGTATGATTTCTTCGCACAATTAATAAGTTCGTCTTTTATTTTATGTGGAAAATATTTAGTTATTATTATGATATCTTGTGGGAAGCTAATTGTGTGGCCACTATATTTGTATTGTCCACCATGAGCATGGGTAACTTGTAATATTGGATTGACATGTGCAATTAGCATCACTTCAACTTGAGTGAAAATGCGCAAAACATGTGGTTGTTCACATGGATCCATATTATTACTCAAAGAGAATTGATGTATGCCTTTTTCTCTAAGTTTCATCTTCTACATTTACGATCATTGTTTGATGAACAAATATGCATACTAGGATATCATTCCTTACATATAGAACATGTGTGTAAGTTTGACAATGCATCTATTCTTTTGAAAAAAATTCTAGATGCCTCAATAAACTTGGTGGACCAACTCATTTCCTTGTTTTTATTTGAATTCGTGTTTTGATCCATTTGTGTTGGGAGTTGTGTTTCATTTTGTTTTCCGTTTCCATGTGCTAGATTTGAACTAGTTGATTCAGTGGGAATATGTGTACTTTGTAGAAGCCTATGTGTGGTTAGGTATTGGTTGATTTGGTGTTTCTAGTAAGTGTTGTGTTTGATGCATGCTATGATGAACATAATACAAGTGACTTCTCTTACGAGATTCAAGGGTTTTGGTTTTACTTTTGGTTGTTTGGATTTCTAATTCATCCATATTGGAGTCCATCATCTGGAATATAAAAGAAAGATAAAATAAATATAAACTAAGAAAATGTGTATATTGCAACACCATTAAAATGTGAAAATTAAAAATGTCATTTTTCTTGACTTATATGTTAGATCAATATGATAAAATAAAAACATATATACATATGAAAGAAATATGTTAAAGTGTGAATGTTTCAGTTGTGAAAATTACATGTTCATTGTTTTTTATTTACAATAAACATATAAAAAAAGTTTGAAGGGATCCTAAAACCCTATACAAGGAAAATTCTCAATTGTATGGCGATTGGTGCAAAAGAGAACACAAATAGGCAAGGGAAAACAAACAGCAGTGGATGATTACAATCTTGTGCTAGTTTAAATTTTCGTAAATACTGCACATGTCAACAATTTAATTTAACAAAAAATTGCTTTCATTTCTGAAATCAATTGTGCCAACTTCTAAGAATGTTGATTTCAAGAGTGATTCATTATTGTAGGTTTCATATCTACTTGTCAGGGTGAAGATAAATTGCTTGAATAGTACATTGTGAATAACCTCTTTGTAGTGCCTCTCATGTTCTGATACTCTGATACTACTTTGGTGTGTGTGTTTGCTTCAATGTGATTTCTGGTTATGTTCCGATGCATACTTGATACTCTATTGGACATCTTTTCCACCATGTGTTGGGCATGGCAGACAGTTATGCTTATTTGCTTATGATAGTTGGACTTATGTGTGGGATACTCATGTTATGATGATATTACTTTGTGAGTTATATTGATGATGTGATACTTAGATTTTGACTATTGTATTTGATTCGGGTGAAGGAGACAAGGTGGAATCCCTCATCCGTGAGCGACCTACCTCACCATAACTCTCCTTCATGATGTGTTTGACTATGAGTTATATGCATACGTTGTTCGACGTTTGGTGTTATGCAGGAATGTAGGTATTGGGTGTCGACTCCACCTGCATTGTCGAGTTTGAGCACACCCTACATACCCAATGGTTAATGTGGTTAGGGATTTGGTAAGAAAGTACCCCTGTCTATGTTAGTGGTTGGTCCAGTGGTTGTTCATGTCTTATCTGTACTTCGTTCGTGTGGGTATCGTTTTAAATTAAGTCATTTTCTTTCATGAGTTTTATATGTTACGTTTATGGCTTTGTCTAGTTCTTTATGATTTTAATTTAAATGCTATTCTATGGTGTGAAATATTAATTAATTAAAAGTTCAATGTTAATAATAATATCAATACTTATGGAAAAAAATTGTGTACATTAGCACTTTTAGTATTATTGTCAAATGCGAGTTATCCTTTAATTTAAATCAATAAATAGTTAGATAAATTGTTATGGATTATTTTAAAAATAAAGATAAGGAGATTATTATCATATTTGATTTTATTAGCGAAAGGTGATTTAATAATATATATATATTAAAAATTATAATTAAGTTGAAATGTTGTTTAAATTTATTAGTATTTAATTATTTATTTTTCAAAAGTCAATTTTATTTAAATGAAATTAAAAAGTCATAATTGGTGTAATTTAATTATGGAAGATGCTTCTTCTAAAAATGAAAAATGGAAGGAATGTTGTGTTAAGTGGCAATTGCATGGGAAAGCGGTCAGGAAATTTATGGCAAATTCTGACTTGGATTTTTTGAAAAGGGTATATTTCATAATATTATTTTTTTTCGAAAAAGCAAGAGAGAGGAAAAAGAAAATAATAAAATTTCTTGTCTACAACAAAAAATGGTGAAAATTTTCTAAGGATTAAATCCTCTGTGTTTTTTTTCGTCAAAATTTACAGAGGAGATTTGATTTTGGTTGCACTGGGATTTGTTTTCGTATATGTTGTTTTTGGGGTTTTGAATCTCCAAATTTTAGAAGGTTGCAGTTGGTTGGAATTGCACAATGAGGCATTTCGTCCACGAAACGAACTTAGCGAAGGACTCCGGGTAATTTCGATACCATAAATTGATCTCTATAAATTTTAGTTTTAAAAGAGAAAAGAAATTTTGTTTGAAAGAGGAAAAAAAGAAAACGTTTATTGTAAATGTTTGGGAAAATCAATTCTTTGTAATTATATTTACCTGCCATTAGATTCCTCCTTCCATTTGTTCCTTCCTCTCTGTATTTTATTCTATATTCTTGTTGTAAATAATCAAAATTTCGTTCTCTTTGTCTATTGTATTTTCTCAGTTATAAACCTCAGTAATTCTTTTCTCTCTGAGAATCCCCTCTTTCCCTGTATTTTCCCTAATTTGTTCATTCTGGAAATTTTTGCATCTTCTCTATTGTTGTTGTAATTATTTTTCATGGGAAATTTGATGGATAAAATATATATATATATATATATATATATATATATATTACTGTTGGAAATTTATTTTAAACCTCTGTTAATATTTTCGGACGGCGTACGGCGAAATACAAAATTATGAGTTCGCTGGGAAAGTTTGTTTCCCTTTTTGTTTGGAGTTTATTTTATTTTATGCTTGGGGATGGCTGGGGGAGGCGCTGTCTCCCACCGTTGTCCCCACTCCTTATGAGCAGCTATGGGAAATGAGGGGGTACAACTGTGCTTACAGTCGCCCCTCCCCCAATTCATTTGTGCCCCAATTAAACTTGTCTACCCCTATTATGTGTGTTTCGATATTTATTTTGTGGTTCAGGTTTATATATATATATTAATCATGTTTATAAAGTTTTGTAGTTTTAAAAATTTATTGATTAGAAGTTTTAATATATATAAATATAAATATATATATGTATATATGTATATATATATGTATGTATATATGTATATATGTATATGTATATATATATGTGCATATATATGTATATATGTATGTGTATATACTCTATGAATGGTAATATTATGTTTATTGTTGTGTTTTATTTGCAACAATATATAGTAGAATTAATAATTATTTATTTTGGAATATACACATATATGTATATGTGTGTGTGTATATATATATATGCATATAGTATATATACAGGAAATGAGAACAAATATTTGAAAGGTAGAAATAAGTTTTATTCTGGAAAAATTTAAAAATTGATGAGAAAATGCTATTGTTTTAAATTCCGAATGACTGTACTTTGAAATATCAGAATAGTTGTTGAAAAACTAAATATTGTAATCATTTTCTGAACTTAGTAAATTAATGTATTTAATCTGCTTTTTACTTTGAACTGGTTTTTTTTTTTTTTAATATTAGATTTCCACTATCTAAGAAAAATCAGAATTTAGAATAATTTGTGTGGAAAAGTTTTTAAATCAGAAAATAAATATATAGTTAAAGAATTGAAATAAATGAGTAATTTATAATTGGTTTTATTAAATTAAGTTAATGTCTTTAATTTTTAAAATTTTACTTTTGTTATGTCTAAATAAACATTGAATTGTCATTTCCATTCTTTAATTAAATTGTCAACAAGTTTGTAAACTTAGATATTTAATAAATGGACTATTTAAAAGTAGGAAGATATTTAATAAATCTATTATTGTCTTGGGTTAAATGGAAATATTAGTGAATTCCTTACTTTAATTTTAATAGATGAAAATGTGTATTTGATATGAGATTTGTGTGATTTATAATTTAAATTCCTTATAGTTAATGATGTGGTGTTATTTAATTGAATGTGGAATTTTAGTTTGTTCTTGAGTGAAATTAGCGTTATCTCCAGAGGTTAGGGAAGTGTGGATGGATTTCTATGGTTGCATTTTTTTTGTTTATGTTGATACCATATGGGTAATTGTGGGTGGTACCTTGTTGTGAGTAAGATCCTTTTTGGTTGTACATTGTGGTACCAAATTCTTGGTTTTGATTTTTAGGGCAACCATAGGGGAGAGTGGCTCTTCTTGGGGCCAGTGTACAAGTGGTCACCCTTGAAAGAGTTTCCTTAATTAAGTGAAAGCCTAATTAATTTACCTAGTGGGTTGGGTTAGTTATCACATAACAAGATAAAATAAACACCTCACCCTTGTCATTAGTGCTCCCAAAGGCTAAGGATGGGTGGGATGACCTAGTCGGTAAGGTCACTACCTTGTCTTCACAAAAGGTAGCTGGCTCTGCATGAGTCACCCTATGGAGCGACACCTTGAAAAAAGATGTTTGGTTAACCATAGATGGAGGTGGCTCTTAGATTATAGGTAGTCTGGTGAATCCATGTAAGGCCATGCGATGACACTCTCCCATTGTGCCCCTTTGTTTTCCCTTGTTCTTTTGCCTTTGGAGTTGATTTATTTATTGTTGATGTTTATGTTGTTATGTGGGCTTGAGTCTTGTGATGTGAGTCATTTATGTTTGAGTTGTGGTCGAGGGTTCTTTCTTATCGACTCCTTGCATGGGGGGTGTTCCTTCGGCTTCACACGATCGGGTGGAAATGTGCAATGCACCCATTGGGTCCCCAGGTGTGATCATGGCATGGATGCAGTTGCAATGATCTTGAAGCTCGCATGGAGAATATTGTACCTTTGAATAATTCTCTATCACTATTGTACTTTTGTATTATGATTGTACCATTCCCAATTTTATAAGGGAAGTGGCCTTGTAATGTAACTTTGGTTTTATATTGTGTTGTATCTGTGGAAATATATTCCACATTTGTAATTTTGAACTCTGAAGTTGAATATAACATTATGTGATTTATGTTAATGGTTATATATCTTATTGAATGAATGTCATACTTATATTATGTTGTATTTGCGTTTCTTTCTTCCTCTTTAGTTAGTATCATATATTGTTTAATTGTTGGGTTCATTTAAGTAACGCACCATGTACCCCATAGGATTAGGTTAATTCTTTATGATTATATCTACGTTTTATAAAGGTTTAATGTTGCAATGCGTAATTGTTGTTTTCAAAAAAAAATATATATATTTTTAATGTTGTAGTTGTCCTATGGGGTTTGCGTGGCGAGGCATTGCACTCTTCACTATTTTTTGTGGCATCTTGCTTGAACTATAGCATGTGTATTTCTTTTGTAGGCATGCCAATGAGTTTAGTTGTTGCTTCTTCAAAAGCAATTTCCCATAGAGTGCTTGTGTGATCTTGAAGTTTAATTTAAAGAACATACCTATAATCCCAATCTTCAAAGGTAGCTTCACACTTTGAACAATACCATTTTCTGTCATCACTTTGTAGAGCTCTTTTCTTACATTTTTCCCCCTCGATCTTAATGGGGTAAGTTGGATAACAAAATGAATTTGATTTGATAATAATATGGTTATTTTAACAATGCATTGGAGGGGTTTTTTTGTATCCAAAGACTCTTCTTCAATGTTGGAAATTATCTTTTGTGTAAGAAGTAGATGCGCATCTAGAAGGTTTATTATGGATGCGAGAACACCATTCCCATCTTACGCAAACCAAGCCTATAGTTGTGTTGTTTCTTCAATTTTAGGGTTAATAAACAACTGGGTGGTAACCAAAGTTCTCACAACCTTACCATTATATTTTGTAACATGGCCATTTTTAACGGCAAGCACAGACGACTTGTGTGCATAGTACAGTTCTTGGAGCCGTGCACCTTCCTTTTGAGTCGTTCGTCCCCACAAAGTCACATTTATAGTGAAGGTAGACATGTCTAGCAACTTGAGGCTCCTCCTAAGGACCTATGTGCCATTTCTTCTTTGTATTGTAGAGGTAGGGTCCACACATATAACAACTCCTACTACATCAATTAAATAATTGTTAACTGTATTCAAGATATCGTTAATGGGTGTGAATGAAAAATGATGTGTTAGAATTAAGTGGTCATCATCAAAAAGAGTGATCTTTGAATCATCCATCAAAGTGATCTCCATTTGACTATTCAACTTATTGTAAAACACATTACCAGCTTTGATGGTCCCACCAGAGATTGTATATATAGATCCAATGTGAATATTTCTGAAATGGAGGTCTGCAACTTCATTAAAGCAAGTGACACGCACTTCAATGTTCTCACTATCTACAATATCTAAGCCAAAAACTTGCCCATTCCCTTTCTTTGTGTTCAACTGGTGGATCTCTTTTTTCATAGTTACATGACCTTTTATTGTCCACCTTGTTTGGAATGGATTCAAACTTTTAAAAGGATTGATAGTTGAGGTATCACTTTCCTTGTGTATAGATTCATGTATCCCAAACATCATTTGTTTTGGGCTTGGTTGCATGGATGTGATACTCTCACCAATAATTGTGCATGATTAAGATGAAATCCCCACTGTTTCATGTATAGGTTGCTTTGGTTCTTTGAAGAGGAAGGTGGGATCCCCAATGACATCGTGTTGTGTGCATGCAATCTCCAATTTAGAGATTACAATAAACCTATGTGCAATTAAAGAAAAATTCACTTTTAGTAATGCATAGTAACAAATAGAGATGGAAATGTTCAAGTTGATAACATCATTGGAGTGGTTGGCTCACCTTGAGTTACAAATAGTAGGATAGGTGTATCTTGTTAGTTGTACGATAGAACCCTTTTGAATTAGCTCTGAAGTTAAAAAATGGTTATCCTTTCTTGGCAAGATTATTTTTGAAGATGTAATCCATCAGACAAATCTAATTTATATCTAATGGTTGATTCATTTTCATGGCCAAATGTTGCAATATTGAAGACTTGGAGATGTGGATATATGTCTTTATTGTTATTGTTTATCAATCTGATTGTATTTTGTGTCAAAGAGATAGCAATAGCTAAAGGGAGATGAAGTAGCCCTATAATACCCAATGAGTTGATATGTAGGGTATGGTTTATAAGTAAAAATATAAAAATTGAAAACTAGATTCTTTCGTAAAAGCATGAGAGCATGCAATTTTCCTTATATATAAAATGGATTAAGTATTAAAAAAAGGAGATGTGTGCACCATAAAGGTACTTTGGTTTTATTATCCTTATCAATAAGAATGATTAAATACACATAGGAGCATCAAATACAGTTTATAGAATGAAGGTGATTGAAGATAATTGAGAGAAGTAAAACATACTTGTAGGCAATGGTTATATTGTAGTTTGTACAAGGATTTATTTGGCCGAAACAAATTTGATCCTATGGATGAAAGAAAGTGCAAAAAAGGTAGCGAGCACAAGTCCCTGGTAGAACAAACAAATTGTTTAGTTAATTATTGTTTTGACAGTAGGGTAGACAGCCCAAAAAAAAAACTAAAGGAAAGATGAGTTTCAATGAAAATTAATTAACATTCTATTAGTAAAAAAGTTTGAAATTTGAAATGAATAATGGGTTTATCTAAATTTGATTGTAATAGAAATAAGGGTTAGCAAATTCAATAAACCATTGAAAAATTATAAGTGTAAGAGTATAAAATATTGATTGATAAATTATATGTATATGTTTTAATAGAGAACTCCAACATGTTTTATTTGTGTGTATGTATTAAGATAGAAAAAAAAACACATGTATACATACTAAAAAAGAAAGTAGTTATTTTTTTCCTATTTGTATTAGAAATAGTGAGAACATGTAAACAAAAGACTAAGTTTTTTTGGAGAATTAGTTGTAGGAATGAAACATTGGTGGCACTCGACGATATAAAGTGTAAAAGCGAAGAGTGAAAGGAAAGTATCAATAATTTCCACCTAAAAATCTACAAGTGCAAATCAAAAATATGCATAGTTAATAGAGGACATAATTCCATTAGAATATCACATACAATTTACATAGATATGGATTAAAGATACAGAATACATAGTAGCAAAGGACTTTTGAAATGCAATTCCAGTGCAAGGCAAATAGTCTTGTTGTAGTGCCTCTAATGTTACTGATACTTGATGATACTGCTTTGTGTGTGTGTGTTTGATTCTATTGATTTTTGGTTGTGTTCTGATGCATACTTGATACTTTGTTAGACATCTATTTCACCATGTTGTTGGTTGGCAGACAGTTATGTTTCTTTTCTTATGATATTTGGACTCATGTGTTGGATACTTATGCTTATGATGATGTTACTGATTGTGTTATGATGATGATGATGTGTTTAGAATCTTGATTACTGTATGTGATTCAGGTGAAGGAGACGGTGTTGCACTGCTCATCCGTGAGCACCCTGCCTCACCGCAATTCTCTTTCACAATGTGTTTGATTATGAGTTTATATGTATATGTATATGTTGTTTGGTGTTTGGTGTTATGTAGGACTGTAGGTACCGGGTGCCGACTCCACCCGTATTGTCGGGTCTGAGCATGCCCTACATACCCAATGGTTGATGTGGTTAGGGAGTTGATAAGAAAGTACCCCCATTTGTGTCAGTGGTTGGGTCAGTGTTTTCTCATGTCTTATATCCATGCTTCGTTCGTGTGGGTATGATTTTAATTTAAGTCATTTAATTTCATGGGTTTTGTAATGTTAGTAAAGGTTGCGTTTATGGCTATGATTAATGTATTATTGTTTTAAATTAAATGCTATCCTTTGGTGTGGATTAATAAGTAATTAAATTTTTATGTTAGTAAATGGCATCAATTCTTTAGAAAATATTTGTGCGCATTAGCATTACTATTCTATTCATTAAGGGTGTTATTAATATTTGAAGATTTAAATTAGCATGAGATTATTAGTTAATTTAAATAAATAAAAGTTAATAAATTATTTTAATTGTTATTTAAATTTAAGTCATTGAAATTATTTTTATGATTAATTTTATCATCAAGTAATTAATTTAATATTATATTTTAAATTTAAATGTTGTTTGAATTAAAATGCTTACTTATTTAATTTTAATGATAATTATTGGTCTTTGAAAGTTAATTATATTTTAAAGGAAATATAATGTTTTAATTTTGGGAAGAAATAGTGAGTTTAGTAATTTTTGAAGAAAATGCCTATTTGAGATTTAGTAAAACTAAAATTAAAACCAAGAGACTATTTTCGATGTTCAATGAAATTTCGAAATAATTAGTAATGTTCTAAATTTTGCCATCTTTGGATTTTTTATCCAATCTTGTCTTTTTCTGAAAAATCAAAAAGAGAAGAAAAGTAAAATTTGTCTGCAATTCAAAATCTTTGAAGTTTTTTCTGAGAATTGAATCCTTTGTGCTTTCTTTCGAAATTTTCTTAGAAGAATCTAGAATTAGGCTTGTGCTGGGTATTGTACTTGGAATTTTACTATTGGAGGATGCAAATCTCTGAATTGCTGAAGATCGTGGTTGGCTAGACACGCACTCACAAAAATTCATCTTCAAATCCACTGCAAGCAAAGGACTCCAGGTAGTTCTAAAATCCTTGAATGTCCTCTGTAAATTCCAATTGAAAAGAAAAAGGATTATAAAATTTGAAATCTCTTTATGGGTTCTTTGAGTCTTTTAATTATTGTTTTGATGAATCATTGATTTGTAATGGTTGCCTTCAGTCTCTAGTTTTCATTGCCCTTCATTTTTTGTCTAGTGTTATTCCATAGCCGAATTCTCTATAAATCTTCTTTTTCCAAAGATCATCTTCTTCTTTTTCTCGCTATTGCATTACCCGAATTTAATTCTTTTCATCTGAATGATTTTGGGTGTTGGGCTATGCCCAGTGTTTCTTGTGTTTATGCATCTGTTAGTAATATATATACATATATTATCTACTGAGTTTTTATGGCATTCAAAATTTATTGAAGGTTGTATATGTTTTATTACTACGAACTTTATTACCAGTGAATTGTTTTGTTGCTAGGTGTGAGGGGAGTGGACGCCATTGGCGTACCACCCCACCCCCCATTCCAATGGAGGGTTGCGCCAGCCCTTGGATGGTTGTGCATCAGCCACAAGGCTCTTGTGGGCAACCGTACAAGAGGTTGTGCCCCTTTTATATTAGCAGTCATGGCTTTTAGTTTTGTTATATATGTGTGTGTGTGTGTGTGTGTGTGTGTGTGTGTCTACCATTCTTTATGATCTCTGTGTTTTTTATAGTCAAAGACAAATTTAATGAATTATAAATTCAATTTTTAATAATATAATATATATATGTATGTATATACATCTGTGTTTTTAACTATTTATTTGATTAGCAGTAGTAACTTTAAATTTACTATTCGTTTAATTCGAACATATATACATATATATATGTATATATACGTGATTAAGAATATATTATTGAAATGAGGAAGTAATTTTAATTCTGAAAAAAAATAGAAAACAAAATTATTGTAATTAGATTTAGAATCAATTATTATTTTATTAAATATGTATTTAGAATGATTTTTGCAAATTAGATTTTGTAATAAGAAAAATCAGATTTGTAGAATGATCTGTTTGGGAAAAGAAACAAAACCAGAGAATTGACAATATTTGAGATTAAAATATAAACTCTGATTTATAATTGTTTTAAATAGCTTAAGTTTAATGTTTTATTTTTGAAGTTTATTTTGTGATTAAATAATCGTAGAAAATGTAGTTGCCATTATTTAATTTGATTTTGAAAAAATTAAGAAACTTAGATTTTCTAATTTGGTAAAATTAATTGGGTGAAATATTTAATGTTAGGTAATTGATTATTTCCATAGATTATATTTGAAATATTTAATGTTAGGTAATTGGTTACTTCCTTAAGATTAAAGTTGCAATATTTAATGAACTTTATGATTTGGAATGGTTTTTAAATGATGGAAATTTTTACTTGTTAGGTGATATGTTTAATTTAAGTTAAATTTTATTTATCTTAAAAATGTGGCTTTAATTGGTTGTATGCATTGTTTTGGTTCTTGGGTGGATAAATGTTACCTCCAGAGGCTAGGGAAGTGGTGTGTATGCATGTTTATGGTTGCACCTTTTTGTCTATCTTGTTTCCTTGTGAATACTTGTGTGGGTGGTACCTCTTAGTTTTACGGGTTTTTGGATGCTTTGTGTAGTCACGAGATGGTCATGCCTCGTGTGCCTTGTTGTGAAATAAGGTCCTTTAAGTTTTGTGCACTAAGGTACACCCGTTACTTGACTTTGATTTAGGGGTAACTGTAGGGGAGAGTGGTTCTTCTTGGGGCCAATTTACAAGTGTAAGGCCCCACCTCATATGTGCCTAATTATACAAACCTAAATTGTTATATGATTTTCTTAATATGATGATTAGATATATTGTGAATGATAAATAAAGTGATCCTTTGGAAATATTATGGAATTTCATTTTGAAATTATGTTTTATTGTCATTACCATGAAGGTGGAATACATTTGTACACTATGGACTACACATTGAAATTTAAATGGATTATTATATGATTAAAGTTTAGAATATTTAGCTAACTGATTTATATGATATACAATTGTTATTGATGATCATGTTGGTATTGTGCAGGAAGGTAATAGTGTCAGTACGAGAAAGGAAGACCAATGGGTAAATCGAAAAGACATCTTGTGGTTATGAATTTAACCCCTTTCAGAGCTTAGAAAGAAATAAAGTTAATATATTGAAATGGTGAGAGTTGATACTAAATAGATAATTTATTTTTGGGGTTGTGAGGGTATTTAATTGTGTTTCATGTAGGTGTAAGTGGGGTTAGAGGTTAGGAACCCTTACCCAAGTTTGAATTTTGGATGGGTAGTTGGTTTAGAAACCCTTTTATCCAAGTGTGAAATTTGGATGGGATGCAAAAGAAACCCCCTAGGGTCTATACCATAGTGGTAGGGGTCATGTGGGCATATAATAGTGCCCCAAGGACATGATTTGACCCCTGAAAAGTCATCATAATGGAGGGTGACGAGTTTTGAGGAGAGGATGAGATGAAAATATGGAGTTGTCCAAGTGCATCGTTCCTCTTTAATAAGGAAAAGACTCTCATTGATGGAGGTAGATACACTTCACACCTCCCCACCCAAAAGTCACAAGTGGAAACTCCTATATAGTTGGGAGAGGAAGAATGAGTGGGGGTGTTACCCACTTCTCCTCTTGGAGAACTTTAGTAAAAGAGGTAAGAAAAATGCGAAGAGGGGAGGAGTCCACCTCCTTGGGAAGACAATGATCAAGATGGCTTGGCTTGGAAAGGAAATATGGATAAAAGAGCTCAATCCCCTTCACCTAAGAGAAAGAAGATAAGTTCTTCCTATTTCCATTTACCCTTGTTTATGGGTTGTAAGGTGTCATATTGTATGGCTAATGGTTGCAAATAGGAAATATAAAACCTAGATGCATGAATTTTGTGTTATGTTAGTTTTATCCCTTTGGAAAAGTGAGAAAAGACTCCAATTATCATCATGGAGCTAAAATAATTCCTTGCTTGGGGGTATGGCTAGAGCCCACGAGGCTCCATGACGCCATTACGGTAGGGTGGAGAGCAAGCCTCAAGAAGTTGCGTGTCCTTAATTGTACTTCTTGATTTCATTGTAATATGGAAAGCTAGTGTCTTCTTGTGACATGAAAGATAATGGAAAAGAGCATGCTTGCATTCATTAACATGTAATTTGTTTCCTTTCTATGCATCAATGAAATGATATAAAATATATATATATTGTGAGGAATTTGTATTTTATTCTAATTAGGAAGACAAACTATTCTATGAACTTGTGGAAAAGAAAAGAGTGGAAATGAAAGAGATCTTCTCATTTGTTCTTCAAAGACAATGTTGAGTAAATTGGTTTATATTACCTTCTTTTCATGGGATAGAAAAAAAATATGTTCATTGAGTTGAATGAAAGAGAATGGAGGTATTTTCAACCATTATCATAAACAAAGAATCAAGAATCATAATGTATGGAGTTAGCCATTGTAAGGAGAAAATGTATTTTAGGGAATTCTTAGTCAATCTGATCATTTGTCTCCTTTGTTCCATTTTATTTGCAACAAATATTATGGGTTTGTATCTACGAAAGTGTTCAAGATAAGTAGAAGTTTACAATTGTTATATCAAAAATAGAATGTAGATTAGATCCTCTTTCTACATTTAAAATATTACCCTGCAAATTTGTACAAAAGCATAAAAGAAGTTAACCAAAATTAAAATAGATAAATTACTTTTGATTTGCACAATAAATTGTACATGTGATAGGCCAAGTGGACTGCATAAGAAATCTTAATGAAACGTTTATACTGCAGAGAAATGTTAATCAGTTTATATTGAAAAGAAAACCCGTATTGCCAAACTTGGGCTTCATTTTAAACCAGAGATTTCAATAATACTATATATGTGTTCCAATGTTTAATAAATAAATCATATTCAGTGTATACGAAACACATATTAAATTGTTCATATTCTAACTATGTTTACGTACTGTATTTATATGCATAAACCTGCTAAAATATTGTAAACCAAATGTATTTAAAATACATAAAGTACTTTAACACATGCACATGCATATAAATGTATTCATATATATAAAACTAGCAATCGCACCTTGGGGTGCAATGGGTATGCTGAAGACTATATATTGAAATATTAATTTTAGTTATGTTTATTTGGAAATTGGAAAATCGATTTGGCAGTTATAGCGAAAGATCAACTGTTTCTTCTTTCATAATGATTACTTCTTGTTCTACAACTTTGCTACAAATATGCAAATATGTAGTGAATTATGATATTGCTGTCAGGATTCAACCGTGTAGTTTTTGAGTCAACTCATTGATCCATGATTCATGAGTAGTGGTTCACAAGAACCCATTTCTCATGGTAATGAATGGTCCACTTAGCACTCATTGCATCTAGGTGATGCTCACAAAGGTATTGAATTAGCAATAGAATACATTAACAAGTACATACTGAAACAAGAAATATTTTAGACATGTATATGGACATTAACATGACAGCTATGAAGTTCTGTTAAGAAAATTCAGTCTGCAAGTTATGGGAAATTAGTGCTTTAAGTTTAAAGTCTAGCTTTATAAAATAAAGCTATGGTAGTTTCGCTGATAATATATAAGTCAGGTATAACTGAAACATATGGTAGTTCCGCTGATAATAGCTTTAGAAAATTCAGTCTGCAAGTTATGGGAAATTCTTGTTGCTTTATAAAACAAACATATAGTAGTTCCACTGATAATATATAACTCAGGTATAACTGAAACAGCTTCAAAGTCCCATTTACTATAATAATAATACTTTGATGAGTTTTTAATTGTTTAATAAGTAGTGAAACTTTATTGATGCGTATACAAAACAAGCAAATGCCATTCATCAATCAACTTAAGAATTACATAGGAGAGGAGTGAATTGTGCTTTTTGTGGACTAGCATCTGAAGACACAAGGTTTGATTAAGGCAATTCTAATGAACCTGAGCGCTTGGTTTTAGAGCTGAGCGCTTGGTATTACCATTGTTAACATTATAATACAACAATGAACCTTTTCACGTCTTTACACAGATGCAACCCTCCAAATTTTGAAGAATCTATTTGTATTGATATACAGATTCTAACTTCTATAGACCTTTTAAAGCAATCAAACAAGAATATCCATTACTGGTAAATGCATGAAATTCAATAATATAGCTAGCTAAATGACACCAACATTGAAAGACTTTTCAAGGAGACGGAGTTTGTTTCTTTCTGCACATAATCAATTCACATAAAAAATGGAATGCAAGAGAAGTGTGAATTTCATAGTTCTTAGCTAATTTGCAAATGAATTGTTCGAGTTGTCTATGCTGTGGATTTTAGGTGGCAAAGGACAGCTTCACAAGGCACTCCACACTTCATGTTCTAAGAAGAGAAGATGAGAAGAGAAGATGGGATTATTTTCTTGGGATAGGGAGTGCGCTAGATTTTTAAGTGTATTATGAAACCAAAATAATTCAATTCATTGACCAAAAATATGTTTTCACCAAACCTTGTGTGGAGGACACATGAACTTCATTAGGAATCTTAATAAAAAATCATGGCATGGTACAGTTCCCAATTTATTTGTCAATACAAATTAGAAAGGTGAAGGAGTACACATATGGTAGGTGATTTTAGGAGATGCAACATGTTGGATTTCGAGTTTAAGGCAAGTTAGGCATCTGTTCCTAATAACAATATGATTTATGGGATAAGAATAAGAAGAAAATTGGATGGGGATAAGGTTCTTGCAAGAAAATGTGGATATACAGTGATTCCTTTAACTGATACAGAATGTTACAGAACATAAATGTCCATCAGATAACCTATGAACCCATGAAAACCATAAAACTGCAATATCTATAAAAGTATGCTGTAAAACACCTGCATATTACTGAATATATGAACTATAGTTGATAAAATAAAACTATCCTTTCATTGAATATAATTCAATAAGATATGAGAATAATCATTATTACTATTCAAAATATAAATATTATAAAATAATATTCTGACAAAATACTTTCACTTTATTGGCTGGTTAACCTTAAAATACTGTCACTTTATTTGCAATTTGTGCACTCTCTGTTTCCAGGTAGCTTTAAAAGCCCTTCCACCATCTACAACTTGACAATAAAAGCGTATGTAAACTCTTCATAGATGCTCAGTCAGACAAAATAACTGGCTACTGTCTCTACAACAAGTTAACAAGACTGATCAAAGTTAAGACTAAAAGCAATCTCATGTTTTTCATTTCACTCAAAAGAAATGTTTATGAATTTACCATTTTCCATCAGAAAATCTAAAGAAGCATCAAATCAAATATTCAGTTAGGAGTTATGATAGAACACCACTTAAACAAAGCTTCAAAATAATAAAAGCTAACCAACAACCTTCCAAGGTCAGCCTAAATGTTTTCACATTCCCTCTGTGCAACTGCAGACAACAAAAAGCAAGAGGTCTCAAAATGACACAGTGAAGGCATGCAACTGCAACTACATTTTTACTTTGCAAAAAGCTCCATCAAAACTGTTTCAGGTTTTCTGTTCAAAGGCACCTGCTTTGTTTCCCAGTTCCACATGTCTCGATTTGGCCACTTGGGTGTTGCTTGTCTTAGCTTTTGCCCAAGCACACTTAACTGTAGAGTTATGATTGGATTCACCTAAAAGTAAAGTGAAGAAGTCTCTTTGTTCCCACATGAGGGTTCTCACAAGTCACATTGGCCTGTTTTAAGCACCCTTAATTTTTGCATTGCAACTGTCCTGGTCCCACCCATTGGTACAATGTGCAAACAATATGTGTCGTGAATGTGCATAGGTGGTTAAGCATAGGAGGAAATTCCCATGGACTTCATACAACATTCCAAATCATATACAACATTTAACCCAAAGAGCAAAGGATTTCTACAAATAAATCACATTATCTCATTGCCTTCTAGGAAAAAATGATCTGCAAGGCATGCCAAAGCATGTTTACTTGCTTGTTTAGAAGATGATTTGTATGGGAGTCTTGTTCTAAAATAAATTCCACAAGCGTCATTTCATTGTCTTGACCAAAGAAAATCATATACGAGGTTGTGAATGCAAACTAAATGTATTATTGTGCCTAATGTCATTATAGAGACTAAAAACATGGTATTTTTAGTCTATTGGAATTGATTAAAAAGCTTATGGCAGAAAATTGTGTAAGTGCAAAGACTTTTGGATTTGATTGTGTTCAATTGTGTATAAATTTTTGTAGCAATAGATCTAGATTAAAAAATAATGGGAGGCATGTACTCATAATAAGAAGGTTCTAGAGACACAAGAAACAAAAATCTGCAATCAACATTTTATTCTCTCCTCTTACTGACAATGGATCATGGAGTGTGATCCAAAACATTAATACACAAATTTATGAAAAGGATTCTTAACTTTCTAATCAATGATAAAAACTAATCAAACCTGAATCAGCACAAAGTAAATTTAAACCCATGTTGGGAGGATTGAAACATTAATATGATTTTCCCCTCCCTTTCTTTTAGTACCCAACTTCAGATTCTACACTGTATCATACTACTGAAAAATTTTGGGGTCAGAGGGTTGATCATAGTAGCTTGGTAGATTATTTACATCTCCATATATAAAGAGCAAGCAAGACAACACTGATTTTCCAATTTGTTTTTTAAGCCTCTCAAGAGACAACATTAAACATATTTCTAATGTGCAAAAGTCCAATCTGCCCCAAGCCTTTCACTTCCTCGTAGCCTCTTAACACCTACCTTAATGTCCCCATACTGAGAAGATTTTGTTCTATTAATTATCAAGGTAGATGTTTTCATCTTGCTTATATTCATAAAGTTGTTTTATGTTTTGTAGATTGGTTCTTTGAAATATTGTTATTTGTGTATTTTTGGTTTTGTTGCACCTCCCTATAAAACCCCTTCATACTGTGTTTCGCAATAAATGTTAGCTCTTCTCTCTGCATTTTCCTATATCAAGATTCTCTTTTCTGCCTTGCATTCATCCCCATGCCATGGAGAGCAATATTACGGTAAGATGATTTCAAGGTTCAAATATTCCTTGATTCAACCATTGCAGGATACTTTTTAAGGACATGCTTTTAGATTATTTTCCTAAATCTCAACTCCTTGAACCCAAGCGGAGAAGCAGAAGAAGGGCATCAAAGAGACAGAAGCAAAAATGTTAGTTTTAGAAGAAGCTCTGAAGGGGAGGCCATTGTTAGTTTTCTGAATATGAAGATGTTGCTCTAGGCTAGGAGTATGCAGTGGATTGCTTGGAGCATTCTTTTCAAGGCAAGATGCAAGTCCAGAATGACTTTGTATGAATGAAATAGTTGCAAGCTCTCAAAGCACAGGTTTACAAATTGAAAATGAAGAAACATGTATTTCACGAAGGAAAACAAAATAAAAGCGGATAAATAAATCAATTACTTATCAACTACTGACTTAGGATTTCTTGGTGGGCATAAAATCAGGACTTGGATCGGCAAAAATGCTCTTGCTCTCGAGATCCCAATTCTTGATGTACTGCTGCGTGGCGGCGTAGAGCCAATACCTCTTGGGGCTGAAGCAGAGGGCGTGGATGATGTCCCAGACACCGAGCGAATAAAGCCTCTTGTCCTCGGCAAGGTCCCAGAGCATTGTGACCCCATCCTTCCTGTCGCTGTCGTAGAGTGAGACATCAGGAGAGACGGTGACAGTGTTCACATAGCTGCTGTGGCCTACGAGCGTGCTCTTTAGCTTGAGAGATCAGAAAGGTCAACGTTCTATGTAGAATTAATAGCCCATAAATTCATCATATCTTATATGGCTAGGGCCTGTGCATAGTTCAGAAACCCTACAAGATTCTGCGCAAATTGTATCTTGCTGTCAACGATGCCGTTGAGAGAAAATGAACAGAGAAACCCTACCACAGCAAAAATTTGCAACTTCCGCCATTTCTACACAGCTTCAAACCCTAATGCACAATACACAACTTCACTCCTCGCCTGGCAAGCCTCACCGTTTAGGGTTTGCAAATAGTAAATGCAAGTTGCATCGGCATAGCATGCAACTTGCATACGAGACAACCACAAAATGGCCAAAAATTGATGAACGGCTGAAATTAATCACATCGTAGTCCATTGAATCTGCACCGTTCGGTGTGAAAAGAGCTTGGAAAACCTCAGCGTGGGGACGCCTTCGCGTAATAACTAAAATGCAAAGGGCCTGCACAGGGCGAGACCTCTTGGAGGTGACGATTTTCCCCAACCAGAGTCGCCCCCTCCATAAGGGGCATCCAGTTGAGTTCCTTGCTCCTCTTCTTGCGCTAGTACCATTGGATGTGATGATCTCTGCATAGGGTATCTTACTCGACCCAGTCAAATACATAGTCGGTTCACCCCGACTGCAAGAGAGCCATCAGACGCATTTCTAATCATCACAGTAATCTCGAATCTTCATTTAGTTCAGACTTCTACCAAAATAAATAAAAAATAAAAAAATAAAAATCTGGGCAGCCCTACATTGGGCGTAAATGGCATGCCTGATAGCAAATCTGGTAGGGAAGTGAAGGTGGCATTTAAATCTGTGAGAATTATGGAAGCAGTTAATACTTTTGAACAAAACAGGGATAACAAGATCAAACATACATACATTATATTTGCACTGGTATGTATGTAATGAATCATTAGTGCTTTTATCACGCCTACAGTACTAACTTCTACATCAAGTGTGACATTGGAATTAATTGGTAGGAATGGGCGATTTTTGCCCATTGATATCCTGTTGTTATGACTCCTGATTTGACTGCACTACAGTGTGGGAAAATCTAGCAAGAAAACCATTAAGAAGCGAATGACTATAATACGTTTTTTATTATAAGTGCCTGGAAATAATGATTGAGTGTCTTAATGTCGTAACTGGCCCAAATCACATCTATTTAATCCCTCACCTATCAACAGTGCGTAGGAAGCTGCAGACCAAGTTGTCATTCTTGCATTTATGTCTTGTCAATTCAGGTAATAGCATTTAGCGGTCGAGATGTAGTAGATTGAATAGGTTGCAAACATAGGCACCTGAGTCACTTTAAGTCTGTCTTTTGTCATTTCAAACACAAGGACAACGACATCAATTTACAGTATAAGCATTGAAGAATGGCACTGGCTAGTTTTATACATTTGGTGGGAATAGCATTACTGCTGTAAGTAAGGAACAGGATATTTAATTATTAAATAGAGGATGATCTCATTGTCAGAGATACAACTACTATCATAAGTTCTGACTTAGATAATTAGCATTCATACAACTGTTGTTACAAAGTTCTGATAAATTATCATCCCAAAAGAAAGTGTGAATACATGAATAGTCATGAGTATGAAAGGCCTACAAGACAAATATCTTGAAATGGAGATATTAGAGGATGATGCACATTTGATTAATGTGTTTGCTGTTGTATATCAGACTGAAAACATCGTTGGTATAGTTCTGGAAAATTTTAGAAGGCACATTCGCCAACCCAATTCTTCAAACAAGTCCATACTGAAAATTTTTCACCATCCAGCTCGAGAACTCACTCCACACTAAATTTTAGAATTTTTACTTATTCATTTTAAAAAAAGTTAAATCCTTGCCTTTCTCCAAGCTAAATTTTAGGGCTTTTATTTATTCATGTTGTAAAAGAAATTTAAAACTCTTTTAATCCTACTTTACCTAATTCATATATTAAAAAGAAAGGAAAAAGTAATAACGAGTGACTCTTAATATTAGAAAAAAAAATAAAGAATTAGAAAGATAATATGGAGTCTTCCATTTATTAAGATATTCTTGAATCATTCCATAATTTAGTTTAAAAGAAATATTTCTTTAGAAGTTAAATAATTATGATTTTTAATTTAAAAAAAAATGGAAACTTAGAATATTATATTAATTGGTGTTATTTTTATAAAAGTGAGAATTCTAATTTATTAAGGAAATATGGAATCATTCTATTCATTAGTTTCAAAAATATAAATATGTTTTTTTAAAAGTTAAATAATTATGTTTTTTTAAATTAAAAATAGAAAGTTAGACTATTCTATTGAATCGTGTTATTTTTTTTTAAGTCGGAATTTTAAAGCTAATTATTTTAACTTGTGACTTATTTATTTTCTTATAGAAAATAAAATATATAAAGTTTCCAATGGTGATATATATAAAACAATAGTTAATGGTGTTATAAAGTATTAATATAAAAATAAATATAATAGTTAAGCATTAAATAAATTTTATTTAAATAATAACGATCCATAGATAGTAATCTAGATATATTGAAAGAGGCTTTGGTAGCTAAACATTAGTATGCTATATTCACGTCATGTGGATCACTAATTACAAATAAGTGGTACTATGAATACCAAGAGTAATATTGTTAGTTATGTCATTTTTTAATATTAACTATGGTTAGATAATAGTGTTCTAGTACCCATAGTTAACAATATTATTAAGATGGCCTAGTAATACTATTATTATTAAAAGATCAAGCTAGGTTTAAATAAACATATTATTATCATGAGTGAGCTAACCAGGGGACTATATTACTATTATAGATAATACGAATGTGTCTTTGGACATGCGATTATTGTCATGAGAATGTTAAGAGCATACCCTTCTTCGGGGTCTCCTACTTTCTCGTAGTAAGTCTTGAATCATATGTTCATATAAGGAGATCTCACCTTGGTCCTCTTTCAACCCTAACGATGAAGCTAGTATGTACTCCATGTACATATGTCTTACAACTATTAAACACATTTACAATAGGATTCAATAAATTGCCTCAAGGAAAAATGTTGACATTTTTTCTATTTACGCATGGCCTACACTCCACCATACCTTAAGATCTAAGTAGTGGCAAGAATTTCATAATTTGACTTTAGGATGTGTGTGACGGGCTTGGTGCACCTATCTATACTTATTGATAACTTGGGCTCTAAATTTAGTTAGGTCCTTGCAAAGGTGTTCAACCAAAATCATGTTTAGTGTTACACCTTGTGCACTCATTGTGTTAAATAGTTTAGCCATTTAAAAATAAATAAATTGTTAAGCTTTCTAGCAAAAATTATGGGCATGACAACAAGTGAGCACCCTTGAAAGAGTTTCCTTAAATAAGTGATAACCTAATTAATGTATCTAGTGGGTTGGGTTAGTTAACACATAACAAGACAAAAAAAAACATGCACCTCACCCCTGTCATTAGTGCTCTCCAAGGCTAAGGATGGGTGGGAAGACCTGGTTGGTAAGGTCACTGCCTTGTCTTCACGAAAGGTAAGTGGCTCTGCATAAGTCACCCTATGGGGCGACGCCTTGAGATAGGTTGTCTGGTTAACCATAGATGGAGGTGTCTCCTAGTGTTAGGTAGTCTAGTTAATCCACATTGATGGAGGTGTCTCCTAGTGTTAGGTAGTTTGGTTAATCCATGTAAGGCCATGCGATGACACTCTCCCATTGTTCCCCTTTGTTTTCCCTTGTTCTTATTGTCTCTGGAGTTGTGTTATTAATGTTGATGTTTATGTTGTTTTGTGGGCTTGAGTCATGTGATGTTAGTCCTTTATGTTTTGATTTTGTGGCCGAGGGTTCTTTCTTATCGACTCCTTGCATAGGGGGGTGTTCCTTCGGGTTCACAAGGTCGAGTGGAAACGTGCAAAGCACCCATTGGGTCCCTAGGTGGTGATCGTGGCGCGGTTGCAGTTGCAGTGATCTCAAAGCTTCGCATAAAGAAGATTGCACCTTTTATGTATTCAACTCTTCATTATTGTACTCTTGTATTATGTTGTACTCTTCCCGATGTTATAAGGGAAGCAACTTTGTAATGTAATTTTGGGTTTCACATTATGTTGTATCTGTGGAAATATGTTCTACGATTGTAACCTTGAACTCAGAAGTTGAATGTAATAATATGATATTTATTTTTTAAAATTATTTTATCTTGTTCATGTTGAATGAATGTCATATTTATATTATAGTTTATTCACACATCTTTCATTTGCTTTAGTTTGGTATCATTACCATTTTAGTTAGTTTGGGTTCGTTCAAGTAGTGCACCATGTTACCCCATGGGACTAGGATAATACTATATGTAATATTTATGTTATTTAATTTGTTAAACGTAATTGATGTTTAAAAAAAATAAAAATTATTACGTTAATGTTGTAGTTGTGTCTTATGGGGTTTGCGTGGCGAGGCGTTACACTTGTTTGTAACACAAGGAAAAGAGCATTTATCATAGGAGCTTCCACCAAAAAAGTATAAAATATACATAGTTGGTAGTACTCGTATACACACTACAAAAGTAGATGATATATGCACATATGTGAAATAAAATTATTTCCAAACATTGTTCACATAATTCAAAAATGCAAGCTTGATGTACGGGGCGCCACCCTATTTTTAGTGAGCATCAACACACATCTCTCACAAAAAAGTGTAGAATGAAGCCAGTGTGTCACAAGTTATATGGAAGTCTTCAAGTGTTATTTCCATTGAAAATATTTCATGATCTTTCACACTATGTATGTTTGGAACAAGTTGTATTTTTTGCACAATGTTAAAGCAGTTGATGGTGATATCATATGCAAGCTCTTGAATGACACTTGGAGGAGGTCCACCCTAACTGGTAGAGGAAGGTGAGCCAAGTGGAGTGTAGGATGAACCGTCACTACTAGATATCTCAATGATTTCATCAGGTTGAGCATGGTTTTCCATTCCTGAATTAAATAAATTTGAGATTGTACCTAGTGTTAACTAATAGCAATATGTAAGAAAGCATACCTAATAAACTACAATAAAGTTAAATTATTTTAACAATATATCAAAGTAGTTGAACAATAAAAAGAAAATAAAACCTATCTTACATTTAATTAATTCCATGGATATTTAATAATGAGGACAAATAAATAAGCCAGTATATAACTATAAATATTAACACTTAAAAATTAGTTAACATATATGAAAAAAAAATCTACAAGAACAAAGCAAGGTTATGCCATAACAAGTACAATACCACATTATAACATACCTAAAACAAATAAAAAAAGTGGCCCACAAGTATGCAACAAATTAATGTACTACTACTATGTTGGTTTCTTTAAATCAAACAATAAAACATTGTAAATGGTAGAAAGCTCTTCAAATTTGACTCCCAACAACAAATTATTATTGAATCAATAGTCTTGTAAGAGAAATATTAGGTTAAATAACAATAATAAAAAATAAGAGTAAATCATATTGAAAATATACAACATTGAAGTGAACAGCCACTTTTGTAATACCCCTCTGTTTTTCTCTTTTGATCGAACAGTGTTCTGTTTTGTTATGCCTTATTTTATGTTAGTACTTTGACTATGGTACTCGGTTACTATCTAATCGCTATCTGTAAAGTGATGTGATGGTATTTTATTCTGATGTTACCATTATGTCATGCTTTAGACTAGCATTGTGGATATTTGAATTAATGTTGTTTTAATATTGTTCAGTATGCCTTGATTTAATTTAAATTGCAAGTTAGAAAAAGGTAAATAAATGGCTTTATGTATTTAAGTTGTTTAATAAATTAATCTGTCTATAATATTGGAAGAGGTTATTTGATTAATTAATTAATTTAATTTAATTAATAAAATAATTTAATCTTGGATTAGATTCATTTTATTGAATTAGTTAAATTAGTTAAATTGAATTAAGTTGCTTTGTTGGAATTGATAGACATTTTAATTAATAATTGGAAAATGTTTCAATTTGCATTTTTTTGTGAAAAATTGAATGAAAAATAAATTTGAGATATTTTTTGTTTTGTTTTCTGAAAATTTATTATGGTGGTTGAATGAGATATTTGTGATTTTCATGAATTTTTCAATAAGCATGAAAAATTTGAAAAAAAAGAGGGGAGGATTTTTTTTTCTGGTTGTGGGTTTTGGATTGGAATTGTGGAAAAGATTTGTGGAATTGCTGGGAAGGAGTTGGAATCTCTGAAAGAATCTTTGCACCATCGACAGCCTCTCAAACTTCTGAACTAGGTTCATTTCTTTAGTTTATTTTGATTTTGAAGAAAAAAGATTCAAAGCTTGATATGTTGTTTGCAAAACCATGTTTTGAAAAAACAGAAAAATAATTTGTGATGAAAAACCCATGTTGAATCTTTATCAAATTTGTAAATCTCTATTTCATTTGGTTGCTTTTCAAGTAAAAATTGCAATATGACTGTATTTGATCATTGTGGAAAATATTTGCTCAACTGTTCTGATAAATTGTTTAAACTAGTATATATATATATCTTTTTATATTTTGGGTTTTTATTGAGGAATGAAATAAAACCCTATCAAAATGATTTTCAAATTTTTTAAAAATCCGTAGGGTTTCCCTTAAGATTTTTTTTTAAAAATAAAAAAAGAGTGTTTGGAGGAGGGTCGTTGGGGGCTCACCCCACCGTGCCCCCCATGGGAGGCGTGTGGGGGAGCCATGCCCAATGCGCCCACCCCCATAGCCGGTCGCGCCAAACCATGGGGCTTGGTTGTGTTTTACACACAGCCGCCCATGGATATGGGGTTCGGCTGTGTGTAAAACACAGTAGGCCCCAGCATGACTTCCGCGACCGCCCTTCATGTGTGTGCGCTTCCCTATGAAGGCGGTTAGACTTTGGTTAATTCGGTTTTTTTTAATAAAAAAAATATATATAATATTTTATATTATATTAATATATATTATGTAATTAATTTTAATATATATATACATATAATATATATATATATATATGTATGTATATATATCATGAGGATGTATATATATATGTATATATATATATATATATATATGTATATATATATATATATATATATATATATATATATATATAGCTGAGTTTATTAATTTAAATATATATATATGTGATATATATATATATATATATATTATAAGGTGATTTAAATGTAATTGAGAAAATATTAAATCAATATGCAATAGTCAATGTAATGGATTTATTTTAAAATAATATATTTGGAAAGAACGGTTATTTGATTTTCAGATATTGTGTTTAATAAATGGATTAATTGATTTTTTTTAAATGAATTATTTTTGAAAAGAAGAAATTGATGATTTGAAAATGGTATGTTTTAGATCAAGTAAATATTTATTTTATTAATATTTAGAGCCATTAAGGAATTAAACATATGGTTTAAATTTCATCTTTGTTTGAAAGTGACATTATTAAATTAGTTTCATTGAGACAATAAACTACTAAGTTTTATTAAGGGAAATGGATTTAATATATCCAAAATTAGTTTATTTCCTTGCAATTGCTTTATGTGATTATTTCCTTTGTGTTCATGTTTGGGGAAATGGGTTAATTGTGTCTTTAATATGTAAGTCTTCCAGAGGACCCTAGAGGATGGGGGTTGTCATTTTGTGATGTCAACCATTTGTTTTTTTCTCTTGGGTAGTGCATGGTGCTTTGTGAGTGATTTACCCAGTTATCATGAATGGGGATTTGTGCCTCTTGTGGAAGGAGTGGATTATGTGATTTGTGACTCCTTGTAAGGAGTGGCTTTGTTATGTTTGTTACCTCCAGTGTTGGAGTGAGTTTCTTTATATGTTTCCTCCTAGAGTTGAGTGATTGTTTTATCTAGTTTGTATGCACTTTGGCACCCTTGGTGATTGGTTTTGTTTGGTATGTTGTCAAGTAGAAGAGTGGCTTCTGTTAGGCGCCAGAGCCCAAAGAGGTAAACTGGGTAACCTTCAGAGGTGGTTTAATCAAGTGATAACTAAAACAATGTACTTAGAAGATTAGGTAGTATTTCACACTAATCAAGATAATTGTGCCTCACTCATTGACACAAGTTCTCGTTTAGGCTTGGGATGAGTGGGAAGGCTTGGAATGGCAAGGTCATTTATTGTGTCTTTACGAAAGGTATTTGATTCCACATGAGTGAGTATGGGGGTTGGGATTTGGTTGAGGCCACCAGGATATCCCATGTTTAGTTGTGTGATGACACTCTTTCTATGACAACAGTTGGTATTTGATTTTATGTGTATGGTTTCTTAGCATACTTGATCTGTTTTATATCTGGAAGCAATGTGACCATGTTAGAGTTGTACTTGTGTTGTACATGTGAATGTTTGTGTCAGTATGGTTTAGTTATGTTCTAGCCTATGTCTAGAGGTAATTGGTCTTGGCTAGGAATCCTTGTTACTATCTCCTAGCATAGGGGGTGGGCCTTCAGGTACCACTTGGTTGGGTGGAACGTGCACCTTACTCTGTTGGGGTTTCTTCTTATTCGTGTTGATGATATTTACAGTTGGAGAGCTCATGGGATCCAATTAATTTTTATGCTTGTATTCATTTCAGTTGAATCTTGTAATTTATTACCCCTCATTTGTATTCGAGGTGGAAAGTTGAAATTTGTAATCATGCTCATTGGATTTACCTCATTCGGAGAATGAGTGATGTAATCTCCTTATTAAATTATTGTTATTTGAAATCATATTGTATCTCTTTTTGTGATGATGTAATTTATCTTGTATGGAATGTATGCGTTCTTAATATCTTAAGTAGATAAATTTTATGGATTCATTTATCTTGTTTGTGGGTTAATAAGTAATCTCAATCTCGTAACCTTAGAGGTTGTTGGCAATGGGTAGTGAACTTGCATATTAATTGTACTTAAACAAAAAAAAAAATTAGTTCATTTGAGTAGTTAATTGCTGCAACTTCCTTTAGGGTTGTGTGGTGAGGCGTTACATCTTTGCCAATAATATTGTTTTCCAATTTCCCCTATGTGTAAACAATAGTATTTTATTTTGCAATTGATTCAATCTATAGGGATGCAAGTACAAATGCACTATATTTTTTATGAGCTTTTCTAAATATTTGAAGTGTTGTTCTTTGTATTGATCAAAACATATTATAATCAATGAGAAGCCATCAAAGAGAGGTTGCAGAGAGAAGGAAATTTGATCACAAATTGAAATCCTTCAAAAGAGAGTTGTGCATAAATTCTTCATTACTTGTGCAGAGTGCAGATCTAAGAATACAAAATATTATTCCAATACAAATAAATACTCTCCTACTTAAGTTAAAGCATGGAATCATAATAAAACACAAACAACAATTTGGTTGTACTGTAAGGCCCCACTTTACATGTGGATAAAACAATCTTAATTATTATTATATATTCTCCTAAATAGATGATTAGATATGTTTCAAACAATGCATAGTGTGATTGTTTGACAATGTGCTTGTATTTCATTTTGACATGTTTTATTATCATTCCTATGATAGTATTAAACTATGAATATGAATTGGAATTTTAATATTATACAATTAAACCTTATTTCAACTACCAAATTAATGTGATATGTGATTGTTGCTTATGATTTCATTGGTAATGTGCAGGAAAGGAACGGTGCCAATATGAGAAGTGAAAACCAATGAGAAAAAATTGAAAGGCATCCTCTTGTGGTTATGTATTTGATTTCCTTATTTTGTGAGCTTAGAAGGAAATAGAGTTATTGTGTTTATTATTTTGGGTTGCAAGGGTATTTAATTGTGTGTCATGAGAGATGCAAGTTGGGGTTAAGGTTTAGAAACCCTTTTATCCAAGTGTGAAATTCGGATGGAACCTTAAGTGGGTCTTTAAAGAGGGTTGTTGGTCAATTTCCTTGGTTGGGATGCAAAAAGAAACCCCCTAGGGTCTATACCATAGTGGTAGGGGTCAAGTGGGCATATAATAATGCCCCAAGGACATGGTTTGACCCCTGAAAAGCCCTCATAATGGAGGGTGACGAGTTTTGAGGAGAAGATGAGATGAAAAGATGGAGGAGTTTTCCAAGTGCATGTTTCCTCTTTAATAAGGAAAAGACTCTCATTGATGGAGGTAGATACACTTCACACATCCCCACCTAAAATTTACAAGTTGAAACTTCTATATATTTTGGGAGAGGAAGAATGAGTGGGGTGTTACCCACTTCTCCTTTTTTGGAGAACTTGATTTGGATTGGAAGTGAAGATGAGAGGAGAAGAGGAGGGCACTGTCTATGCAGGTGACAATTTGCACCTGCATAGACATCCCCATAGACATGCCATCCGATGCAAATTGCTGCACCTGTGCACCCCTCTCCTAATGGTTTGTACCTACCCGATGTGGCTGTCACAATCACCCACTCTCATCCACTTGCTGTCGGAGCTGCACTTGTCGTCCACCTGCGCTCTTCAATCAATGCGCATTGAAATTTGTTGCTGCCGAGATCTGCTAGGCAGATTTTATAGATTTTTATTTTAATTTTAAATTTTAAAAAAAATAAAATTTAAAAAGTGCATTAATTTTGTTTTAATTTTTTATTATAGGTTTTAAAAATTAGTGTATTATAATTATTATGCATTTTTAGTTCATTTTTTTAATGTCTTTTTAATTTTTTAGAATTGGTGTATTATAAGATTTAGTGTTGCAACAAATATAAATAAAATCACTAAATAAGATAGTGTTAATAATTTTTTTAGAAGTGATTTAAATTTAGTATATTTGTAAATATATAATTAGATATTTAAATATTAAAAAAAAATGTTGAACATAAAAATTATTTAAATAAGAATATAAAGTTTTATTAGGTACACAAATAATAAAAATTTAAATCACTTCTAAATAATATAAAACATAGTAATTTTTTTTACTTTAAATCAAATAAAATTATTAAAAAATGTTTAGAATTATTTTAACCATTTTTTATTTATCCTTTATATTATAAAACTAATATTTTTCATTTCACAATTATTCTTAAGTCAAAATAATTTACTAAGAATGTTATTGTTTAAAATACAGTAATTAAATTAAATTAAATTGTGTTTAATTATAAAATTTCATTTTTATTTAATTGTTTATAACACAGTAAAAAAACAAAAAAAACTTGTTAAATCAAAATAAATTATTGCATTGACCGGCAAGTTGATGGTTGATTGGAGACTGAAGGTGATGTGACGGCTCCATATATGATAGCTGCAGGAGAGGACAAAACCGTTGTAGAGGAGGCTTGCACGGGCACTAGCAAATCAATCCCAAATTGTATTTTATATTGTTTCAAATCCCACAAAAATAATTTATAACTAATTTTAAATGGCACTGGCAAAGAATTAAAATATTCATTTTAAAAAATTAGATTAAAAGTTTAGCGTCTTATTATTTCTTTTAAATATTTAAAAATTTAATAACAATTAAAGATTTCGTTAAAGAAAAGTAAAAACAAAAAGTAATTTTATGTTATTGTATTTATGTGTTTTGATTTTAATATTGGTTAATAAAACTAGCATACCTATATTTAAAAAATATATGTAGATTAAAGATTAATTACTAGATCGGTAAAGGAAAACGTCTGCATGTTTAGGCAAAAATTTTTGACGGGAAGTTTTCAGGCGCTAGCTGTGAAAGGTGGCGAACTTCGAGGACAGGTTGTTATGTTTCCCCAACGACGATACGTTGACACGTGTGCTCACTCCTTGTTCATTTAATGCAGTTAATGTGATGGAGACCTCTCCTTCTTCCCTCTGCCGCTCGGCAGAGGCCGTACCCCCCATTTCCCCTTCAACTTTGCCTAGGGTTTCTAAGGATACTGACATACCAAACATAGCTACTCCCGCTAAACCAAGACCCAAATCCTTCTCTAAGGCGGTGGCTAACTCCGGTATCGCCATTGATGCGAGCACAAGGTTTAACCTGTTGAGTGTTCATGGCGCCTATGAAACCTGTAAGAACATTGGGGCTGTTGCCCTACCTTTCTCTGTTTCTCCAAATTCGGAAATGCTTGTGGAAATTATGAAGGAAAAAATAGATTAAGGAATTCTGCTACTTTTTTCTTTGCTGTTGAAGTGGATAAATGGCCTCCTAGGAAATTTTTAGACGACTAGTTCCATAACTACTGGAACTTGAAGCTTGGTCTCCATATTTCATTCTGCAGGCAAATTCAGAAAGGATTAGATGTGATTTTCTTTGCTAATCATGAATCTCAAGCCGAAGTTCTTAAAAGACAATATTGGGTCGTGGGTTCTACCTCCTTTCATGCCTTGGCTTTTTCTCCCGAGGCCATTCTTGAGGAAGTTCTTGCCCTCTCAGCCCCGCGATGGATTTTAGTTAAATAGATCCTGCCATTTCTATGGCGGTTCATTCCCCAACTGCTTGAACCACTAGGTAAAGTCATTCGAATGGATGACACTGTGAGATTGGTTCCTCATATGGATGCTAGGATACTTGTCTCTTTGATTCTTGGTAAAGAGATTCCAGCTAACATTAACATTAATATCTCTGAGGATAATTACTCTTGTCCTATTGAAATTCTTGGGGGTCTGAACGCTTGTTTCTTGTGTAGAAGAGAAGGGCATCTGAGGAAGGACTGCCCCATTCTTAAGAAAAAACCTATGCCGACTAAGCCCTCGCCTCTCCAAAATTCCACTATTACTGCTAACCCTAATGTGGAACCCTTTGTGAACAAAACCCCTCACATTGCTGAGCCTTCTAACCCCGTCCCCGCCATGGCCTCCAACTCCCCATCCTTCCCTGCTGCCCTTTCCCCTTCATCATTCTCAGTTGTTTCCTTGTCCCTTCAGAACGAGACTCAAAATATCGGGTTCCAAACCGTGACAAAAAACTCCAATAAACGCAGACGAAGGGCCAATAAGCAGGTTAACACCTCCATTGTGGACTCCCAGTCCTTGAATCTTCCTCTTGCCTCTAGTATAGACAACCCTGGCCTGGCCGCTTCTTAGGAAATCCAAATTTGCTCCCCCCCAACAAATTCGATCAAAAAGGACCCCTCTTTCAATTGCATTGACGCGGTCCCTCCCCAGAACTTCCCTCACTAGATGTTCAGGGAGCTTAGTGATGATTGTTTGCTTGAGGTCATCTCGGCCTATAAGCACTCCTCCGATTCCGCTAATCTCCACCCAAAGCAGTCCATGTATGTGGACATCCTTTCCCCTACTGCTTCAGATAATGATGATGAATTCAATGGAGATCTCCCCACATCTAAACGATAGGGAAGACCTTGAGGCTCCAAAAATAAGAACCCCTCCAGGAAAAAACATGGGAATATCCCTTCTGTTGCTAAGACCCCAATTATGGGATCCGCAGACCAGTGCTCTCCCCCTCCCCGCATGTTTCCTCATTAATTGCATCTCATGGAACATAAGGGGGCTTGAATCCCCAGACAGGAAGTTTGTAATTAAGCGTTAATTAGATACCTATAACTACATGGACTTCTTGATGTTGCAAGAGATTAAAGCTATTGGATTCGTTCTTGAATCCAATCTTAACTTCCTTTGGAAAGATGCTATCAAATTCTGTACCAACCACCCTAGGGGTAGGGGTGGAGTTGCGTTGCTAGTTAACCTGAGATGGGAGAATTATATCACTGCTAATAGGCTCTCCCCTTGTAATAGCGTTGTTTGGATTACTATTAATTACAATAACAATGTCTTTGGCATATGCTCAATTTATGCTTTGAACGGCTTTAGGGAGAGGGTGAGCCTCTAGAATTGGCTGTCTGCTCTCCCTAATATCCTGTGGTTTGTGGGAGGGGACTTCAATATGATTGAATCCCAGGAAGACAAAGCTGGTGGTACTTCGTTTGTCTAGAAAGACTTGGAAAAATTTCACTGGAATAGAATGAAAAATGCAAAAAAATAAAATTGACCCTTTAGCTGGAAGTAAAGATATGAATCCTGGCTTATGGCATACTTGGTGTAACTTCCAATAGGGTTCCTCTAGAATATATTCTAGACTTGACCGTTTATATGCTAATAAAAATTTCTTCTCTATTTTGCCTGATAACCTGGGTAACTTTGTCCTCGTCACCTCCACTCCCCTCTCTGATCACCATCCTATCTCCACCCGTATTAGAATCAACAATTCCCCTGTGCACATCAAAGTTTCGAATCCCAAGTTTTTCCTGAACACTAATATTCTTAAGGATGAGGACGCTCTTGCTGCCATTCATATCATTAGACTCATTAATAAGAATAACTTTCCTACCAACTCTCACACGGATAGATGGAACATGAACATTCTCGCCTGACAGAATCTGTTAAAAACCATTGGCCAAAAAAGAGCCAAAGACTATAGATTTACCCAAAAAAAGCTCTCCTCTGACCTTCAAAAAGATGAAACTAACATCCAATCCAATCCCTCAGACTATGATCTCATCTCTCATGTGATTAATACTAAGGAAGCCCTTAGACAACACTAGCGGGTTAAAACTAGAGGCGCCAAAATTAGATCCCATGCTCACTGGTTCCTGTTTGGTGATAGGGGCTCAAAATTCTTCTTTAACCTCCTCAAGCACAAGCAGTCCAATGAAAACATAGAGAGAATTATAGTTAATAATCAAGAAATAACTGGCCTTGACAACATCAAAGAGGCCTTTGCTAAATTCTACCAAAATCTCTTTGCCTCTGAAGATTCAGAGGAGGCTACCTCCCTTAGAAATCAATGCAGATCTCTTATCGCTAATAGGATCTCCACTATGGATGTTGACCTGCTATCTAAAGATATCTCCCTGGAGGAAATTGAAAAAGCCATTAACTCCCTTAATAATGATAAGGCCCCTGGGCTCGATGGTCTCCCTGTGGAGTTTTACAAGGCCAATATTAGTTGGATATGCAAATATCTTCATGATATCTACTCGGAAGCCCTAGCTAGGGGCTCCCTGGGTAGCTCCATTAACAAGGGTATTATAAAATTATTTCCTAAGGATGGGGACAAAGCTCTCATCAAAAATTGGAGACCTATCACCCTCCTTAATGTCTCCTATAAAATTTTTGCCAAGATCAAGGCTCTAAGACTTGAGAAAATCCTACCTAAATTTGTTTGCTCTACCCAAACTAGTTTCATTAAAGAAAGGTATATTCTTGAGAATCTGATCACCAGCTGGGAAGCCATGAATTGGGCCAACTACTCTTAGCAAAATATCGCTATGTTTCTTCTGGATTTCGAAAAAGCCTATGACAGGGTTGAATGGAACTTTATTTCCATGATGCTTGAGGCTTTTGGATTTCCTAGTGTTTTTTGTAAATTTGTTAATATGTTACTTAATGATGCTTTTGCCCAAATAGATATTAATGGCTCCCTCTCAGACTCCTTCCCCCTTGGTAGATCCATCAGGCAAGGTTGCCCCTTGGCCCCTACCCTCTTTGTTATTGCCTCTGATGCCCTGTACTACATTCTTAGAGATAACTCAATCTCCCCTGCTGTCAGGGGCATATCTCTCCCTAATAATGAAGAGCTTATAAAATTCCAATTTGCAGATGATACTGCTATTTTCTTTGAAGCCATTGCTGACAATTTTGAAGCTCTACAAAACAAACTCAGTTTCTTTTGCACTATCTCTGGTGCTTGTCTATCCCACTCCAAATCTATATGTCTGGGATGGGATGAGCAGCCCCCTGACTAGTTTAAAAGCTATGAATTTCAATGGGGAGGTCCGCAGAAAATTGTGAGATATCTGGGCATACCTTTCTCTGTTGATCCCTCCCTTAAGGATATGTGGTCTTGGGTTAAAGAGAAAATCACTAAAAAGATGGACAAGTGGCACAACAGATCCTTATCCTTGGTTGGCAGAGTTCAGATCTTCCAAAAGATTCTTTCTTCCTACAATATCTACTATTCCTCAGCTTGGATGTTCAGTAACTACCAAATCTTGGAAATACAAAAGGTCGTCAGAAACTTTCTCTGGTCGGATGGTAAATGAAATAGAAAGATGCATGCTGTTAAATGGGATTGGTGTCATACTGATAAGCTCCTAGGGGCCTTGGGTTTGAAGGACCTTAAACTCCAAGGGATTGCCCTTGCTGCCAAATGGATTTTTCACTCTATGGACGACAATGATCCATGGAAGATCCTTATTAGGAACAATATTGAAAGGGGATTCCCCAAAAATGCAAAATCCTAGAAGAATCTGCCTTTTAATGATCTGATCATTGGCAACTTTCCTATTGCTGTGCAAGGATCTACTGTCTTTAGATCCATTTGGAAAGTCTGGAATCATGTTAGGAGTTATATTACTAACAAGGCCTTCCATGATGATTGTCAACTTTATGGTGAAAGATCCATCTGGTGGAACTTACACTTATCTAGTAAACCCCTCGCCCTCTCCCAAGGCTGCTCTGCTAGATACTGGAATAATAGGAGCATTTCTCAATTAGCTGACCTCTTTGAGCATGACAAACTAATTGGTTGGGATGAGCTCAGAAGCAAATTTGATATCCCGACCTCCCAGAAGAAAACTTATAATATGATTCTTAAAGCTACCAAAGACTTACCTACTACTTACCATTTGGACTCTCATAGATATTTAAACTGCAAATGGCCGGATGGGACCATTATATCCAAAATCAAAGCCAAAAACGTTTACAAGGTGATTGGATTTAATGATGCCATCATTGACCATGTCAATTCTGTTTGGTACACCACCCTGGACATCTGCTCTTGGAAGAATTATTTTGATATATTATGGAGAGGCTCTATTGAGCCTAAAATAAAATGTTTTAAATGGTTGTCGGTTCTTGACAGACTCCCAATTAGAAAAGATAACTCTACGACTGATTACTGTAACTTGTGTAGAATGCTTGAATCAGGAAGACACATTCTCTTTGACTGTATTTTTGCTAAGGAAGTTTGGCATATGTTTGGCATCACTTATCCTATGATTATTAATATTCTTGAAATCATCACTGGGCATATTGATGGGCTAAATAAGGATACTAATCTGTTTTGGAACATTCTCTCTTCTAATATCTTATGGCAGATTTGGAAATGTAGGAATGAGGAAAGGTATCAAAACACCCTAAGAGTTCTTACTGAGTCTTTTCGAAAAATCACTTATTTTAAAATCTTCTTGCAGGTTCATACTGCCATGATGATGGATAGGAAAAAGCTCAAAAGGTTCCTAAAGACGGGATATGCCACTTTCTTCATCTATGAGATGAAGGATGGATATGAATGGAGGAGGAATATGGATAACCTTCAGATCTTCGAGAGGACTTGCAAAATGTTTATCCAGGAGGTGAAGAATAACAAGAACTCCAAAAAGGACCAATTCCTTATGCTTGCTCAAATCCAGGAGAACAAAAAGATTGTGTGGATGGAGGGATCTATGGGGTGGATAGCCTGGGTTGACACCCATGATGATATCTTACATTAGTTTTCTGATTACCTTTTGGTATCTTTGTATAGGACTTTCTGATATGTAGTTATCTTGCTACTCTTGTTATGAGGCTAGGCCTCTTGCTTCTGTACATCTCGATGTAACTAATTCTATCTTTTTGTGATCACCTTATATATAATACAAAAAAAATATATGTAATGTACGCCGAGAGATATCTTTAACCACCTATATTATAAATAAAATAAAATAATCCTTAAATAGTAAAAAGTAAAATGACTCTTAAGTAAATAAGATAACCTAAGAGTGATAAAATAACCTAATTATAATATTAATTGACTTTTATTTACAATTATTTTTATTTTTCTAATTTTATTTACATTTTTATAAGAGAATACTTGTTAACCCACCAAAAATATATGTAATCACCATGTTTTCAAATGGAAAAAATTTACATTAATTATTTTTGAACAATAAGTTGGTAACTATCTACCTAATTATATATTTTGTGTTTAAATAGATCATTACATATACTAAAACATATGTATTCAAAAATATGTTGAATAAATATATAAATTTTATTTAATTGATCTAATTAATCAAAGTGTTAAAAGTTAATAATATTGTATTTTTAACATTGAACTCAAGTGTAAAAGTGCTTTCGATTTAACTATGTGTGTTTTTACATCAATATTTAATCACATTAATATAATGTATTAGTATATCATGTTATAAATGAAAACATATTAGTATAATTAAAATATATCATTAAATTATAAAGGGTATTGTACATTTTTTTTTCAATTAAGTTTAAACCTACACTTTCTTTTTTCATTCTCTCTATATATTATTAGTCTTATTTTTCCATCTAATTTCTTTTGTGATTTAATCCTATTTACTGCTCATTTTAACTCCTTGCTCTACTACCCTTGTTTTTGTATTCTCTTTCCACCTCCCTTCCTTTCAAGAGGTTCCATGTGCAATCTATATCCTTCCAATCCTCTTTTATTGCACCCATAATTGTAATCATAAATTTAACTCTAATTCTCATGATTATTATATTCATATTAAGGTTAAACTTAAAGTGATTATTGTATTCATATTAGAGTTAAAATTAAAGTGATTATAACCATTAATCTCTATTTTGGGGCAGCCCATAATATATTAAAATTGAATGCAACCCTAATTAGATTAAAACTTTATTCTAACTTTAATCCTACCCTCACCGTAATTCTAACCATGGTCCACTCCCTATAAATTATTATATTTAAAATATTATAATAATATATTTAATCTATTACTAAATGAACCCTAACCCTAACAAAAATATAAGCATAATTCAAGGCTAACCCCATCCCTAACCCCAAATGAATCATAATGTCAAACCTAATCCTAATCCTTATTGAATTGTAATAGTAATTGTAACACTATACAAACCCTAACCTTAATTCATCATAAAACCCTCATACTAATCTAACCCTAGCCTTGCAAATTGTAATTCTAATCCTAATAAAACATAGCAATAATTATAAACCTATAAGAACTCTAACCTTAATTCATCATAGAACTCTAACCCTAATTGAACCCTAACCTTGCAAATTGTAATTCTAATCTTAATTATTAACTAACTCGTAGAACCCTCACACTAATCTAAACCTAACCTTAACCATAATTGAACCATCAATGTAATTGAACTTTAACCCTAATTGAAACTTCACCTTGACAAAATTATAATCTTAACCCTAATTAAATTGTAATCTAACCCTAACCATAATAATAATATTATATAAATGATTTTAATAACTTATTTTTATTTGTTATCATAAATTTATTATATTTTCTTTGTATTTAATTTTGCAATTTTTTAACATGATTTTAAATGTGCACTTATTATGAAAAGTCTTTCTATTAGATGCATATTTAAGTTGCTATTATTTTGTACAATAAAATATTTAGTGAAACATAATATTTCTTTATAAATATATATTGATTTTGAATAAAAATAGAATATGAATTATTCTTTTTTTTTGAAATATTTTTCAATTTTAAGAAAAAAAGAAATTGAATATTTTTTATGATTTAAATATAATAATTTAGAAAAAGAAATTTATGTAATTGTAAATTTAAGATTTTTTTAATTTAATTTTCTAATTTCTAATTTTAAATAGTTAATTTAGAGTTTTTTTTAAAAATAATTATTTTTCATTCTTTTATAGTTTAATTATTATTCTACTATGAAAAAATATTGTATAATGATATCAAATAATATTTTTTCTTTTAATTTTAGTATATTCATGTATAAACTTATATGTAATAGTACATTTAACAAAGTTCATTCATACTTAATTATCTAAATTTTAGAAACCTCACATATTTTTCAATATTGTATCATGATAAATAATATTTTTGATTGGAAAAGATTGCTCAAGCAAGTCTATATAAAAAGGGACATCCTATTTTAAGAAAATCTTGAATATTTTTTAATTTGAAGTCTATTAATTTCAAAACTTACTTTTATAAAATTTAGTAAGTTATTTATTACATTTCTAAATTTATAAACTTACCACTTTGCATTCAAAATAAAATATGGATGAATTTTGAATGTTCAAATGAATGTTCTACTAATTCTTTATCTAATTATATGTAATCTACTGTTCAAATACCCAAAAAACAATTAAGCTGATTTGCAATAATAAATCTTTAAAATGAAAACCAAAACTGATTTGCAATAATAAATCTTTAAAATGGCAACCACACAAGATTTCCAAATTCATTTCAAAATTGTCATCTATTAGATTAGAGGACAGATTATAATTTTTACATAACAGTTTATCTGTAAGTAAAAATAGCTATATACATTGTGGAAATACAATAAACTAATTTTTAATGATACATAATAGTTTTGATAAAAATTAAAGATACAACTATATGTTGCATGATTATACAATACATGAAACTAAATAGAAGATGAAACATATTTTATATTAACCTATAAGCACCAATGCGAGATCATGGCAACTGATTAGACATATAACCAAATTCTATGTGTTTAGATTGAAGAGGAAGGAATAATTTTTGCTAATGATAATACTATATCAAAAAAACCCAAAGTGTAGTTTGTCTACGCAAATTGAATAGATTGAAGAGGAAGGAATAATTTTTGCTAATGATAATACTATATCAAAACAACCCAAAGTGTAGTTTGTCTACTTCACAAGAGAAAATAAGAGAACATTGGAGAATCAACTTATATGTTTAAAGATTTAACATTGGAGAATCTAACAATATGATTCCTTTTTCTATAGGCTCATATGCGAAAACAAATGTCAAAGGGGTCAACACAAATTATATTGTATATAGACTTTTCTATATAAAAGTGTAGAATAATTCTCTACACATATACAAAATTGGCATTTATGCCAACTCAAAATGCTTTTTACAAAATGTTACATATGCCATCTCAAGATCTATATACAAAGTGCATGTAGAATAACTACACATTAAATCCCAATAGTCCAATTGATCTTATGTCTTAGACTAATCTTATATTTGTGGTGGATCATCAAAATCTAACCTCCTCATGCCACTTGATGGATGAAAAGTTGACTACACAATAACAAGTCAAACCATAAATTTGATTAATTAGCTAAATAGTAAATAAATTAGACCACTAAATAAAAAATTATCTATAATTAAAAAATTTCAAATTACCATATTGTTATCATCTCTACTTTGCATTACATCCATTGTTGTTGATTCTTGGTTAAGATCAATAGAAAATGGTAACATAGGTTGCTGGGTGTTTTTTTGATCATCTAAAGCCACAATAACATGCACATTTAAGACATCAACTTAGAAAAAATAAAATTACAAATTAAAAACATAAAATTGATTGAAGTGTGTTCTATAATTTTTATACCATCTCCACTTTGCATTGTCTCCATTGTCATTTCTTGGTTAAGATCAATAGAAAAAGGTAACATATGTTCTCTACTATTTTGTTGATCCTCTGAAGCTACAATGACACATATTTAACAGATCAACATAGATAAAGTTTTCAAGTGTAAAATTACATTATGTAATTAATATAAACAATAGTAAATTTATAAAGATTAGAAATTTGATTAGAGATAGGAGTTGAGTAATTGTCTATAAAGTTAATAAACACACTTAATAGTTAATTACCATCTATAAGTTGTATTTCATCTGTTATTGTTTGGTTTAGATCAATAGAGAAAGGTAATTGATGTCATTGAGTACTTTCTTGCTCATCTAAACCTACAACATGACATATATTAAACATATGAAATAAAAACAAAAAGTATTGTAATGCAAATTACTAAAATTCTTTTGAAAAAATATACTCACTGTGTTGTTGCATAATACTAACTCTTTCTTCTTCTATTGCGATGCCTGAGCGTTTAATGGACTTTTTTTTCTTTTCCTTTCTACGTTGTGTAGAGGGGAATTGAAAATTTTCATAGTCCTCAATTGTTTCATTCAAGTCTTTAGAAATGGCATTGTCTCTTTGATGAATTGAACGACGTTTGCGCATTTTGCTTGGACTAAACCATGGCGATATTCGTCTCATTGATATGTTATCTGAACCAGGGATTGATGTAAATGTGGAAGAGGAAGGAAGAGATGTATGAATATCTTTTCTCAATCTCACTATACATTGACAAAAAAATTATTTTTTATCTTCACTAGTTGGTAAATTTTGGAGAAGATGATTTAAATAATCAATAGAATTTTGAAAGTTATCATTTGAAGCATCAGATGATTTCAAGCCATTTGTAATACAAATAAAAATGATTAAATCTTAAAATATTTTAAAATATCTTAATATTTCATTATAAAATGGTGACATTAAGATTTACCTGTCCTTTGGTCTTCACCAATTACAACCCCAAGCACATCTTGATCTTCTATTTGATTACAACCATCTATAATTGGATTAAGATTTAATTAATTTTGTGAATTGTAAAAAATCAACTAATATTTAATTATAAATACCATATCAATATTACCAATGGTATTGTTTTCGTGACTGAAACTCCCTCTAACATTGTCATCATCATCAAGCAGTAGAGTAACACCATCTATAATTTAATGAGAGTAATTTAGTTATTTTTGAAAAAAATAATAATAATCATCTAACACATAAATATTAAACTTAAATCTCAAATGACCCTTACCAACAACTTGATCGATCTTGCTCATTTATTTTGTTTCTCTTTAGAAGATCTAAAATCTTTAGCACATGTTTGCATGTGTTTCCCCTCTTTTCCCATTGACAGTCACACACATGTAAACCTGGTCCAAATTTTCTAACAAGATACCATTTTGTTGGAGTTGTTTGGCTTCTTATCTGGTATGTGTTAGGGAGGAGATCATATGGATAACAATCTGTATCTGGTATTTTCTTTGACCTCTCTAATGCAGTTATGTTATATCATTTTTTTTGAAGTTAGTCAAAAACCCAGATAATTGCAAATATCTTTTATTTTTATAGAATGGCTCTACCCTATGAAGAAGTGTATGGATAAGCCAATCCATTCTCCTCGTGCACCTCTTAGAACGATCACTTAAATAGTGATTCTTGATGTGGCAGTGGTACGACTCTATTGAAGCATTGGTTTTTCTTGATTTGTGTGAGGGAAACTTCTATAGTTTTTTGCCCACATTGCTATACAAACCCACAAAATGATGTCTTCGTATAAATAAAAAACAAGTTAAACAATGTAAATGCATACAAAACCATAATGAATAATTCAATGAGCTTACCAATACGAGTTTCATCATGACACCAAGTTTTTTGAAAGTAATCGATAAATTTCTTCTCCTCTTTGAATTCCTCCATGAAATTTTTTATTAGATGAGTAGTGATGTCTTCATTATCACTCATTGCGTACATTATCTCACCCAATCTATCGAACATATTATTCCCAACATCCTTATTACTGACATACTTGGATTATAAAACATAATATCAAGTTATAAAATTCAAAACATGTAATGCTCAGCTATTCCATGTGTTTTAATAAAAGATTGAATTACCTGTATACATTCTTCAACCATGCCCTACGTACATGCCAAATACATAAAAGTACTTGGCAATCAAAGGATAATCTACAAGTTACAAGGATAAGTGTAATGTTCAACTTTTTATAGACTAAATATTAAGCAATTACAACAAGTTAACTTTAGTTTAAATAAAAGATGAAGGCTAATAAAAACATGATTGCTTCAATCTCAGCACTAGCATCGTCTGTCATAAATGCATTGACATTCCAATCTTCTTTACATTGTTTCCCTCTTTTATAAACTTCTATCAGCCATTCATTTATATCCTCAACTTTATTTCTTGAGGATATGGCCCATGCAATAGGCACACTAGCTTCTTGTTCATCGAATACAAGCAAGGTATATAACTGATACTACACATGAATAAACCATAAATTATTATATTTTTAGTAGAATAAATTAATGATTTCATTAAGATCCATAAATACAATTAACATTGGTTTACTTACACCATATTTATTCGTTGAGAATGTGGAATCCATAGCAATAATTGCATTATGCGAATCTTTCACCATCATTTCTCGCATCCATGGTGTTTGGATGCCTATGATAAATGGAATATTTTCCACATTGTTTGGTCTTTTATAATAGAAGAAGTTATATTTCTCCTGTACATGCCACATGCTTACACTTTTTGCATCATCTTCATTCTTTTGGGATCGAAGTGAGCATACTCTGTCCATGCATTCAAAACATCTTTCCTCAACAAATATGTGTCACTCTTATTCATCAATTGAGTCAAACTAGGGTCTAGATAGTGTTGCTCACATATTGTATCAATTCCCACCCCCATTAGCAATAAGGATTCAATATACGATTTGCATTCATTTGACAACCTTGGTGCAACACTACTCCTTGGATCACCAGAAGGGTCATCTTTTCCATGACAAAATTCACCTTTAGCATCACAATGACTGAAATCATTATATGTAATAACCGCGACATTTGGTCTACCATACATAACCTTAACAAGAAAGTGGGTTCGACAACCCCTTTTTTGAATAAACCTTTGTTTCCTTTTCTTGTTTTCAGAGTTATTTTCAAAGTTATTTTTAGAATTGTTTTCAGAGTTTTTTTCAGAGTTCTTTTCAGAGTTATTTCTATTGTCCTCGAGGCCAAAAGCAGACCAATAACTTTTTTCACATGTACAATATATATATATATATATATATATATATTAATTGATATAAAAAATAGAAAATATAAGTTATGACATGCTTCATTATTATATTAAATCTAAGCAAACCTTGAGTACATCTTCATTGTCTGGGCAGTAGGTTGTATCAAGTCATTATTTCTATTCAATTTGCATACAAATGTTGTCTCCATGCTATCCAATAAGCCTTCTCCTTTGACAAAGTGAGGGAGTCTTTCAAGAGGGATTGCAGCACATATGTCTATCTCACTATTGTCACCTCCAATAGGTGTCCATTCAAGGTCAGCACTTGAGAAATGATTTCCCTCATTGGGAATGTCTTGCACATCTAAAGAAATAAGTGATTCTCATTTATTCTGCCTACCCATTCTAAATAATATTAAGATGGTTAGTGGACCTAGATATCTTGTTCAAATATGTATTTATAAAATTAAATCATCTACCATAAAGTCAAGAATATAAACAAACATGGGAATATTATCATCCTAAAATTCAATCGAACCCTAATGAATTTACAAATAAGATCATTTCTCTAAGAAAGTCTTTTACCACAAAGTCAATTTACAAATAAGATCATATGGGACAATGTTCTGATTTGGGATGATGTTTAGATTTTGCATTATAGGTTGGCATGATTTAAACTACATGATTTGTTCCCAAAACATAATTTTTACATTAGCATGGTGTCTTAATAATAGACCTACTAGTACCCTTAACAATGGCATCAATGATCCAACCAAACATACAATTATTTTATACAATGACTTCAATTTCATTGACATGCCACATTATTACTTGGATAAAGTTGTCAAATTTCTTTATACACTAAAAATCATAAGCCTAGGATTATAAAGGAAGTTATTGGTATAAATGATGTAGATTCTTGGAAAGAGGCTATGGATGAAGAAATGACAACATTAATAAGAAAATGTAACACATGGGAGATTTATTATATTTTCCAAATGGACATAAAATTGTTGGATATGAACATATTGTGTGATAGGAAAAAATCATGATGAAAAACAATGGCCAAAACATAGGAAAAAATAAACTAAACTAATTCCTAAGTAAAGATCAAAATCTAACCCCTCACTCACGAAATGCAACTGTAAAGTAAAAGAATTCAAAGATAATTATTAAACAAATGTAATAAACATGAATTCAAATAAAAACAGTTTTACCATAGCTTGTTCAACTTTAGTTGGTTTTCTATATAATGGGTTATCCACACTTTGGTTTAGACCATCATTTTGTTTTGCTGAGAATATTGGTGTCATGTTTAGGAGTTCGTTTGGTTTAGGTATTTTTTCTAACCACCATTGTCTCTCCTAATGGAACTAAGGTAGAATATTTAAGTGCATCTAGATTGAAATCTACAGGTAGCTTTGCACCACCTTAGGCCAAGTGCATGAATTATGAGTTTGGATCCTTTCTAAGCATTCTATCCATTAGTTTCAATGTTTTAGGGTGGTTTGCATATTGTTCATATTCTTCCTCTTTGAATTCCTCTTCACTATCATGATCATGAATGATATCATCTTTTGGGTCTTGACTAGAATTGGCAATAATGTTTTGATGTGATAGCAAGAGTTAATCTGTAGTAGGGGGTTGTCTGGTGGGCATCATATTTGTGACTCCCTCTGAGGTAGTGTTAGGATCATATCCCCATGGCCCAATTTCTTCACCTGTGTTGTTTTTTTTTGAGGCCCATGTTGTTTCTTTGTTTGTAAGTTTATGTTTGTTATTCGTGGTTCTCCTTGCAGATACCCATGGTGTTCCCTCATCTACGGTACTGCTTGTGGGAATTGTGGAATTCTTTGTGTTGGTATCCATTTTCCTTTGAGATTGTAATCTGGTTGTAGTCATAAACTGCTTTCTAACAATAGTCTAGGCCTAGGGTCAACCCAATTAGGAGGTGGTGATAAACGGTCATAAAAGTTCCTTACAATGATAGATTGGTTGCAATAGTTTCTCCAAGCACGTTTCTTGCTATGTCTAGAGTTACGATTTTTTCTTTTGAAGAGTCGGGATATGGATTCTCGTTTAAGGATTTTGTACTTTCTCGAGATCATAGGCAAGTGATGGCAGGCAAGGTTAAATGCGAGAGTTTTGCAAATTGTGTTTCCAACACCTAGGGTTTTTGTGCAAGTGTTTTGGATTTCTCTCTTAGATTTGTGGTCTTCCAGATATGGAAATGTGATACAAAAGTACTAACTTGACTAAAAATTGGCTTGAACAATCATTTTCATGTCGAAGGATTTGCAACTTCAATAAATCCATCTCTTCAAAGCTGAATGTTGTATAGATGAACATATGAAAGCTAGAATTCCCTATGTTGACCTTGGATAAAGTGACCTATGATTGTAGCCTAAATGCTCGAAAACCTTCAAGGTAAAACCTCAAGGAGTGTAAAACATATGGCTACTCTCACATTCCACTTAAACCACAAGGGTTTGACATTTTAGCTATCATGTTCATTATCCTTCAAGTGTTTCAAATCAAGCAATGTGTTTTAACTAACTCACAACCAAGTACAATCCTAGCTCAAGTGGGTACGTTTTTCCTAGTGGGCTTGCCTCACACTCCTCGTAAGTAGAGGAGGCAATTTTACATGCAGTTTTAGATCAAAGTGTCGATATTGTTAAGAATGAAACTCTTAATCTCTTTGCTTTGATCAAAACTGGACTTGGCAAGTAACTTCTCAGAGTCCACTTACAATAGAGAAGCTTGACTCTATGCACCACTAAAAATAACTCGATTGGTCAGATTGGATAGTATCTAAGAACAAAGGGTTCTAGTGACACCAAACTGAGAACAGAGGCATCCAATACCCACCCGCTGGCCACTTAAGGCTCTTTAACCATTCCCGTTCCACTTAAGGCATGGGATTAGGTGCAGTATGTTATTGGCGCATCATTGAAGCTACTTATCTCACGATTTTCACAACACTTATATAGCCCGCCAGTGAACGTGCTGTTTCGAGGACTTGACTATGAATTCTCTAGCGCAGGATGTGTTTCATAGCAAGGCCCTCTCTTTATGGCCAAAAGGTGAAAAAGACTCAAATGTAAAGCTCAAAGTATTTTTCCTTCAACCAAGATCGTCACAAGGATGCGAGGTGAGAGGATAGATACTTAGCTTTACCAATCACAACAAACACTTCTAAGACAATTGATTGCAATTGTTCATGAAACCCCTTGAGAAGAGTTATTTAACCAAATTGAAGTGTTATGAAGATAGCAATATTCTTTTTAGGTGCACCAAATTTAAGTCTTTGAGACATCAAACACAATTCATAGCAATAGTGCAATATAGAAAAAAGATTTGTTCAATTTTAAGCACCAATTGAAATCTTCCTACTCCTGGTCATTAATGGCCAACATATTGAAAAAATGCGTTTGGTCAACAAAATAAAGTTCGATTGGTCATAATTCATTGTATATTTTAAAGCACCAAACTGAAGTCTTATCTTGATTTATTTGTTCAGTTTTAAAACACCAAATAGAAATGTTATTATTTACTAAGGAACTTGTATTTTTCTTGGACAGTTTGACTTCCCTGCAGAAAAAAAAAAAGATTAGAAGTTTGCTCAAATATTGCCTTCATAAATGGATCATAAAATGGACCTATAACTTCAAAAGAGAGGGAAAATGGTGATTTTATTAAATAATTAAGAATAATTATTTAAGTTTTCAAAAGGGGTTTTGATGAATTCATTAAAAATTAATAAATAATCATTTAATTAATTTTAGAGGAAAGTGTTAAATGAATTATAATTAAACAATTATTTAATTAAAATAGATGAAAAATGCTAAATAAGGCTACCAAGATCCATTACATTAGTAAAAGATAATAAAAGAAATGAGGCTATTGGTAAAGGAAGCTGGTGATATTGATAGTAAAAGATCCACTAGTGATAGGACAAGGTGTCTCAACTTTACATTCCTAATGCTCATTTTAATATATTTTCTATACACTTGTTATTTCATATATTCTAGTGATTTTTTTTCTTGTGGGAGAGTTCACGTCCCATGTGGAGGATCCTAATTTTTTTAAGTGACACTATTATGTTGTCATATTTATTCTAGTTAAATATATATTGGTGATACTCCTATGTTAGACTCATAGTTGTACACTAAGTCATGTTCTATTGGTGCGTTGATGTGGCATCACATAATTTGTTGTTTTTAAAATTTAAAGAATGCATTTCATTCAATTATGAATACTCATGATCAATACTAACAACTGTAAAGAGAACTATTAGTACTATATTATTAAAAATATTAAACATTAAATCAACAAATATTATCACAGCTATTAGAAAATGTTCAACTAAAAGATCCTTTCCTCTAATTAACTTTAAAAAATCATATTTTTTTAAAATAAAAATAAAAAAACTTTTTGGGGTTAAAATCAAACCCTATTATACCTGATAACTATTGTTTGAATATTGCAATAAGGTTGGATTTTTCAATCTATCAATCTTTTCATAAAACTTCATTCAATTTTAGAAATCCACATCAATCATCATTATTATTTTTTATTTTTTTCATTTAACTTATACTTTCTTGATAATTTTGGTGTTCAAAATTTAATTAAACTTTTAAAAAATAATATAAGAGAATTTTAAATAAAAAATAATAATTTAGAAAAACATAATATAATATTTTTTAAAGTTTTATTAATTATACTTATTAAATATTAAATATGTAAAGATATAAATTTATATTATAAATAATTTATTGTATTTTTTTTAGTCACAATGAGAGTGGAAGTCAAATCCTTATCCATAAGAATCTAAAAATAGAAAGAAATTTTTTTAATATTTTGTTTTAAAATTAGAAAGTGTGGTTTTTGGAAACATATATTTAAAATATAAGATTTTTAAGTTTTATTCAAGATTTATTATAGAAATCTTAACTCATAACTACTAAAAAAATATAATAAGTTTTTAATTTAATTTTATTGTTTTTGAGTTTTATATTTTTGGAAACATAAATTAAGATAAAAGATTTTTTAGAAAAAATAAAATTAAAAAGTGAACTTAAGCTTTCATTTATGGTAGAAACATATTCATATAACAAAGTTATTAAAAAGAATATAAAGAAGTTTTTATTTTATTTTATTATTTTGAATTTTTATATTTATAAATAATAATACTTAATGTGAGAAAATTTATTTTCGTTTTAATTATTTCTCGTCATTTATTCAATCTTTACATGATAGTTATTTTTAGAAAAATATTAAATTAGAATATTTATGAAATTTTTTACATATAATACAAATTAACATATTTTAATTATAAGACAATAAATAAAGACATACTTAGTTTTAATTTAGAATAGACATATAAATGAAAATCTAAAAATCTAAAAATTTAAAAATTTAAAAATTCTTTATGATTATGATTTTATTAAAAAAAATTCTTTAAAATTTTAAGTTTAATATGTTAAAAATACCATTATCATCTAGATACAATCCTTTCCAAAATTAAGGAAACAATAAAATTTTAAATTTAGATTTTAAGTAAACCATATCATAAATTTTAACATTAAACCTTGACATTTCTTATTAACAAACTATTTTAAATCATAGTAAATAACTAATTATGCCATTTAGGTTTCTAAATTTTTTAAGTAAATATGTTTAAAAATGGCTCTAGCTTATTTACATTTTTGGAATAGAAAATGCAAAACCCAACAGAAAAGGAGGTTTCGAAGCAGAGCTATGACAAGCACTATGCAAAACCCAGCAGGAAAATAAAAACAAAAAACAATATTGAAAAGAACCTGGTTGTTCGTTTACGACAAAAATAGACAGTGCCCAGATGGGTCACTCCTCCAGAAATATGAAATATCACAGACTGGTCGCTCCTCTAGAAATGTATCTAGCTGTGTATGGAAGCATAAATGAAATAAGAGAAGAGAGAAACGTAGAACAAAATGGTAAATTTAGGCCACAGTGTTAAAGTTTAAGCGCCAATGTTAAATTTAGGGGGCAATGTTGATAGTGGTTGGCGAGTAAATGCTGGCTACGGCTTGACCTCCCATTAAAACATTTAATTTTCACCTGTAACAATATCGAGTTGAAGAGAAGTTGGTGGCGGGAGGGATTCATTGACAGCAAGTTGATGGCGGTTTGGAGATTGCCGGTGATGGGACGAGTGATGGGACGGCTGCAGGAGAAGACGTCACGGTTGCAGTCCTGGCTTGGCTTGCACGGGCATGACACTGTCTATGCATGGCCATCGATGGGAGCCGGTGCAAATTGTCACCGGCATAGACAGTGTCAAAGAGGAGACCATCCATTGGAGAGGTACTGACCAAGGTAGCCTCACATGGAGAGGAGAGAAAAAGAAAAGAGCCTAATTCCATCACTCAAGTAAAAAGATAATTTTTTCTGCTCCCATGTTCCTTTTTTAAATAGTGTAGTAAGATGGTGGCATGTTGTATAGTTCATTGTTGAATATGGCTCATAGAAAACCTCCAAGTATGTAATTTTTAAGATATGTTATCCTCATTCTTTTGTAAGATTTGAGAAGGCCCTAATGAATCATCTTAGGCCCAAATTCATTCCTTGCTCGGGGGTATGACTAGAGCCCACGAGGCTCCATGACACCATTACGGTAGGGTGGAGAGCAAGCCTTATTAATGGGTGTTCATTCTTGCACAATTAATTATTGTGTGTAATATGAAAAGAGCATTTTGTGGTAGAAGGAAAAGTGAGAAATAGAGCAAGATGCGGTCTTTAGCATATTGTTCAGTTTAGACTAATTATTATTGTAATATTGAGTGATAGTATTATGTTAGAAGTGCAAGGATGACAAGAATAAGTTGCTTTGCATTAGCATGTAATCATTTATCTTCCAATAATGTTGGTAATGATGTATGTTAGAGGGAGGATTGTTTTTGTATTCCCCTCTAGATTGCAATACATACTATATAAAAGTATGCATAGGTACGTTGTAAATGTTCTGATTATGTAGGATTCATTTAGACCTCTTTAACTGGTGCATGATGCAAATTGCAAAAAGAATGAAAAGAAAAATAGAGGGTATATATTCAAATAGAGTCAGATGTTGCTGGTCATATTCTACCTGTTTAAATATTTGGTGAACCAAGAGCATTTATCTGAAAATGTTAATCTATAATAGTTTTCCAACTCATAATCTTAAACACAATGGCTTCTCTCTTAAATATGTCAGCTTATTATATTATCCATTCTCAGCAATCTCTCATTGAAGGGTGCAGTGTTTTCTCTGTGGTATACAATGTCCCACTTAGCTATAAAGGGTGAAAGTTAAGTAGATTTATTTAGAAGCATTTTATCTTTTAGTATGGGGAAAAGTCACAGAAACAAGCCGAGTGAGTTCAAATTCCTTTTCAATAATGATGCATGCCAAAATATGTTATGGTTGTTTTGCAATTTCTCGTTGAGAATTTTATTTTAATGTATTGTATAAGTTTACAGTGAGCACAATAAAATAAGAGAAGAAACATATAATTATAACAAAAGTGTATCAGGAAACAGACGTATCTGCAAATACGCATTGTCAAGCGTAAATGAATGAGGAGGAACAAAGATTAGATTCCCCCCCCCCCCCCTAGCCGGTTGATTTTTCACTAGCATTAACACATCAAATTTCTTCTAGTACTCGTACGGTTTGAATGAGCTTGGTAGTTGAAATTACTTTTAGGAAACACTGTAGAACTTGGGGTGAATATACCAAATAGATTTTCCATAAAAATTGACTGCCATTCAGCACAAATAACACCTATAGTGTTAGACCACCACTCTTATAATTTATTTAAGGCACTAATGGAAATTCCATAGCATACACAGTGCCATCTTTTCCTTCATCTCAATTAGCAGCCTTATATTTACTGCTCCCTGTTCTGTGAAGAAATTTAGAAAGTTAAAGCCAATAATTTTAAATCCTTCTGGAGCAGCATATGGTAGTAAATACTAGAGGCTTTTGTTCAGATACTATTTCAGTAAATAAAATTGAAACTACATTTTTTTTAAAGCAACTGGTTACCGAGCGCTAACTTCTCTGTTTGAATATATACCCTCTATTTGAATAACTTAATTTTTTAACAATTACATCATTATAATAGATTTAAAAAAACAACTATTATATAGCAAGAAAACAAAACTACAATTTTGGCATAAAAACTGAGAAAAATAACTTAAAATTTTGTATAGTATAGGATGAAATTAGAACTTTATGCAATTGTATGTTTCCTTGCTTTATAAGACGGGATCTGCCATCCTCCAAATTTTGTGTTTGTTTATATTTTTCATTTATTTACATGTTCTATTTTCTTACAATTTATATAGTTGTATTTTAATTGTTGAATTGTTGTATACTTTATATGTTTTTTAATTAAGTAGGGCAATTGAATGTATTCTAGATTTTTTTATTTTGATTCATGGAAATTAATATCTTAAATCAAATTGCACATATGAAAAAATTAGATAAGAAAAACATTATTATATTTTCAAAGCCACTTAAACTATATAGTTATAATTAAGAGAAAAGTCACTTAAACTTGAATAAAACAAAGAATTCATAATAGAATTGTACTTCTGACAATGTAATGTTTAATATGCTCTGTCAATCTATATTTACTGGGAAGAAGCAGAAGCAATATCAATCTCAAAATGATGTTCTATACAAAGCAACTAATTTTTATTGGCTTCAATCTGGATTTCTACTGAGCTCATTAAAAATTGCTTTTAACCATTGTTTCAAGTTGTCACATGCATTGATATCAAGTTTCAAAATTGGCTTAATATACAAAGAATAAATTCACCATTTTTAAACAAAAATTGAGCTTTATCTGAACACGTCACATGAATTCTTTTTAATTTTTTTACCACTCAATTAAGCTTATAACACTAAGGTGGTACAAGATCTATTGGAATATTTGAAAAAATTAAAAAACTTTGGAATTTCTTTATGAAGATCTATTGGAATATTTGATAGAATTAAAGACCTGGGAATTTTTTTATAGCAGTGTTGTTGATGCATCTTATAACACAGGCTTAGCAATCATTTTAGCTTTATTTAGAGAGAAAAAAACTTGTGACCTAGTTATTAGACTGAGGTAACTATTTTGTTCAATGAATTTTAATAAAAAGATGTATTTCTAAAAATAAATCAAGATATCAAATGTTTTGTATGGAGAAAGAAGAATGAAAACAAAAAAAAGTGTAAACCATGACACCAGTTTCATCTCTCATTTGAAGCTCAGAAGGTTGAACTCCACAAAATACTGGTATGATGGAAGGTCCAGTTTTGAGGATCAGCTGGAGCTCTTTTAAGCACCAGATAGACTGTCCATGATTAGGAGAAAAATAACTACATAGATGTTGAGAGAATAGCTACCTCTATTGATTGAGGTATGCTTTCCCCAATTTGAATTTAATTCTTCTCCAGAAAGAATTTGAATCACTTGTTATGAAGATTATGAAAGATGAGGCTTGCTACACTTTCCTCCACGTCTGTCCCACGATGGTTAAGAAATACATTATATTGTTGTACACATTATGTTCATTTTGATGTATTTTTATTCGAACTTTTCAATAAAATTTTTAGACTTTTATAAATAAGATTAATTCTTCTCATTCCAATTATACCATATGCCATCCAAAGTTGAGATGGATTAGATTTTGGAGTAACAAATATTGTGAGTTATTTTAAACGTTATTACAATAAAAAATGAAAGGGGAGAATATGTTTTATATTGAGTTTTTTAGGTTGTATTAGTAAACTAAATTTGTTTCAGTACAGATTCAAACCTAAATGGAGAGATTTTTGAGTAACAATTAGAGTGAAAACCAGTGTGAGTTTTATATTACAGAATTTTTAGTCATTATTACTAAACCAATTTGATTGAAAGGCAGTCTTAAGTTTTATTTTGGAGAGAGGGATGAGTAAAATAGAAGTGGGATAGTTGTAAGCATACATATAGGCCTGATTGTTTTGAATGGTAGTAAGACATAAATAGAAAGGCAAAGCACATTTAGGATGATTATGCTTTGATGGATATCCATACCCTGTTCCAAAGTCCCCATTTTTGCACAGGCAGGGAGAATGGTAGCGAGGGTTCAACACACACAGCCTTCAAAATAACTAAAGGCAAGTCAATTTTAAAAAAAATAGAAAACATTCCCCTCGTTCTTTCTAACTCAAAATTAAATTGCAAAAGATAATTTATCATAGAAGTCTAATTTCGCCATTTTCCATAATTTCACAAGCTTCCATAATTTCACAAGCAATATAAATTTAAGTATTTACCATTTGCCCTAGACCTCATTAGCATTGGAAATTTTTACCATTTACCCCAATATCACTAATGGTATGAATTTTATTAGTTACCCTAATTTCACAAGCAGATGAAATTTTGTTTGTGATTGACTCTAATTAAAAACATCAAACTAAAAATCCAAAATAAAACACACTAAAACCATGGTAAGTGGCTTACCTCAAGATTATGTGTAAATTGGGTCCACGAAGGTGGTGATGGAAAGCAACAAATTTGCATGATCACAAGCAAAAATGAGCCTCAAACCAAATCTCATTGTGAACTAATGGACAACACAATCTATTTATAGGAGGAGGCGACGATGGAGGGTGGGTGATCTTCTTTGAATGATGGAGTGTTTGGATAGTGGAGTGTCTGGACTATATTTGCATTCAATGAGGCAGGATATGTCCACTGCCTTGGCTCCACGTCCTCCTTGCTCATCTTCAAAAGCAACCTCAAGGCTTTGGCTATCTGTTTTGTGCATAGCCCACAATCATTCCTGCATATAGAGGCGATAAAATCATTCTATATTGGCTTTGTGAGGGTTGCAAACGCCTGCTCCAACAATAATAACATATGTTCCTCCCTTCCCTTCACTGTCACACTTATTAAATAGTTGCTCTTGAATACTTCTTCCTGTGCAGTCTAAGCACCAAAGAAAGTGGTTTATTGGGTCGTGAAATAGTTTAGAGGTCGTGTGAGACAAGGTTGTTAATGGGCTATGGACTGGAAAATCCACAATAAAATCCTATCGGCTAATAAAATTGATTTTTAAAATATTAAAACATAATTTATTTTTAAAATATTTATTATTTGATTATATATACTTTATAGAAAATTTATATTATTATTGTATTTACTATTATATTTAATATTTATATTTTTTATGGACAAGTTGGAACTTTACCCTAATCTGCTATTTCACCTCACTGCAATATGTTTCTTTGTTTTATTCAGTTTTATTTATTTTTAACTATTTTATTTTAATAAGTTTTATTATATGTAAAAAACAATGGCTATTATTAGTTATTATTAGTTAATTACTATTATATTTTATATTTAGGATTTTAATGGTATGTTATTTCACCTCACTACAATATGTTTCTTTGTTTTATTCAGTTTTACTTTTTTTTAATTGTTTTGTTTTAATGAGTTTTATTAGATGTAAAAAATAATGCCTATTATTAGTTATAATTAGTTATTTTTTAGTATGGTGTTTCTCTGGTTTCTTCATTTCTTTAGTTTTACTTGGTTTTTTTATTGTTTCTCTATTTTAATAAGTTTTATTAGATGTCAAAACAAGGCTATTATTAGTTTCTTTTAGTTTTTATAATCTTTCTTGCTATATATCTTTGTATTGAGCTCTCTTAATAGCTACTTTGTTTTTCAAAGAATTCTACAAAGTTTTCTTTCTGTGTACAAGAGTTTGTAAGTTATTTTAATTTTCTCATTTTTTTTGTAGGCTGATAACTTCTTTGTAAATATGATAGTTCGTTTTGATAAATAATTTTCTAGATAAAACAAACTTGTCTTATGAATAACACTATTTATGGATCCATTTGTATTGTGTTATGTTACAAGAATTGCAGCTAGTAGCTTTGAATTATAAGATAAAGGTGCTTCAATATTCTTACCGAATTGTTAGCTTTTTGCCTATTGTCGTAATCTACTAATCATTGTTTAACTACTTGTTGGAAGCCTTGTTGTGCTTTGACATCAAATGGGTGCATTATTTCTTATATTTTTGTCATTTAAATAGTATTGTTTAATGTTTCAATGTATTTCCGCTAGAAAAAATAGGATAAGAATCTCTTGTTGTGGTCACCCTCCCATGCTTTAGTAATTTAATTTTTACTTAACCTCCATCTAGAACAAATATCTTAGCTAGAATATGAATAAACCTTTGACCGCAACCAAGAAGACTAGATCATGAGTTCACTTTCCATTCAACAATTCTCTATATTTCATTACTGACTATTTTTTATTCCTCACTTCTAACTAGTGATACCCTTCCATTTGTATTTTTGTTTTTGTATAGAAAAATGGATGACAAAGAGTTGATGTTTATTATTTTCTTTGTGAATTCATTCTGCAATATATTATAACAATCCACAAGATGTCACATATATTGTACAACCTAAATAATATTAGGAAAAAAGGTAGAAAGTGTAAAATACCTAGATTTCGTATAATTTTGTGAAATAACAGCTTATGCCTTATGCCTTATGTTGATTGTTAATTTGTTTAGTTTGTTGTGAATAAAAAAATAGGCCAACAATATGTAAAAGTCCTACAGAAAGCCAAGTCTCGAAAGGACTAACAATTCCTAACCATGTCAATCGAATGTAGACTTTATTAATAGAATTAACTCAAACAAAGAGTTAGTTTTGTTGATAGTTTGGCTGAAAATAGGACAGATTACACCATACCCATTAAAACTTGCAACAACTATCAAAAGAACAGTCCATGGTGGAATCATATTGTAGAGATGACCACCAAGAAGACCAAGAAGACTAAGATAATACCCAAGTATAGTTTTCAGTGTGTGTAAATGCAAGAAAATTTTCTATGGTTTAGCCTTATTAAGAAATTTTGTTGTGGAGTGAAACCCAATCTATGATTATCTTACAATACAATGTTCCTATGAACTCACTATTAAACAAACTTACTAGTGTAAAAGGAGTACATTTACCTAGATAAAAATGTCTAAATGGAAGCTTAGGAAATTTATTATTTCCAAGTAGAAGTAGATAATCATGCCCATGTAAGGCGGGCATTTATTTTTTGGTAAAAGTAAAATCAAATTGCTCAAAGGATATTCCAAATCTGTGCAAAAATAATTAAAAAATGCTTGTTGTTTAGTTTCAAACGATTTTTCTGCCTCAATTCATTTTGTGTTTATCAAATTCTATATTATCAATGAAGAAAACACAACCAATTCCTATAAGAGTTTGCAAAAATGACCCTTTTTTTAATGCAAAATTATTCCTCTACTGGTCAACTTGATAAATCTATTTAGCAATCGATAAACTATAAAACATTCAATTATTTATAGAGACCTAATAAATGAATTAAAATAGGAAATTTACTGTGATAAACACATGATCAGGTATCCCACTAAATAATTTAGAAAACTTGTAGGAATGAATTCAATTAAACATGATCATATGGTTTACTAAAATAAAAAGAGGTGGCAGAGGGAAGGGGGAGCTCACATTTATCACACTTATTCCCGTAATTCTACATTTTTAGCGGGTCCAAATAGAGAGAAGTTTCCTAACGTGAATCATAGTTGCAAAGACAACAACAATAATAGTATTGGGACTAAATGCCACGAAGATATGGATCTGTGTAAAGAAGATACAAAGTTGATCTTCATCACTTTTCTCTACTTTCTATCTTCGTACATTTGAAAGATCCAGAGCATCGCAGAGTCCTTTCATCTCTCATAAGAGCTTATAGCCATTATTGGGGTTATCATTGAATGAGAAAGAGATGATACTTTTGAAGAATTTAAGTAGCTGACCTTTTTAGATTGAGTAAAACAGTCGATTTTTTGACCATCAATAGTTAAAGAATTTGATAATGTAATCAACTGGTGATAGAAACTTAATCAACTCCTATTGAAAGTCTACTTCTTGTTCCATTACAGTTATTTTCTCTTTTTGTTCATCAAATGTCTCTTTCACATACATTCTCATATATTTCAATACCAAAATAGATACATTTTTTTTGGGTTTACTTTATGTGTATTTAGACTACTTACTGCAATAGTTTTTGGGTTTACTTTCTATGTATTTAGACTCTATTACTAAAAAAAATTTAGCAAGTGTGAGATGAATTGTAAAGTGACATGAAAATGACAACTTTCATCAATTTTTTGGACTAGCTTTGAGGTAGGCAATCTACAATCAACCCACCTGATCGATAATGAGATCAAATATTTCGAGTTATGGTTGGGACATCAACCATTCCATTTACATCATATGGTTGCAATTTGAGAGGCTATATTTTTTTCCTAAAAAGGCAGTAGCTTCTTCCTTTTACACTCTATTCAGAGTGGAAGGATCATTTTATCCCTAGTTTCTTTCTAATCAAATGACCATAACTCAGCTAAATGTGAACCTTGAAATGTTGAATCAAGCTATAAACAGGATAAATATTGAATCATTCATGGGTAAGAGAGAACATAAACCATATTGGGTGACAAAAGCCAACCAATAAGGCACTTCACCAACCACATTGATCCGGTTCTCTACTTTTGTTCTAATATGGCTCTCCACTTTCAATCCGGCCTCCACATTATTTTGATTCACTGCTTTCAATTTGGTTATCCATTTTAAATGTCAAAAAAGACAACATGAGCAATAGCAACATATCCTCATTCGCAACCTATGACTTTCTTTTGCAGTGGATTCATTTGAATATTTGAATAATATAGTGGGAGCACCTCGATCGAGATCAAAATAAATCATTCAAGATATTGATATCCATATTTTGCCTAAAGTGGGACATACACATGATGGCCTTTAAAGATAGAAAATCTGAAGCTTCTACCAAATGGGGCTACTTGTCTGCTATGGAGTCAAGAGTACAATTTGCATTGATTCTAAGTACTCACCAAGTGTTTGAACTATAGACTTTTATATTTCTTTCCGAGTGATTTCTCACCTGAAGTGACTTAGGCTTATAACAATACCATTATAGTAAATACTAATACTTTAAAACTCAGTAAAATTTAATATAATTGAATCTAATTTAATCTCCTATTTTTCCAAATTAAGGACCTGGATAAACCATCATTTACTTACTCAAAGACCTCTATATTCCAAATAGAAGTAAATTTACAAATATACCATTCTGCTAGTACTCAATACTATTTAGAAATTACATTGTCAAACTCTCCAGAACCCACTGCATACTCAATGCAAAGCAGTTATGGTACTAGTCCTGCTTTGGATTCTCCTATGAAGAAATATATTTTACTTATTCAATATCAAAAGGTCCTTCTTGAGAACACACAACAAAGATTTGTTGAATGTTATTAATAAACAAAAAGAATACCAAAAAAAAAGGTAGAACTAACCTAAACCATATAAGTCATAATTTATACTACTAAAATATATTGAATTATGTAGCATTTTATTAGTTTCTATTTTTCTAATGTGCATTGTACAAACAACATTGATATTAAAAAATATTTATATGTTTTATAATACTAAAATATTATGAATTATGTAGCATTTTATTAGTTTCTATTTTGTTCTGTTCATATAAAAATTCCTACCACTCATTGAAGGTTCCCAATGTGTCTAAGGTTTTATTGACTGGATCTTTGATATTTTGTCTTGGCTTCTTGTATTTAAATCATATGAATTTGAAGAGTCACCAACAAACCTCTTTGAAGATGAGCTCCCCATGTAGGAATCAAATCCGTTGTCTCCCTATGTAGTCACATCACTTGTACTTCTAAAAAGAGATATACGCGTCTTCTTAGAATGATTATCAACCTTAGTTTTCTTTATAGTCTTTATTTTTGGACTGATGGTGTTTATACCTATTACCATGTTCATAACTACTCCATCATGAGTTCTCCCTACCATTTGAGGTTTCACAAGATTACAATCAATGCCATGTTCCCCTTATGCATGTTGACTATCTAAATAGACATCATTAGCAATCTTCTTTTGAATATGACAACTAATAGAATTGTCCTTTTTGCCATTAAGTTCGTCTGAACCTTGAGACCAATCATTTTCAATGATCTAATCAATAAATTCCTTCTTTTTTGAAGATTGAATTGTACTTGCAATAGAAGAGCTCACTGTTTTCTTTAGATTATGACCATAAATCTTGCCAATATTTTTTGAGAAGCAACTTTCTTATTTTGGGGCTGGAGATTTCTTCACATAAGACATGTCATTAGTGTCCAATTTATCTTTTTGTTTCTTTCCTTTATATCTTGCATTCTGCTCAGACTTACTACCTTTTGCAACCACTTCATCCATCTCTCTTTCCACAACCTTTGTAGTCCTCTCTTGGTTTATTTTAGATGGGCTATTCTTTGAGGATTTTACTTTCTTAGTATTATAGTCTTCATTGTGTAACACCATAGATGTGGTTCATATCATCTCTGTAATTTTTTTAATATCTTTGGAAGCATTATTTTTTGAATGAATTGTATTTGGATATTTCACTCTTCCATTTTCACTAGGAGTGTCCCTTCTATTTTCATTTGTAGCATTGAGTACATGCTTACATCTCTTTCACTTTTGCTAGATTTCACAATTATGTCATCTCTTTTTGTCTTATCTGTAGTAATTATTTCTTGGGAATCTACCAAGGTCATATCATTCTTAATACACTTAATAATAACTATTAGTATATGCACACCATTTAAATTATGAAGCTTAATAATAATTTTACCATTTATTATTAATTTTTAAAATATATTATATACTATATTTTATATAATGTAAATTTATTTTAAAATAATATTATGATTGCTTGGTCTAAATAGTTATATTTATATTTTAATTATTTATTTCTTATTTTTTAATTACATTAATACATAAATTTAATTATAGGTATTTCGATTTATAATGATCTTTCTTTTGCTAAAATGTGAATTAATATGTTTTTACTTTTGACATGGTTTGAATTAAAAAAATTTATGTTACACCTGTTAGAACCAAAAATTTCCATTAAAATCCTAAATGATTTTTCCATTTTAAACCTAATGCTTTCACTATTTCTCTCATAAAAAATCATTCTTCCCCCCTTTTACAGTGCAAAAATGGCTTTTTCCCTTGTACCGTTGCTTTATTTTGGCCCAATCCCTTATATTTTTCCTATCTTCCTCATAGAAATTCATCGTGCTCCTATAAAAAATATTGAAACATATTTTACCTTATACCACCAACCATATTTGACCTTTATAAGTCTTTTTCCTCACTTACCGATTTATCGCGGCCTCCCACAAAGGGCCAGTGGTATGGCGGTAGCGGTTATGGAGCAAGCAAAGGGAGCTTACCGCCGCACCACGCGTGGTCTTCAAATACACCGTGGTGGCGTAGTAAATGGTCGCCAAGGTTAGTCAAAGGCTACCGCTACATCGTGGCTAGTTAGAGAGCAGACCAAGGTGGCACGGTGGATGGAGAAATGTTTACTGCTACACTGCGCGCGATCAACACAGTGACCACAGTGCTGCGGTGAGTGGTGAGCTAATCGACGAGGTGGAAGTCATCACGGTTACCACAGTACCGCCATCGTTCAGAGGGGTGACTGCGGTAGCGCGGTAGAACAAAGGTAAGCAATGAGGCATCAATGGGTGGTGGTTAGCGAACGACTACCGCTACACTGTGGCCAGTCAGGAGGAAGACTGCGGTGGCACAGTAATAGTCAATGGTCACCGAGGGCAGTCAGCCTAGATGAGAGTTAGAGACAATGGCGGTTAATAAGCAGGTCACCGCAGTACCGTGCACGGTGAAAATAGAGACAATGGTAGCGTGGGTAGCGGTGAGGTTAATAATTAATGCCAGACATTGCTATATCGTGGACAGTTAGAATGAGGCCGGCGGTGGAGCGGTGGATGGGAGTTATGGTTAGAGAAATGGCTACCGCTATACTGCCAGAGACAAAAACAAAGGTTGCGGTTGAGCGGTGGGAGGAAGGAACGTGGTGGTGCGGTCAAAGTCAATACCGCAGAACCACAGGAGGATGAAGAGTTGACTGCGGTAGAGCAGTAAGATAAAAGGAAGTTGCGGAAACAATAAATGTAAAGGAGGCAACATATAAAGTGAAATGCACAGAGCAGTAAAATATAAAGGAAAAAATCGAAAGAAAGATTATAGTTAAAAATATTTAATTTGCCGAAAGGAAACTCAATTAAATATTTTATCTCTGTGATAGAATGTAAACGGTTTTACCAGTCATGTGAAGGGTCACGATCCTTGGTATGAATTGTATAAATCATTAGAAAAATCAGTTGTAAAGGAGTGAGAGTAAGAGTTAGATTTTCCAGAAAACGGAACTGGGAATGAAAAACAATGTACAGAGCCTTTCTTGAAACAGATCAATGAAGATAATGAATTTCAATTAGTGATATTCTCTTTTGGTGTTCAGTTTTTATTTTGTGTTAAATCAAATTCTTTTATCTGGTTCTCTCCAACTTGAGATTCTTTAATTATTTAAATTAGTATATTAAGTATATCTCCGATTTACCAGAATGTATTCCCATTTTGTGTGATTTAGTTGATTGGTGTCTGCATGTCAGATTTAAACTCTTTTAAATAAGTCATAGTAATTTAAAGATTTCTTTAGGGGAGTTAAATAAGAACCGGGTTAAGAAACATCCCAGCACAATATATGCAAGTCATAAATAAATGAAGTTTTATGACAGTCATATAGTTTCATTTTCAAAGTGCCTAACAACTAGAATAAAGCCAAAGAGGGAAACACATATCATTTTTATTTTTGACTCATTGCCCATGTGGATAGAAGGCACTGATCTACCACAACCCAGAGATAAAATTTCATATCAAACAACTTATTCAAATCCTTTCTTTTGTGCAGTAGGAGTAGAAGTAGTTATAGTGATTTTGTCTATCCACTTCCATTTGCCATTGTGGGTAGATTGTTTCACTAGGAAGTACATTTCAATCTGTATCATTCACATGGGGTCACCCACTTTGGTCTAGCAGAACCTAAAGAGAAGAAGGTTCAATTGCATCAATTGGCCTTATACGTTGGCCAAAAGCGTTGTGAGAGCTTGGCAACCTCTTGTGGTTCAAACCTGTGTTTTTGAGACCCAACAACACCTCTTATAATTATGTCTTGTTTTATTCTTATACCTTCTATGTATTTATTTTTGTCTCGAGAAATGGCTAAATATGCAAATAATAATGTCATCATTCCAAGCTTTCTCTAGTGAAGATACAACCAAAAGTATGCATACCCCATTCATTCTAATAGATTTTGCAACCATGATACTAGAGAAATGCCCATCTATCAATAAATCAAAATGTCTTGGAACACATGTTACAAATAGGTGTCATGTAGTTGTATGCAAGTTCAAAATTGCATGCAAAACAACCCCTCTTGTCGAAGTAATGGATATCGAAAAACTTAAAGAAACGTTGACAACATTTCAAGATAGTTACATAAAACTTGAGGGTTTATGTACCTTCCTTAGGGAGGTTTACTATAATCAAAAATACCAAAATGAAGCAACCTCTTATCATCCATGCATATGATATGTATTTGCAAAATATATTAAAAAGGATGTTACTATTTTGTTACTATGTAACATCAAGTAAACAAATAAGTTACTATGTTGTCATTTTATAACCAAGCTATACCTATCTATGTATAATTTCTCTGCAAGAAATAAAGACACTTCTTTTGTACATATCTTTCTAAAGATGCTCATTGTAAAGTTAATAATGAATATTTTGGTGTTGTGTTAACTCATTAATCAATTTGTGCAAATATTAAATTTATTATATAGTATAAATAATTATGAATAAACTTATGTTAACCAAAATTTGTAATTATTCTAAATATATTTAAATTAGAATATTGAATTGATCCTATATACATAGAAAATTTACAAATTATATTATTTTAATTACTTACCACCAAGTTTTAAAAATATGCATCTTTATTCTTCTATATTTTATATTTTATGTTCTATATTTTATCGTTCCATTTTTATTACTAGTAGAATTTGGCAAATAAATGACTAGGTGACTAAAGCTTTGTCACAACAACTAAAATTGATAAATTCTACTCATTTTTTGTAACTCAGCTATAAAATGAGTAAATAAATGACTAATTTGGTCATTGACTAAAAAATTATTTAGTCATGGTAATAAAAATGACTAAATAGTTAGTCATCAAATACAAATTAGAAAATAAAAATTAAAAAAATCAATCAATTATTGGAGCGATGTATTGCGTGTGATGTATTGGAGTGATTATTCACGTTCATTGTAGACCTCACTTCATTTGTTCATTACAGAGCTTGCTTCATTCATTCATTGCAGACCTCGCTTCATTTGTTAGCCTGGCACTGAGGTGTTTTGATTAGTTATCGTAGCTACTTGCATGGGTGATAAATATTTGGAGAGGACCTAGAGACTTTTGAAAAAGGCAGGCAAGGAATTTGGTTTTTACTGCAATGAATTTGAATTCGTCGAGGCCCTCTATAGCGAATTTGGATTTGGGGACACCCTTTGTAGTGAATTCAAAGGTAATTCAAAACCCTCATTACATTAAATACAAATTCAAAATTCTCATTACAATCTACTGCTCTTAATAATGTTCTTTTACAATCTTGCCACTATTTTGCTTCATAATGTGTTCGAGCTAAATATAATAAAATTTGGGTGTCAGTTCCGAAATAGAATTTCCTAAAACAATTTTGATACATTTTCACTACAAGTGCAAGTTGTCCTCATGCAAAGTAAACATGCCCTAGATTTACCCACACATCAAGCATCTGAAAAAGGATATTTCCTGCAGTAGCTTCTGATAACTGTGTAAAGATTTTGTAATATCAAATTGACCCCTTTTAGCTAGCACAATGGTTGCCTCATTTGTAGAATAAACATTTCTTGGTCTCTATGCCAACAAAGCATATTCAGAACGAAGTAGCTAATTTTTTCTCAAAACTGTTATCAAAGCCTGATAACAAAAATGGGAATTTATCTGCTGAAAAAGAGGATTTGTTGCAGCATATTCCTCCTTTGGTCTCTTCAGATGACAATTTGAGACTGCTTGCTCCTTTCTCTCTTAAAGAAATTAAAGAGGTTGTTTTTTCAATGTCACCAGATAAGGCCCCGGGTCCAGATGGTTTCACAACCATTTTTTATCAAATTTTTTGGGAGTTTATTGGGTTTGACATCTTAAGTGCCTTGGAAGAGTCAAGGAAATCTGGTGGAATGTTTTAAAATTTCAATGTCACAAATATAGCCATCATTCCAAAAATCTTGTCTCCTAAATCTTTTTCAGATTTTAGGCCTATTTCACTCTGCAATACAATATACAAAATATTCACAAAAGCAATTTATCTTCGCCTTCATCCTCTCATTTCCCCACTTATATCAGAGGAGCAAAGCAATTTTGTTTCAGGCAAAGAAACTCCAAAAGGAGCAATTGTGGCTCATGAAACTTTTCATACTATAGCTTCAAATCATTTGTCAGCCATGATAATTAATCTAGACATGCAAAAATCATATGATAGAGTTGATTGGTGCTTTTTGAAACAAGTGCTTTTGAAGTTCAATTTCTCACCTAAATGGTGTAAATGGATAATGGCTTGCATTTCTGGTGCAAGGTTTTCTATGTTAATAAATGGCTCTTCTGTAGGGTTTTTCAATTCTTCTCAAGGTGTTCGTCAAGGGGATCCATTATCACCATTCTTATTTATCATTTTGGCTGAAGCTTTGAGTAGATCATTTAAAAATGCAAATCTTCAAGGGAAAATTAAAGGAGTTATCTTTCCAAATGCCAATATATCTGTAACTCATTCCTTATTTGCTGATGATACACTTCTTTTTGGTAAAGTAGATCTGGTAGAAGCGAAAAGCATAAAATCCCTCTTGGATAACTACACAAGAGTGTTAGGCCAAAAGGTAAATGAAGAAAAGTCAAAGATTTATCTGTTTAACACTAAAGCTTCTACTGAAAAATCTATTGTCAAGCTTTTTGGTTTCAGCCAGGATCAATTGCCTAGTAAATATCTAGGAATTCCGTTCTTCTCAGGTCAAAGTAGGGTTTCTTATTGGATCAAAATTATTCAAAATATTCAAGCAAAAATTTCTCTCATGGAAAGGTCGTTGGCTCTCACTAGCAGGAAAAATTCTTCTAGTCAAATCAGTTCTGTCGTCTATTCCAAATTATTTTATGTCAGTTTTGAAAGCACCCAAATCTATTTTAACCCAAATTCAAAAACTAATCAGAAATTTTTTGTGGTCTGGTAATGTGGATGTTAAAAAAAAGATACCTCTAATTTCTTTGGAGGCTATGTGTATGAGTAAGTTAAATGGAGGTGCAGGTCTTCAAAACCTTAATGAGAGAAATCTAGCCTTAGGTGCCAAAATGGTTTGGCGTTTGTTCTCAAATCCTTCATTAAAATGGTGTCGTATAATGCAAAACAAGTATTTGGATTGCCAGAATTCTTCAAGAATTTTTACTGTCTTAAATCCTCCAACAGGTTCTGCAATGTGGAATTTCCTCTTGTCCTGCAGAAAGGTAATCCTTCCTCATTTATCTTGGGAAATTAATGATGGAAAAAATACTCAGTTTTGGAATGATTCTTGGAATGGGTTTAAGAAGCTGAATTGTTATAATTTGGATTCTTCAATAGCTTTCTTGTCTCAAAAATTTGGGATATATGTTCATCAATATTTTGACAATGTCGATCCATTATCAGGGAAAGTCAACTGGAAGGATTTTTCTAAGGAACCAATTGATAATAATCATAAGGCAATCATTGCCACCATCTTGAAGGATAGAATATTTTATGTTTCATCTTGCTCAGACAGATTAATATGGACAAAATCCCATAAAGGTTGTTACACAGTCAAAGAAGGTTACCTCTCCATATCAAAATCTAATTCTAATCTCCAAATTCATAGAGCTTATAGTTTTTGATGGAATTCAATTTTTTTACCAAAAGCAGGTTGCTTTGCTTGGTTAGCAATTCAGAGCAAAATCCTAACAAGTGATAAACTATCAAGATTAAAAATTTATGTTCCTTTCAAATGTGTTCTATGTGATCAGGAGTTAGAGGATGCCAATCATCTATTTCTTTCTTGCTCAGTTGCTCAAAGTTGCTGGAATTTTGTCTTATCAAAGGTTAAGCTCCAGTTACCTCTGCCAAACACTATATGGGATTTATTCTCTAGCTGGCCTAAATTGTACCAGTATTCCTTTTTTGCTTGCATATGGGAAGTGATTCCTGCTTCAGTCTTATGGTCTATCTGGTGGGCAAGGAATAAATGTATTTTTAGAAAGGAAAAACAGAGTATAGAACATATTCTGTCTTCTTTAGAAATCTCAATTTCTAAAATAGTAAATGCCTATGTATCAAAAAACAAGCACACTGGTTCATCTTTTTCGGATTGGGATTCCAAATCTCTTTCAAATTGGCCTCTTTTGGTTCTCCCTTTCAAAGGTAGTCTTCACAATGTGTCAGATAAAATTGATAGATCTAAGGTTGTATGGCCATATCCTCCTTTGGGAAATTTTAAACTAAATTTTGATGGTTCCTCAAGAGGTAACCCAGGAAATTCAGGAGCTGGGATAGTTATAAGGGATCATAAAGGTTTAGTCCTATGTGAAAAATCCATCAAATTACTAAATGGTACAAACAATGAAGCTGAAGCACAGGCTTTGCTAAATGGTTTGAGAATGGCCCTAGATTTTAAAATTTGAAAATTAGAGATCGAAGGTGACTCCCTTGTTCTAAGTAATGCCTATAGGGAAGAAAATTCACATAATTGGAAGTTATCCTATATTATAAAGAAAATTCTAAGGCTCTTTGAACCATCTATCACATTGCAACTTACTGCATACTTATAGAGAAGGAAACATGGTGGCATACTGCTTAGCTAATTTGGGATGTGACCAAATTGAAAAAGAAGTGACTCATATTGTCCAAATTGGGAAAATTTATTTTGAGTTGGAAAAATTAATTTCAAAAGAGGAAATATATTTTTGAGCAAAAGGTATTCAAGTGGATTTATAAAATATAGTTGGAAGTATCAACTATGGAGGTGCTAGTTGGAAGTATTATTCAACTTTCAACTATCACTTTTATCATTGATGTTTTCTTCCAAATTTTATGAATCTTCAACTAGTCTTTTGGCTTTTAAATAAGAATTAATATTTGCAGATGATATTGATTGATTTTATGATTCAAGTGAGAAGCACTATCAGATGCTATTTTATGATTACAAGTCATTATTAGTGAGTAAGTATGTTTCAAAAAAGTATGAAGTTGAGATCATCAGGCAATCTTGGCTTGCTGCGTATATGATTATATGTTATTAAGAAGTACACTCTAAATATCTGCTGACAAGCATTGATAAAGTTTGTATTTCGTGGTTTCTCCAAATCATTCAAGCAGGTACAGGTATTTATAATTTTAACATATTCTTAAGGATGGCACGATGAGTGTGTCAAGCAGTTTCATGTTAAAATCGATTTTTTTTTGGTTTCCTTCCGTACCAGGTGGAGAGGAATTGTTGGTTCGAGGTCTATAAATTGCTATCAAAATAAATCTGATAAGTTAATTTAACACATTCGGTACTTTGTTCTTTCAAGGTACTTTGTCATGATAAGTTGGTAAGCTTACAAGGTTCAAGGCAGTTCTATGCTTATATATATGGAGTGAATAAATTTTTCATCTTATTCAAACAAGTAATGTTGGCTTAGGTATCTCCCGCAGAATTATTTAGTTTAGCTGGAAACTCAACATCTGTTGTGGGTAAACTAATGGATTATCCCACAAAATTTAAGAATTTGGCTCCCAGTTCAGAGCTGGGAGAGCCCAATTACTGGTAAGCTTGATATGTGACATCTTCAAATTGTTTTCAAATTCTACTGCCCTTGTGATTATAAATGTTTCAAATGCATAATTGGGAGTGAGGTTCTACATCCTAAATCAAGAAGGCTGATCTTTCCATCAAATATTCTGTCCATATTTTTATCTAATATTATGGATATTTTACAGTGCTTGGATTCCGTTAATACCATAGCTGATACAATGGTAAATGCCATATTTATGGAAAATGAGGCAATTCTTTCCAGTGCTCAAAAACATGTTTTCTCACGTGGTCAAGGTTATGTGGGTGGTATCTTTCCTCCTCATCTTTTAACTTATAACAAAGCAATTGTTAATGCCTATGATGCTTTAAAATTATCTATAGAATTTTCTGACCCCAATCACTTGAATAAAGCATTATCAAGGTTCTCTCACCAGTTGGGGAGGGATATGATTGAAAGCTTCAGGGATAAATTTCATTATATTTCTTTTCTTCTTCACCATAATTTTTATCATGTAGTGCCTCCATTACAAAGAAATTCAAGGTCTGTGCATTCCCCAACCCCTGAAGGATCTCGGTTTGTGGTACAAACTTAGGCACACAGTGCTAACAACATTAGGCTTGCAATTGCTCATATTCCGAACATGAACATAGCTGTAAATTCTCAGTTGAAGGAAGAAGGTAATGAAGAACAGGGTGATAACTTGGATGACTTCAAGCAGATGGAGGAATAACAAGAGATGCAATAAATTTTTGCAGGTGTTGCAGATTTTGTAATAACTTGTAGGCCATCAGCCTTTGAATTGTTATGTAAATCAGGTATTATCTACAAGATTTAATCTTGGATAAATAGTTCCTGATATGATTGTAAATAGTCATCTCTTTGTAATTTGATTAATTAAGTATTTTTCTTTTCTTATTTGGGCTACAACTAGAGGTTTTCTCACGGGCTCTTTCCTCTCGGTATGCCCCTTGAGCCAAAAAATGTATATCTTATTATTCTCTAATATATAAATATATAGTGGCTAGCCACTTTTATTTTAAAAATAAAAAACACTTATAATGGCCGCTCCATTTGTAGCATAAACATTTTCACTGCAAGCGTAAACTGTCCTTGTGCAAAGTAAACATGTGTTAGATTTACCCACACAATCAGGCATCTAAACAAAGATGTTTCCTGTAGTAGCTTCTTGTACCTATGTAAAAATTTCCTTTACAATATCAAATTGACCCCTTTCAGCTAGCACAATGGCTGCCCCATTTGCATCATAAGCATTTCCTGGTCTATGTGCAAAAACTTTACAATGGCTACTCCATTTGCAACATAAACATTTTCACTACAAGCGCAAACTATCCTTGTGAAAATTAAACATGTGCTAGATTTACCCACACACTAGGCATATGAACAAAGATGTTTCTTGCAATAGCTTCTTGTACCTATGTAAAAATTTCCTTTGCAATATCAAATTGACCCCTTTCAGCTAGCACAATGGTTTCCCCATTTGCAGCATAAACATTTCCTGGTCTCTATGCCAACACTTAAGTGGCCCCTTTTATGAAATTAATATCCTCTTGAGTTATTATTATACTCCTAATTTCCAAGAGAAAAATCCCCAAGGCCCATGGGAAATGAATGATGAGCATTTGAGTTTCAACTTGGTTTCATTTTGAAAAGGGGACATTACATTGTACAAGATTTGTTTAACAACAGAATAATTTAATCCACCTATTTGGAACTATAAAATAAAAATAGATGAATTAATCTATTTTCAATTATAGGTTCTTTTAATGTAGAATTTGATAGAAAGATAAATCAATATACATTAAAGGACACATAAAATGTTCTAAAATAAAGACTAAACTAGGTTGCCCATAAAAAACAAGAAAGAGGAAAAATGAAAAGATAACATATAGATGATTCATTTGAGGTTTTTGATAAGATCTCATTTAACTATATCAAATGGATTTGGAAGGGACAAATTATATTTGATTGACTAAAATATTGAGGTATCTTATCCATCGTCATTGTATGCATCATCTTCTCTTGGAATCTGTTTCTACAATGTACCAAGTCTAGAATTGATTGGGGATGCACTTAAGGTGGATAAAAACTCATCAAATGCTTTATGTATGATTGGAAATATGGAACTAAAAATAGATGGTTGGATTGAAAATAAATAAATAATTAAAGCAGCATGCCAACTTGTCTTGGTTGATGAAGCAAAATGAAAATTTGATGAAGAACGAAGGATTTAGATGGAAGGGAGAAAGCAAGAGGAATGAATTTGGCGGGTGATGCAACAAGAAGAGAAATGTGAATGTGTGAAAGAATTATAGAAAAGTAATCATAAGGACGGGGATGATGACAATGATGAGGTTGGTCAGTCTAAGAAGAAACAAAAGAAGGGAAAGAAGAAAAAGAAGAAGGATAAGGACCACAAGGCTTTTGATTCTTATATGAAGGAACTTGATGTTGCCATGGAAGACGAGGAAAATTATATGAGTGATAAGGCACAGGATAATTCCCAAGATCTTCTTGCAATTGCAAGTCTAGAAGACTTTGATGATAGTGAGACAAATTCTTCGGTTTCAACAAAATCATGAAGGAGACATGCATACTTTGATTCTAAAGATGATGAACTATTGAAAAAATGGAGTCTAAGAGAATTTGATCCATATGATGATGATGTCTAGGATTCTTGAGCTTTAACCAAACCTAGCTCCTATTTTACAAGAGAAAAATCCCCAATGCCTATTGGAAATGAATGATGAGCATTTGAGTTTCAACAAATTCTAAGAGAATATGATGCATACAATGACGATGGATAGGCTACCTCAAAATTTTAGTCAATCAAATATGATTTGTCCCTTCCAAATCCATTTGACATAGTTAAACGAGATCTTATCAAAAACCTAAAATGAATCATCTATATGTTATCTTTTCATTTTTCCTCTTTCTTGTTTTTATCAAAATCCTCAAATGAAACTCAAATACTCATCATTTATTTCTCATGGGCCTTGGAGATTTTTCTTTTAGAAAATAGGAGCTAGGTTTGGTTAAAGATTAGAAAGCCTATAAATCATCATCATATGGATCATCTTCTCTCAGACTCTATTTCTACAATGGTTCATCATCTTAAAAATAAAAGTATGCATGTCTCCTTCATGATTTTGTTGAAACTAGAGAATTTGTCTCGCCATCACCAGAGTCTTCTAGACCTACAGCTACAAGAAGATCTTGGGAATTATATGCATCATCTTGTGCCTTATCACTAATATAACTTGCCTCATCTTCCATGGGAACATCAGGTTCCTCCATATAGGAATCATAAGCCTTGTGGTCCTTATCCTTCTTCTTTTTCTTCTTTTCCTTCTTTTGTTTCTTCTCAGACTGATCAGCCTCATCATCATCATCATCCCTGTCCTTATGCTTACTCTTCCATAATTCCTTCACACATTCAAATTGATCCTCTTGTTGGATCACCCACTGAGGTTCTTCCTCTTGCTTTGTCCTTTACATTTTAATCATTCGTTCTTCATCCACTTTTCATTTTGCTTCATCAGCTAAGACAAGTTGGTGTCCTACTTTAATTGTTTCTATTGCTTTAATCTAGTCATCTATTTTTAGTTCCATTTTTCCAAGCATACATAAATCATTTTATGAGTTTTTATCCACCTTAAGTGCATCCCCAATCAATTCTAGGCTTGGTGCCATATAGAAATAGATTCCAAGAGAAGATGATTCAGACAATGATGATGGATAAGCTACCTCAAAATTTTATTCAATCAAATATGCTTTGTCCCTTCTAAATCCATTTGACATAGTTAAATGAGATCTTATCAAAAACCTCAAATGATCATTTGTATGTTATCTTTTCATTTTTCCTCTTTCTTGTTTTTTATGGGCAACCTATTTTAGTCTTTATTTTAGAACATTTTTTGAGTCCTTCAATGTATTATGCTTTATCTTTCTATCAGATTCTAGATTAAAAGAACCTATAATTGAAAATAGATTAATCCATATATTTTTATTTTACAGTCCCAAATAGGTGGATTAAATTATTCTTTTGTTAAACAAATCTTATATAATGTAATGTTCCCTTTTTGAAATGAAACTAAGTTGAAACTCAAATTCTCATCGTTCATTTCCCATGGGCCATAGGGATTTTTCTTTTGAAAAATAGGAGCTAGGTTTGGTTAAAGCTCAGGAAGCCTAGACATCATCATAATATGGATCATCTTCTCTCAGACTCTATTTCTATAATGGTTCATCATCTTCAGAATCAGAGTATACATGTCTCCTTCATGATTTTGTTGAAACTAGAGAATTTGTCTCCCCATCATCAGAGTCTTCTAGACCTACAGCTACAAGAAGATCTTGGGAATTTTCTACATCATCTTGTGCCTTATCACTCATATAATTTTTTGCATCTTCCATGGCAACATCAAGTTCCTCCATATAAGAATCATACGCCTTGTGGTCCTTATCCTTCTTTTTCTTCTTTTCCTTCTTTTGTTTCTTCTCAGACTGACCAGCCTCATCATCATCATCCATGTCCTTATGCTTACTCTTCCATAATTCCTTCACACATTAAACTTTCTCCTCTTATTGAATCACTCATCGAAGTTCTTCCTCTTGCTTTCTCCTTTCCATCTGAATCCTTCGTTCTTCATCAACTTTTCATTTTTCTTCATCAGCCAAGATAAGTTGGCATGCTACTTTAATTGTTTCTTTTGCTTTAATCCAATCATCTTTTTTCAGTTCCATGTTGCCAAGAATACATAAAGAATTTGATGAGTTTTTATCCACCTTAAGTGCATCCCCAATCAATTATAGGCTTAGTTGGATCTCATTCTGAGACTAAGCCATGGCTATAAGACGTAGATATGCATCCACATAATTATGAAACTTGAACTATTTTAGCCTATATAAAAGTTTTTCTTTTTTAGTGTCATGTAGTTGTTCAAAAAACCTAGCAATATTAAATAGTGTTGTGACTTTATCCCATGGTAACTCAAGTGAAAAACCACCTTCTTCTAGTTGATGGAAGAATTCCATATCCTTAAAGCACATAGAAAAAACTACAAAATTGGCACTAGGGCTTTTATTTATGAAATCAACCCAAATGCCATTTCCTAATTCCTCCATAAAAGTTTGTTGATCCAACTCTAGTTCATTACACTCAAAATGAAGAACCCCAAAATTTTTTAACAACTCAATGGGTACTTCTTCGCTGCTCTTCTTCAAAAGAGACTTTGTTTTCTTAAGAGAATCTAAGGCTTCACTGGGCCTGGGTCTATCAATATTAATAACTCACCCATCTTGATAAATGCATGGGAATCACATGGATCTATGCGAGTTTCCTTTCTTAAAATTTCCAAAGCCTTCTCTTCCTTCCCTTGTTGAGCATATATATCATGGCCTATAGCTTTTAAGCTCTCATAGTTATCAGGGTGGACCTCTAGAACCTTTTCAAAATTTGAGAGAGAACTCTTAAGATCTCCCAGCTTTAATTGAACTTGTCCACAAAATCTTATGGCCTCTAGATTTCCTTGAATGATGTAATTAGTAGCATCTAGTGGTGTCATAATCACCTTTACTATGATAAGATCATGCAAGATTATAATATGAATGAGATTTCATGAGAGGACCTATTTAGTTGAAACAAGAGTTGTCTCAGTCAACTGTTCCACAAGAAAAGATTGTCCTGTGAAGAAAAAATGGTTTGCTAAATGATTCAATGACATTGCATAGTATAGGTTTAATTTAAAGTCTCTACACATATTTTACATTCCTTCATTAACACTACCTTTTCACTAACTTTGATAATCCTACAATTAAAGAATGCACAAAACTGACCATAGCTTGTTGCATACTATTATGATTTGATAGATTTTTTCCAAGCATCCATAGCTTGTTTGAAATCACCTATTTTAGGCTTTTAGCCATAGCAGCAAGGCAATGGATTGTTTGATAAAATTATTTGCTAGACATGTATGAAAAATGTGGTAGCATAGACAAGGCAATGAACTTTGGAAAAAATGGCTCAAAGAAATGTGGTCTCATGGTGATGGAATTCCATGAAGAATTCCATGACAAGCGAATTGTTATGGATTGTCATGGCATTCCATCACCATGAGATCACATTTATTTGAGGTATTTTTTTAACCAGTTCATTTCCTTTTCTATGTTATTGCTTACTATTATGCTTTGATATATTTTTTCCAAGCATCCCTAGCTTGTTCGAAAGCACTTGTTTTAGGCTTTTAGCCATTGCAAAAAGGAAGTGAATTTTTTGATAAAATGCTTTGGTAGACAATATGTATGAAAAATGTGCTAGCATAGATAAGGTAGTGAACTATTTGAAAAAAACCCTCAAAGAAATGTGGTCTCATGGAATTCCATGACAAGAAAATGCAATTGCCAACTGCTCCTAGTTCTTAGTTATGCAATGTGAAGTAATTGCATAATTTCTTAGGTTTACTTTGTAAAAACTATATTGTAATTGAAATTTTTTCATCTATCAGCATCTATTTATTACTTATGCAATGTGAAGTAATTCTTTGAGTTTGAAAGATGTGCAGTGTAATGTAATCAACGATGCAGATTATTATGATGATGTTTTGTCACTTTAACTAGCATGTCACTTTAGAGGTTAGCTTGTCACCTAAACATTAATTATATGTATAGTGCAATTTATTATTGAATGTAATTAATTCTTCTTAGTTTTCTTACTTTGGTTGAAATTATTTTTGTTTATTGAGAATAAAATGTCTTGCATGTCTTATATGTTTTCTAGATGCTAGAATTTTCTTGTATGTCCGAGATGATAGTTTTAGTTTGTAATACAACTTCTAGCCTCCACATGCATTGAATATGCTTGTGTGAAGGAAATAATAATGAACATATGTGATTTAATAATACATATAGATATCTTAACATTAGATGAACTAAGCCTCATTACAAACAAATAAATCATCTCTTAGGTTTGACTAACACTGAAAACTAAAACTAAGAGACTGCAAAATTAGAAAATTGTTCAGTCTTTTCAATAAAATGATAGCTAAAATATTGCATTCATAATGTATCCCTATATTCCCACCTAAAATACATAAAAAAATCCAATACCGCAATTCGAGGCCACAAATTATAATATCATACATAGTATTATGAACAAATAATTGATACCAATTCATAATATTCCCCTATATTCCAACCTAAAATACATAAAAAGTCCAATCATACATAGTACTATCAACAAATGATTGAGACTAGAATTCGAGCACCAAATTAAATATTCTTGTCCATTGATTGCTTCAAATAGATATTACGATATAACATAAGTCTCCTCATATATGTTTCTATAAATTCCTATGATGATAATATTAAAATTCAGTCTTGGTTTCTGTTTTATAAGAGAAGCAACAAGCTTTAGACCATTACAAAATATGAAATCTTTTCAAAATTCATGCCTCTTCGTATAAACTAAACTAAACATTAGTTTTTCTTAAAACATAAAACAAAGAAAGTGGATAACTAATGAAGTTTGTAACACTCTTAAAACCATAGTCTATTAATCTATGTAAGGCACCCGTGATCACTGGAAATTTGTTCAAGGTCATTTCTCCATATTAATGTATTTGAATGTTCAATTCTTCCACTGTGACAACCCCAAGGCCTACTGTTTCGGAGGACCCAAATACTTTTTCTCCTAGTCATACACTATATAATCATGTGGTCATTTGTATTCTTGAACTTTTAATATATTTGCAAGGTGAATCTTCCATCGGCTATCTAGTAACGCCCTTCCATCCTTGATAAACTTAGGATATCCAACATCTAATGCTATTACTCCATCCATGATTAAGTTAAACCTTTCAAGACTCAAATCACTATCCTTTTGTATATGAGTGATGCAACGTGGAAAAATCTAGCAAAATTCACTCTTCCATTCATTGAGGTCCTTCAAGTGGTCATTATCTTTCAATATTTTTGGCACAAACCATTGCTTCAGAGTATGAAATGAATCTATTCTTGTTCTGATCTTTTGGTCCTCTCCTTGTATATATTAGAATTCATCTATAACTATTTTGGTCATCTACTTTGTAGGTTTTAATGTTGTAGGAGCCTTAGTACTCCTCTATAAGACTCTGCACAAGGTTACCAATGTGTGGTGTATGGGTTGCTGGCTCTTAAAAAGGGGATCCAATATGGGTTCATGTGTTTTTATTTGATCAATTGCTTGTGTCAATGAGCTATAGAAATCATACACACTTTCCAATTTATCCACAATTAGCTTTATCCTATGCTTGAGGACCTTCTCTAAAAAATTAGAGATTTACTTTTTCACTCATTCATTACCCTCATTGTTGGATTTCTTTAACTCTTCAATCTCTTGTCTAAGAATGCTCACTTGTTCAATGGAAGAACTTTCTATATCAATTGGTGGAGTAGGAGGACATTGGTATAACATTATTTCCTTATTTTGTGAGGGGCCTTCTCCTTTCAATTGTTCCTTCAACTTTACATTTTCCATGAATAATTTATTTAATCCATCATTTAAAAACTTTTGTTCCTTTTCGTACTCTCCCAATCTAACTTCTATCTCCTTAAATATAGCGCAAGTGAACATAGTTGAATGCATTTTCATGGTTGTAGCTTCAAGAGGAGATGTATCCTTCAATGTTTTCACCATAGTTGTCCCTTTCATTTCCTACACTACATCTAGTAACCTTGGTTTCTGTGTACTCTTTTGGCTGGCCCAGAATGTCAAGGTTTCAATCTTAGGCTTATACCCTATGCCACTTACCCCTTCATCTGAGTCAAACTCGACAATTAGCATTGGGTCTTCTTGTGTTCTCACTTAATCAAGTAAAAACATTTTCTTTAATTCCATACCAGGGACAATAATTACATTACTTTTCAAAATCATCTCTTTAGCCTCTTGTGGACTGACATCAATATTATCAATCCTTAATTCATTAAAATTTTGGGCTACTATCTTCCCATGTTGGTATTCCTCAGCTCCCATCTTATTTGTTTCAACCCTCTCTTCAAAATCTCTCATTGTCGTCTTAATACAAAAGTCTTTAAATTTAGGGGTTTAAATAAATTCAAGATCTTCCAAGAACTTGAGAGCTCAAACTACCCTTCCATTCTCATGCATTTCTCTTTCTCCTTGTACCTCAATATCAACTCTAGCTTCAAGCCTATGGACTTTAGTTTCAAGCATAGTTTTATCCACTTCAACATCATCCTTGAAATGTCTTAACACATTAATTGCTTCTTTTGCATCTCCAACCTCCTCACTTATTTCATAGGAAAAAAGTGGGTCTATCTCTTGTGTCTTGTGTTTTAGAAGGTGGTTGTTCAAGAGGTGATCCTAGAGAACCATGACATACTGAAATAGTATCTGGAGTTGGTTCTATAATTACAATACCACTCGATCTTTTGGGAGACAATTTGGCAGGTCTCCCTAGCGCCATCTCCATTGCAAACATATAATTCATGAAACTTATCAATCATCATTTCAATCCTCTTTAGAGGATCTGCTTCCTCTATGAAATACCCCAAGAAATCACTTTGCTTCATCTTTCTTTCTTCCTCAAGCCTTTTCATAATTTCCCATTTTCTCCTCCTCTCATATACCTATTGAGGAGTGAAACAATTTCTAATTATATATTCTTCATAATCAATCTGGTGAGTAACTATAGACTTGGGAAGGATGGTGTGCCTTACCAAATTCATGTGACCCTTAGGTTCAAAAGATCTTTCCTTTCTAGACTCTAAAGAGTACCTTGCTTTTAGATAATTTTGCAACTCTTCAAGTGTATCAGGTCCCACTAATAGTTCCCCACATTTTGTCAAATTGGGTAGAAATTTACCCTTCCTTTATTTATTCATGACATCCTTTTCCATCCATAGAATCTTCCACATGAACTCTAAAAAGGCTAATCGAAGGGGGACGAACTTTGGTAGTATATGTGGGGCCTATGGGAATCCATAAATCTTGATTATTGTGATATCTGGTAGAAAAAACAAATCACTGAAGTTATGAGTATGGCCTTGCCCAAGTTTCAAATCCAAAGGTATTAATATTTGTAGCACAATTGTGTGTAGTCTTGGTGGTTGGTGGCCAATAACTCTCTTAATTCTGTACACAAAGTCATCATGGAATATCACTTAATTTGAATTCTTACATCTTTTGTCCCATTTATAACACCATTATTGCAATGGCAACAAATTACCCTGCTTGCCAACCTTACCCAAACACATTATTTTTCTTCATCTATCTTTGATCTCATATAATATTAGGTGGCACAACAAAGAATATTGCATGAATGTTATGGGGGCTCTATTTTCCCTGACCTGCAAAAATCCTTCATGCAATTATTTCTTAATATATGAGGTAAAATAATATTCAATGTTCATCTCAAGGTTTTGGATCCTCATAGCCATCATGTCATTAAACTAACTGGCATTCGCTCTTTTTCATATGTCCCAAGTTTGACAAAGAGAAAAGTAGGTTTTCTTAAAATAGAATTGGAAATCTGAGACATCAAATGGTTCAATAGTAGAATGGAATATAGGAATCACCATGTTGTTCACACCCCTTTTCATGTAAATGGTGACTTCATCACTTCTATGGGTTATCCTCAATCTAGTATATTATTCTTGACTTCTTTGCAAATCAATTTTAGCCAGGGATTGTTTGTTTAGGTCAAAACATTCAATGATGGCCACTTTAGTCAACACAACTAATGGTGAACCATATGGCAATCTCATAGACCTAGTAGTAGGATGATAACTCTGAGCCAATACTCTGATGAACTCTACATCTATAAAAACATTCGGGATAATTAACTTGGTAAAATCTAATTCCCATATATTTGACACTAGAATCTTGCCCTCCCTTTTTTCATAAAAGTACCAGAACAATTCCCACCTAGAGATAGGGATAAGGGCATCTCTATAACCATGAGCCACATCATTAAAAACTTTCTTAAAAACTCTCTCAATTGATTCAAGGAGTATATCCAAGATAGATTCTTGTAAGAACCTCTATTGCGAGGACCTCTTTTTAACCTTATATTCTTCCTTTTTAGTTTCAAGTTCTTTCTTCTTGGGCGATATGATGTCATTTTTATTTTTGGGTTCTTTCTTCTTGGGTGGAATGATGTTTAACTATCTTAATTCTACTATAATTTTGAAATGCATAATTCCAAATTGTGTGAGGGTGAGAAAGAATGTTATATTCTAATTCAAGGACATGAAAGCGATTTGACAAAGAAATCTAATCTAAAGCCAAAATGCACAAATCTAAAATCTAAAAACTCCTACACATACGAAATTGAACTATTCTATTGCACACATGATTTGAAACCTACTGATTACCAAATTGAAAACAAAAGATAGTTTTTACCATCCTGTAGCAGAGTGTATTCTCTTGATGTTGGATTGCTCTTATCATAGTGAAGCCTCCAAATATTGTGTGCAAAGTGTGGATGAATGCTTGTTGTGTTTGGTTGATCGAAGACAATGGAGAAGCTTTATCAATGGTGTTCTTGACAACACTTTGTTGCTCAATGTATGTTGATTCTTCGATCCTTATTTGTGAGGAAAGGGGTTTGTTATATAGAAGATGTGATTTGAAATAGATGATCAAGATCATTTTGAAGATTATCTAGATCAACGGTCGAGGTGTGTTGAGAGGATTTAGACATGAGAGAATTGTGAAAAGTTGATTGCAAAATTTGTGTGATTGGGAAATAGATTTCCTAGTCAGGGATGTGATTGATCAGTTAATAGAATAGATTGATCAGTCAAGATTGTGATGGCTTAATTAGCAATGTGATGGCTTAGTTAATAGAATAGATTGTTTAGTTAACAATTTGGATTGTTTAGTTAACAATTTGGATTGTTTAGTTAACAATTTGGATTGTTTAGTTAACAATTTGGATTGCTCAATCAGTAATCATAATTTGCTCAATTAGAAAGTGAGTGAGGAATATGAATTAATTAATTTCTTTTTGGATTTGAATATGAAAATCAAGTTTGACTTTTGTAAACAAAGTTGGATTAGTTTGATTTGATTTTTGATAATTGATTTGAATAGTTTGATTTAATTATTCAAATTTTGGAGGGAAAGTGTTGTAATTAAATTACTACTTAATGATTTAATCCACTTAGGGGAATATGGTGATTTAGTGATGTAATTAAATAATTGGCATTATTTAATCAATCGGGATGAAATAAAGTGGGATTAGGACTTTATTAAATAAATGAGATTTATTTAATTGGTTGAAATGATGAATTGTGAATTAATCAAATAATGTTGTTTTATTTAATTAATAGAGGAATTAGGGTTTTTGGGACTTTATTAAATAATTGAAATTTATTTAATTTGTTTGAAATGTTGAAAAAGTGAATTAATTAAATAATGTTGTATAAATTAATGATATCAAGTTTCCACAATCCATATAGTTAAATAAAATTCTCGTTTCTTGATTTGATTGTGTATGAGATTTTTGTATCAACGTTTCAGATCACACTCTATGATCCATCATCAGGATAAAAGAGAGCTAGAGGAGAAGAAATGATAATTTGCATACCAGAGCTAGCTTAAAAAGGAAGAGGTGGGAAGAGGAGGAAAGGGGGCACTAGGTTCAAGGACAGAGAAAGGCTAAAAAATCCAAATAAGGAAAGGAGAAAGACTAGGCTAAAAGAAACACAACAATAGCAAAAAAATGCTTAAACTAATAAATAAAAGAAAAAGATAAGAAAATAAAACAAGAAAATAAGAGGAAGAGACACATAATTAAGAAAGACAAAGAAATTTATGAAGACATGAAAATATGATATATGTTTCCATAAATTTGAAAAAATAAAAAATAAAAAATAAGGAAACAAGAAAAAGCTGAAATGAAGACACCACAAATATAACGGCAATAAAAACAAAATGACAAATAAAGAAACAAGTAATACAAGTGAAAAAGAGAGAATTATAGAAGATATGAATTAATATAAAGAAAATATCAAGGACTAAAGAAAAGAAAAGAGAGAAGAAATGTGAGAGACACAAATATAGTAAACCTTGAGAAATCTATGAATAAAAGATAAGAAAAGAGGAAGAGACAAAAGATTAGAAAGAAGAAAGAAAATACAAAGACTAATAATAATGCAATGACATATATTGATATATGAGGACATATAGCAATATGTCAGTAACATTCTAAATATACAAGTATTCATAAAATATTTTAAGAAATAAATTTAAGAAAAACGCAAAGGCCTAATAATCTAAGAAGACAACTAATAAAACAAAAGAGAGAAATAGACCTATAAATGCAAAGAGTAAAAAATTGAAAATATATGAAAATATGGAGACAAAAAATATGAAAGGACATATAATGCTATATGAAGACATATAGAAAAGTATTGTAATAACTTTCAAAATATTAATAAAAGTACTCAAAAAATCATTTTAAAAATACAATGAAATAAAGATAATGCTATATGAAGACATATAGAAAAGTATTGTAATAACTTTCAAAATATTAATAAAAGTACTCAAAAAATCATTTTAAAAATACAATGAAATAAAGAAAAGGAGGAAGGATAATATTATAAGAAGACATCAAATATCAAAAGAAAAAGAGAGACATGACAAAAATAGCAATAGAGAGAAATTGACCAATAAATGTAATAGGTAAAAAGAGTGAAAATAAATTTATGAAGACATATAATAATATAAAGAAATATTGCTATATGATGATATATATCAATATATATCAATATCTTTTGTCATATTATTATACGCATTAAAAATAAAATTAAAAATAAAAAAAATTAATGAAAAAGGAGGAAGGCAAATAATATAAGAAGACAACAATAAAAGAAAAAGAGAGACATCTAATAAAATCCAAAAGAGCATAAGGCTATTAATCTAAGAAGACATCTAATAAATAAAAGAAAAATAGAGAAATAGACCTAAAAATGCAAAAAAAAAAAAAAGAAAAAAGAAAAGAAAATTGATGGAGACATATAATAATATATGAAGACATATAAGAATGTGTGCCAATATCTTTCGTTATATTATTATATATAATCAAAACCATTATATAAATAAATAAATCAATGAAAAAGGAGGAAGGTCAATATAATAAGAAGGCATCCAAAAATTATAAAAGAAAAAGACAAAGAATGACAAAAAATAAAACATATAATATGAAGAAAACCATAAGAAGAATTGATTTTTTTAAGAAATTGAGAAAAAATGACACAAAATAAGAAGAAAAAGAAAGAAATTTAAGGAGACAAAATAATATGAAGACCTATATTGCTATATGAAGACCTATAGCAATATATGCCAAAATCTTTCTTCATATTAATAAAAGTAAACAAAATTTTAATAAAATATAAATTCAAGAATTAAGAATAAGGTGAAAAAATTAAGACAACCCTAAATAAAAGGCACAAAGGGAAATGACCCCAAAGAAAAAATAAAAAATAAAAGAAAAACAATACCAAGCCACAAGATAAACCAAGCAAAGGCTAGAGAGCTAGGGAAGGGGAGGGGCAACCACGCGAGGAAAGGGAAGGAAAAGGGAAAAGAATGAACTAGATGAAAAATCATATCCCCTCTCTTAAAGACTCTTGAGATATTCTCCTTGACTCAGGAGTCTACAAGGTCTTATGTTCTTGTGGCACCCCCTATATAGGCAAGACAGGTCATTCCTTTAGCACAAGAATTAAAGAGCATTGTGCTGACATTAAGCATGAACGAATCCTTAAATTGGCCCTTGCTGATCACTCTGCCTCATCAAAACACCATATCTATTTAGAAAGCACACAAATATTGTACAAAGAAGACAAATTTTTCAAAAGGAAACTATTGGGAGCCATTGAGATTAACAATCAACCCATTAATCTCAATCGTGACGATGGGTGGAGTGTCAACCTTTCTTGGCAAGCTTTGTTGTCCAAACTGAGCAATTGCCATCATCGGTGACCTTGGCTTGCCCCTTCCCTTGTGGTGGTGCCTTTACTTTTCTCTTTCCCGCCTCTCTCTTGTTGCTTGGCTCTCCCCCTTGGCCTTGGGGTTCCTCTCTCCCCATTACCTTTGGTTTTTTCATCTAGTTCATGCTTTTTCTCTTTCCTTCCCTTTCCTTGCATGGTCCCCCCATCTAGCCTTTTTTTTTTTTTTTTCATTTTTTTTTTTTTTCATTTTTTGCCTTTTATTTAGGGTTGTCTTAATTTTTTCACCCTTATTCTTAATTCTTGAATTTATATTTTATTAAAATTTTGTTTACTTTTATTAATATGAAGAAAGATTTTGGCATATATTGCTATAGGTCTCCATATAGCAATATAGATCTTCATATTATTTTGTCTCCTTAAATTTCTTTCTTTTTCTTCTTATTCTGTGTCATTTTTTCTCAATTTCTTAAAAAATAAATTCTTCTCATGGTTTTCTTCATATTATATGTTTTATTTTTTGTCATTGTTTGTCTTTTTCTTTTATAATTTTTGAATGTCTTCTTATTATATTGACCTTCCTCCTTTTTCATTGATTTATTTATTTATATAATGGTTTTGATTACATATAATAATATAATGAAAGATATTGGCACACATTTCTATATGTCTTCAAATATTATTATATGTCTCTATCAATTTTCTTTATTTTTCTTTCTTTTATTTCATTTTTAGGTTTATTTCTCTATTTTTATTTTATTTATTAGATGTCTTCTCAAATTAATAGCCTTATGCTCTTTTGGATTTTATTAGATGTCTCTCCTTTGCTTTTATTGTTGTCTTCTTATTTTATTTACCTTCCTCATTTTTCATTATTATTTTTTTAAATTTTTTTTTGAATGCGTATAATAATATAACAAAAGATATTGATATATATTGATATATGTCGTCATATAGCAATATGTCTTTATATTATTATATGTCTTCATAAATTTCATTTTCATTCTTTTTACCTACTGCATTTATTGGTCAATTTCTCTCTATTGCTATTTTTGTCATGTCTCTCTTTTGCTTTTTATATTTGATGTCTTCTTATAATATTATCCTTCCTCCTTTTCTTTATTTCATTGTATTTTTAATATTATTTTTTGAGTACTTTTATTAATATTTTGAAAGTTATTGCAATAGTTTTCTATATGTCTTCATATAGCATTATATGTCCTTTTATATTTTTTGTCTCCATATTTTCATATATTTTCAATTTTTTACTCTTTGCATTTATAGGTCTATTTCTCTCTTTTGTTTTATTAGTTGTCTTCTTAGATTATTAGCCCTTTGCGTTTTTCTTAAATTTATTTCTTAAAATATTTTATGAATACTTGTATATTTAGAATGTTATTGACATATATTGCTATATGTTCATATATCAATATATGTCATTACATTATTATTAGTCTTTGTATTTTCTTTCTTCTTTCTAATCTTTTGTCTCTTCCTCTTTTCTTATCTTTTATTCATAGATTTCTCAATGTTTACTATATTTGTGTCTCTCATATTTCTTCTCTCTTTTCTTTTCTTTATTCCTTGATATTTTCTTTATATTAATTCATGTCTTCTATAATTCTCTCTTTTTCACTTGTATTACTTGTTTCTTTATTTGTCATTTTGTTTTTATTGCCGTTATAAATGTGGTGTCTTCATTTCAGCTTTTTCTTGTTTCCTTATTTTTTATTTTTTATTTTTTCAAATTTATGGAAACATATATCATATTTTCATGTCTTCATTATTTTTTTTGTCTTTCTTAATTATGTGTCTCTTCCTATTCTTTTCTTGTTTTATTTTCTTATCTTTTGCTTTTATTTATTAGTTTAAGCATTTTTTTTTCTGTTGTTGTGTTTCTTTTAGCCTAGTCTTTCTCCTTTCCTTATTTGGATTTTTTAGCCTTTCTTTGTCCTTGAACCCAGTGCCCCCTTTCCTCCTCTTCCCACATCTTCCTTTTTAAGCCAGCTCTGGTCTGCAAATTATCATTTCTTCTCCTCTAGCTCTCTTTTATCCTGATGATGGATCACAGAGTGTGATCCAAAACGTTGATGCAAAAATCTCATACACAATCATATCCAGAAACAAGAATTTGATTTAATGTTGTATTATTCAATTAATAGAGGAATTAGTGTTTTTGATGTCATTTTGATGTGATGCAATGTGGTGTGATGTGGTAGGATGTGGAAACATTGCGATATGATTTCAAGATGATCTAGAACATTATGGGATAATTCCAAGATTTGCTTGGGTGATTCCAAGATGTTCTGAAACATTACAAGATGATTTTGAGTTGTTTCAAGATATTTCGAGTCATTTCTGAGGTGTTACAAGATGATTCTAAGTCATTCTGAGATGTTACGATATGATTATGAGTCATTCTAAGGTGTTACGGGATTATTCTGAGCCATTCTAAGATGTTACAAGATGGTTTTGAGTAATTTTGAGGTGTTATAGGATTATTCTAATTCATTTCAAGATGTTATGAGATGATTCTAAGTCATCTGAAGTGTTACAGGATCATTTTGAGGTGTTACGGGATGATTTCGAGTCATTTTGAGGTGTTATGAGATGATTATGAGTCATTTTGAGGTGCTACAGGATGATTCCAAATCATTCTGAGGTGTTATGAGATGATTGTTCAATGTCGTTCGAGGATGTTTGATGTTGTTCAATGTCGGTTGATGTTGTTCGATGTTGTTTGATGTTGTTCGATGATGTTCGATGTTGTTTGATGTCATTTGATGTCGTTCGATGTTGTTCGATGTTGTTCGATTTCATTTGATGTCATTCAATTTTGTTTGATGTTTTTCGATGTTGTTCGATGCTATCAGATGTTGTTTGATGATGAATTAATTAAATGATGTTAAGTCACTTAATTAATAGATTAATATGAGTGTCAAAATGCTAGTTCACAAGCTAGGAATTTTTTAGGTGTCTATATTTTTTCGCTCTTTGATACAAATTACTTGTTGCTTTGTTTCAAAGAACATTGCCTCAGTATGCCCCAGAAAGGATAGCATGGATGGTGCCCCCTCAGGAAATTTGGTGAAAATTTTGGATAATGAACCAAATTTTCTGATTTGCTAATGTGATGTGTTAAGTGCAAGGATTGATAGAAGAAATTTTTGACAAGAATAAAATGTTAGTAAGATTCAGAAGATAGAAGAAAGTGGATGATATTAGAAGAAAATTTTAGTAAGAATGTGATGTCATTGATGAGTTGCTTTTTCTTTACTTGGAGGCTTCATTGTTTGAACAATCCTGTTTGATGTAGCAAATAGGTATGATGCACCAGGTTATTAATGACCAAGGTGACTTTGTATCTATTGCATATATTTTGACTCTACAAACAAGGAGTATTCTTGTTCATACCAGACATACGAAAAAATTGTTTAAAGTATATAGTTGGGTTGTGTTAAAAACTTTTCGTACCAGTCACACAAAGAGGTATAGGACACCTAACATGAAAATGCTACACTAATTTCAGACCATTTACATAGAGAGATATGAAATACCTAACATGCAACTACTACTCGAATTTCAGACCATTTACACAAAGAGGTATGAAATACTTAACATGCAACTGCTACACAAATTGTTTCAACACAACTTTCATACACTCAATAAAGCAAGTATTCGCCATGGTAGTTTTACAAAAATATCCAACAAATAGAAAAAAAAAAATGATGTTCAATTTCCCCCATTCTTTCCTCTCTAAATCCTTATGGACATCCTTGAGAGATCTTGGGAATGAGTCAATAATATAAATCGAAAAGATAAGACTACAAAAAGATAAAAAACAAAGTTGTTGTATCACTTGCTCTATCTGTTATGGGACTATTATCCGGTGTTGATCATGTCTATCATAGGAATGGATCTGTTAAGACATATCTCAGGATGTTGTTGGGAATTTTCAATAGATATGAATTTATACTTGGCTTTGTTTTCGTCTATTTTGTGTTCAAATCCTTGTGATTGTTTGCTTGAAATTTCTAGCTTTTGATGTTGCTTTGTTTATTTTTTGTTTTGTCAAAGGGTGAGTGTGATGATCTGTTTATTATGGATGAACCTTTATTGTGGATAGGTGATGGCGAAAATAGGCTTTTTTGAGATTTTTCAAATGTTTTTTGTTCTTTTTGATGTTTATCTAATGTTGTTTTTGTTGTGTTTTCAAGTTATCTATTTTTTTTGTTTTGTTGATTGTTAAGGAGCTATGGTGAGGATTCAGGGAGCCTCATATTGCATGGATGTTTTTCGAGAGTTTGGATGTCCTTTAGGCATCGATTTCATAGTATATACCTTGTCGCTTCTTGCTTCATTTCATTATATTCTCATTATGTGTGTACACAGTTTCATGAGTCAATAGTGAAGTTCTGGTGATTCATGAGCATTTGCATCGGTTTTGGCATGTTTATACTATGAAAAACTATGCTTTTGTCTGAAATTTGCACTGTTGTCCTAAACTTGTGATTTGTTCCATGCAGTTGTCTGAAAATTGCATAGTTGTTCTAAAATTGTGCTATTCTTTCATGCAATTGTCCTAAAACTATGTAGTTGTCCTAAACCAGTGCTTTTGTTTCATGCAGTTGTCCTGAAACTATGCAGTTATCCTAAATTGGTGCTTTTGTTTCATGCATTTGTCCTGAAACTGTGCAGTTATCCTAAACTGGCACTTTTGTTTCATGTAGTTGTCTTAAAAGATCTCACTTTTTTTTCATGCAGTTGTCTTAAAATCTCGCTTTTGTTTGCTCTGTGACTTGTAATTTTACCCTATCTTCAAAAGACCATATCTTGGTCATACGAAAGTATTTTTCAGTGCCTTTTTTTAAAAATGTGAGTATAATTTCATGATCTTCGCAATGGTGTAGGTGGTTTTTAATTTTTGTGTAGTTAAATTTTCCATTGGTGTCATGAGCTAGCATTTTCCTTTGTTTCATTTAAACCCTGTTAGCATTTACTTATTGTTATCTTGAATGTTGTTTTGTCATCATGTCTTGAGTCATTTTGTGTTGCTTGACATGTTTAGAGTGAAACCCTAACATCATGGGTTTAAATGACTATAGGTATTCCTCAAACTATTGTAGCCGATGGAGAGATGACTTCGGGATTTATTTGTTTCGATTACCAGTTTCGTGGTTTTTGTTGTTTTGTGAATATTTTTTAATTTTGAACTTTTTTGAATTTTTTTGGATTTTGTATTTTTAACTAAGTTGGAAGAAATCTTGATAAAAACCTAATGGGACTTATCTAAGGCCTTAGGGGATGATTAGAGATAAACCTTGCCTACATTGTACACACAGGGACCATGTAGTTCGACCATTTGACTCAAAGCCTAAATTGTTTTTGGGTAAACAACATTGATATCTTGGGTTGATATCCTGTTTCTGTGTCTAGAGGATATGTTGTGGGAAATTCACTTGAACTAGCTATGAGGTTCAAGTGAATTTTGATATCTTAGATTGTTTGAGTGAAGGAGTAACCCAACGATGTTTTTTTTTTTAATGTTTTTCAGATGTTTTTTATTTTTGATAATTTTGACTTTGTTTGGATTTTTACCCTTTTGCTTGGGGTCTAAGATGTTGAAAACCTTGGATTGATACTTCACTTTGTTCTTTATAGAGGATATGTTGTGGAAAATATTACTTGAACTAGCTTTGGGGTTCAAGCAACTTTTGATATCTTAGAATTTTCGAGTGAAGGAATAATTCGTGTTGTTGTCATCTTTGAAGGTTACCTTGGTAGTGCGTTGGTGGCACACCTTGTTTTTGGGATGAATTTTTTTGAAGGATTCCCTAGTGGCGTGTTGGCGGGATACCTTGTCATTGGAATGAACTGTTTTGAAGGTTACCCTGATAGTGCGTTGGTGGTATACCTTGTTGTTGGGGTGAATTGGGAAGGGTGCCATGTAGCACACCTTGTTGTTTGGAAAATATCTAGATCACAACGTGAGCTAGAGGACATAGATCAAGATTTATTCTGAAGCAAGATGCAAGTGTTTTCCCCCAGTGTCTAGCAATGTAAGTGATTGATTATTTTGTGATAGTCTAACATATTTGGATAAATTATGTCCTTTCAAAATTGCCTCATGGCTCAAATAATGTTGGATAAGATATGATCAATGATAGGAACCCATGTCAAGATGTTTTCCATAAGAAAGTGTAAAGTGTATACCAAACATTTGTCAAGATCAAGATAAGTTGGGTTTGGATAAAAATGGATTAGATTCATTATGGATAGACTGTGATTATTCCACCTAAAATGGTGCATGTAGATGCTTGATTTTAAACATGATGCCTATTTTCCAGGTTTTCATCATGGTACTTGTCCAAAGCGCCACCATAGTGGTTTTCATTGGAGGATGATTTTTCTCTTGATTTTTGTATTTATTCATGTCACACAAGACACTTGTTTACCAGGTTTTCATCATGGTGACACTTTTTTGCTCATGTTGGACCACTTGGTGGTGTTGATGTAGATGTTGTTGGTGCTGATATGGTCATTGTTGTTGTCATGACGTGCCAACGATATCTTGCTTGGAGGATTTTTTTTGCTACGATACGAGCACTTGAATGTAATGCCTAATAATTCTTATCTTCCTTGTTGATATTGGAATTAACCTCACCTTGATACACACATCGTGATAGAGTGTCGTTAGAGTCCTTATGATAAAGAGTTGCTACCAACAGATTTGGATATTATGGATGGTAAAATGCATTGAGGGATATGATAGTTAGATGGATTAGTTGATAGTTTGGAACCTTTGATTTTCCAAACTTGGGATGATGAGCAATGATGGGTGGCTATATGGAAATTCGATTGGGACCAACATATTGATATACCTTGTAAGTCACTCTTGAAGCTTTCTTTTGCATTGTTGGATATCTTTGATGGATAAAATTCCCTTTTTGATTTTTCCCCATAGTTTCTTTGACTAATGGAGTTTGATATGGATGATTTTCTCTCTTTTTCTTTTGTATCCATTTGAATTTTTCTTGTCCATTTTTCTTTTTTGATTCTTTTGCTTCAATGACTTGTTCCTTTCTTGGATATAGCTTTTTCTCTTGTTGTTGATCCCAATCAGAGGATGGAAATATATGTGGATGATGATTCATGGTATGGATAGTTGTAGCATTGGTAGCAATTTCATCATAAGGACTCTTCGTGCTCCCCATGTTGGTGTTTGCATTAGATAATTTTTCCCCTAGTATTATAGAGGTAACACTAATATGTTTAGATTCCTTTGAATAGCCAAGACCTTGATGCTTAGGATTGCCAATAATCTACAGTGGTTTTAAGATATCTTGTTCATGTAGGTCTAATCCTTTCTCTTGATACTAAATCCGTTGAGAGAGTGTATTTGCAATGGGATATGCCTCACCTTGGAGACAAGGTGCTAATATTTCTTTTCTCTATTGTGGATCTTTAAATGTGGTAGCTTCCTCACTGATAGGATCCTTTAGATGTGGGATAACTTCTTGATTGATATCTTTAGACTGATCCTATGAGATATCAGATTTTAATGCTTCTTCAAGAGGTGTTTCTGAGTTACTATCCACGTAAGAAAATTCCTCGTGATTCATTTTGATGTGTCTTCATAGGATGTTTCTGATTCACAACTTATATATAAGTCTTCTTTATTATCCATTTCTTATATGTCTCCCCAAGATGTTTCTAATTCACAACTTCTGTATAAGTCTTCTTCATGATCCCTTTCTGATATTTCTCTAGCTTCTACCATGTCTTGATCTTGTTTACAAATGATAAGAATGGGAGACTCCTATTCCTTGGCAACGATTTCAAGAGAATGAAACTCTTGTATTAGATTAAGATCATCTACATGTCCTCTAGGAGTAAGCATCTCATGGGTATATGTATGTGTGCTTGGTATATGAATGTGTTCTTTTTTGGGAAAACATGGGATGTCTTGGAAGATATCTGCCAAGTCATTGTAGTATTTTGATGATAGGGATTCTTTATCTTGACTTTGTGTGGTATCATCTTTGACATTCTTTAGATCACATTCTTGACATGGATCAATTTCAAAGAATGGATTACTTGTAAAAGATCCTTGGATTTCCTCCAAACGTGGACATATGGGTGATAGCTCTTGGCTTAGATTTCTTGCATTGGGTATAAGTGTTGGATCGTGAGTGTCTTGATCATTAATATGTACTATCATGAGGTTGGATGGTGTCAATATATCTTGTACTGGATCATTGCTAGACTTTGGTGCTTGATTGTTATCATGCTTGGGACTAAATTCTTGATGCATGTCCTCTTGCTCACTAGATGATGTAGAGATATTGTCAATATGATCAATGATAGACAGCTCTTGATTGTTGCTTTCAAATTTTGAGGTTGAGACATTATCATTGTTGTCATTAGTAGATGGCCCTTGAATGCCATTTTTAATAGATATTTCTCCTTGATCAATGAGGTATTGGATGAGGTTTTTTAGTGTTGCAAATCTGTTCGTGGGTGACCCTTGGTTTTGTGGAACTCACATCGTTCGTACAGGATATACCAAGGGAGTTTAAATCTTGGTTCACCATAAGTTGGACTATTGTTGATCTTGATGAGTTCTTGTTGTACTAGTTCATGCATTGTTGCCTCTAAAGTTTCCCCCAAAGGGGTGAATTCCCTTCCTGGTTGATAATATTTCCCTTGTGGCTTTTCTTGATTATTTTTCTCTTGAGGTATATTTTGATATTTCATTTGAGGTAGATTTTGGTGTTGTGAAACTTCTTGATACTGTGACTAAGGTACATCTTGATATTGCACTTGAGGTATACCTTGGTGTTGTAGAACTTTCAGAAACTGTGGATATTAGAAGTGTTGTTGATGTGGATATTGAGGTGTTTGTGGAATGATGTTCATTTGTTGTGGATATGTAATGTTTTGAATTTGCACATGGAATTGATGATATGTTAGATTTCATCTTTGTTTAACTTCCTCAAGATCTCTCTCAATTTTATTTAGGGAATTTTGATGTTTTGGACTTATTCCTTGATGGGGATTTTGAAACCCTTGATGTTGGTGCCCTATTTGATAATGTGACCCTTGATAAGAATGATTTGGGTAATAGATCGACATGTTTTGGGGATGTTTTGATATTCAATACCCTATCAAAAGGTCACTTGTTTTATATCCTCATGGGCCACTTCCTTCATGTGTGGTGTTTGTTGATGTGCTACTGGTGGTATTTTTATTGGCTTCCATCTTTTTCCTATGTTGTGATCTTGTGGTTGTCATAAAAAACTTGTGTCTCATGTGGGAGAGTGTACTCTCTAGTTGAATCCAATTCTAAAGGACCTGATGTTGTCCTAAATGTGGGTATGTAAATCTGGTTCTTTCCTTTAGAGAAGTTCAGTATCATGAAAAAGACTAGGATTTTGACCAAAGAAGAACATATATAACTCTAGATTATCCTTGGAAGCATGTCTATTAAAGTTTTCTACCAATTTTTTTATGTTTTTATGTAGCACTAAGAGGTGTTTCTTGAGAGCCTTTGGACTCAAATTCCTAAGTCTGAAATGACAACTATGGAATTTACCTTAGGGATCTTGATCTAAATCCTCTCAACACACCTCGATCGTTGATTTGGATATTCTTCAAAATGATCTTGATTGTCCATTTCAAATCACATCTTCTATATAACAAACCCCTTTCCTCAAAAATAAGGATCGAAGAATAAACATACATTAAGCAATGAAGTGTTATCGAGAACACCATTGACAAAGCTTCACCATTGTCTTCGATCAACCAAACACAACAAGCATTCATCCATACTTTGCACACAAAATTTGGAGGCTTCATTGTGATAAGAGAAATCCAACATCAAGCGAATACACTCTGCTATGGGATGGTAAAAGCTATCTTTTGTTTTGAATTTGGTAATCAGTACGTTCTTCATCATGCTTGCAATAGAATAGTTCAATTTTATATGTGTAGGAGTTTTTAGATTTTAGACTTGTGCATTTTGGTTGTAGATTAGATTTCTTTGTTAGATCGCTTTCATGTCCTTCTTGAATCAAAATCTAACGTCTTTTATCACGCTCACACATTTTGGCATGCCCAGTGGGACCCTTGTCCCCTCCTCAAATGTTCGTTTGAGTCACTTTTGAAGCTGTAGGTCCCAGAAACACTTCTGACAGAGTTTTCACATGCTTGTCTAGAAGACCTGAGTATTTGTCTAAAAAGTTTGAGCACTTCTTTGTCAAGAAAATTGCTCAGTTGTCTGAAGAATTGCACTTTTGTCAAAAGAAATGCGCATTTGTCATGGGAATGGCACTTTTGTCTAAAACCTGCATATTGTATTTTCATAGAGTTAGCATTTGTTTGCTAGGTTTTTTAGCATTTGTCTTTTTCCTGCACATTTATATTTTTTGAGTAGTTGTTTTGATGGACAAATTCATAGATCCCGCACTCTTGTAATAGGTTTTCTCACTAACTATTGTTTGTTTTTGGATGTGTAAGCATGAATTGACAGATCTTATGCAAGATTCCAATAAATTTAACATGTTTATTGTAGGGAAGACGAACGGTCCCAGTTTTTGAGTTACTTTTAATTAACTTAGGAACTTTCTTTTGGTGCTCTAAAAATGAACAACAACAAACTCACACTTTGATTTTGGTGTTGTTAAAATTGTAGACACATAAAAATGACCAAGGCCTACAAGCACTATTTTACCACTTTTCATCCTAGCATAATAATGACATTTTAATTATGTTTCTAACACACCTTCAACTATTAATTAAATAACTCGTAATTATTTAATTAACTCACAATATTCTATTCTTCATGATTATTAAATAAATAAATCTTATTTATTTATTTAATGTGTCACTAATTATCAAGTCTTCTCATAATTAAATAAAGTCCTTAATTTATTTAATTAATCTTTATCATTAATGGCCTCTTGATTACTAAATATACATATTTATTTAATATATCACTAATTCCTAAATCCTCTTTTAATTAAATAGATTCATTAATTTATTTAATTAATTAATTGTCTCTTCTAAATTAAATAATTATTCCTAATTATTTAAATTGCCTTATGTGACATTTCCCTCTTTTTAAATAAAGCAATTTATTTAAAAATGACTTCACATAGTTAACTGATTCTTCTTTTAGTAATTAATTTTAAATCAATTACTTTTTATCTCACAAAATCCATATTTTGAATTAATTTAATCCAAAATGGAAAGATTCTTCTAAAAATCAAGTAATTGCTAGAATTACTAATTTTCTAAAATCTCATCTTCTTATCTTTTGATTTTTGCTAATTTCATCTCACTGTCACATTTATTTTCCATCATTGATTTAATTTCCTAAATTAAATCTTGTCCATACATTTGGCGATTTCTACTCTAACCCTAATTGAGAGTTGTCATTTTGAATCTTGACTATTGATTCTAGGGCATTTCTCAATCTCTCATCTCATCCGTCCGTTCAAGATTGCATTTTCTATAAAATGACAATCTTGCCCTCATTTTTGACATGTTGATTAATCTTATTGTTATTATTATCTCTTAATATTGCAATCTCTTATTATTATCTTCTTGCATCCTTGTTATCACTTTAGCTACTTGCATGCTAGAATTAATTTCTATTTGCATTTAGTTATACAAATCCTTCAAAGTTTTGCTTAGAACTAGTCAAATATAGAGTTGCTCACACAAATTTGAGGGCACATTCTTCATCACAACAAGCTAAGGAGGTGCAATTGAAATCAACCATGGACGAGAGAAGAATGGGTGAGCTTGTTCTAGTTTTCCTTTCCTTTTCTCATTTTTCTCCTTTGCATTCTATTGTTTGTTTGAATTTAATTAATATTGTAGGCATTAGACACTAACAACTCTATCTTGCAGAAATACATCATTACATTGGTGAACCCGACCCCTTAACACATTTTTGCAGGTTCTCATATGGCTTCTTTTTTTCTTTTGTAGGTACAATAGTACGAAACGATGCAACTGATATCCGTCGCGAGAAAAATGCTTTGTCGCAACGCATTTGAGCTCGCAAGAGACGCATTCGACCTGTCGCAATGCATTTGAGCTCGCAAGTGATGCATTCGACCTATCGCAATGCATTTGATCTCTTGAGTGACACAATCGACCTATTGCGCCGCCTTTGACCTCCTGCGACGCAAAAGATTGGTAACTTTTTCTTTCGGTTTTAGTTATTTTCTCTTTTCTATTTCTAGGTTAGAGATTTCTTGTGTTACTAATTTTTTTTGTGATAACATGTGTCCGGCTGGATTTAATTAATTTTCTTTTAAAAAAATTGCATTTTACATGCATTGGTTAAGAATAATAGACATGCAAATGCATATTGGTTAAAAAGAACAACAAACTTTGTTTTTCATTGGGTTTAAAATTAACTCTTAGATAGAAAATACTACAAATGGTTAAAATTAACCCCTTTGCTTGATAAACACTACAAATGGATAATATGAACCTTGTGCATTCTCTATTTGTACACATTTTATTTTTGGTTTAAAAAGAACACCATGTGAGTGTGATCTGAAATATTCATGTGCTCTCTCTTTGTTTTTAAACAAAGATTGATTGAACTATGAATATTTTGGTTCGCTTTTGTTAAGCTTTAGAAAATTGGGCCTGCTTTGGTGGGAAAAAGTACTCACCCCAAAGTGACTCAAATTGGCAACGAAGCTCTTTAGCTGAGCTACTCTCGACCGGTATATAAATGTGAATCCTAAGGGAAAGCCTAGGATTACGAGTGCAGATATGTCATACAGACCAAGTAGTACTCCCCAAAACCCTGTTGAGCTTAACCTCTTTGGGTTGGAGTGCCTCCTTAATGGAGCTTAATATTGTGCCCCATGTATGACCACTCGAACGGGTGTTCGAATTAAATCCTTTGTTATAGAAAGCCAAAAACCTTCTATTCTTTGGTGCAACAACGGTCGTTGCCAAGGCACCCGCACCTGCACAGTTCTTACTAGAAATGATCAATCTTCCATGGGATTTTCATGGAGGTTGGAAGCTTGTTTGCCCTTAGAAGTGAGTGCACTGTAAGGGGGAGCCCGTGGGGCCAAGCTTCTAAATTCATTCGCTAAGGATATGCAGTTAGTGGGATCCAAAAGAATACTGTCCTTACAGCCCTAGGATTTTTGTCAATGTCTTCAATGTGGTTGATTTTCAATTCTTTTTAAAACACCAAGTGTTTTCCAAACTATTTCCAGAAAACTTCAACAAACTGAACATCAAACTTTCTAAAATCTAAGACAAAACTGGTAAATTTTGCAAAAACTTGTTTTTTTTCCAAAAATTGCTTCCTGCAACACAAATGCTTTGTCAAAATGCATTCGCTATATTTTGAGCCGCAATTGCTCTGATGAAATGAATTTGAATCATTCTGAGTCACAATCGCTTTGATAAACTGCATTTGAAACATCCTGCATCGCATTCACCATTTTGAGCCGCATTCGCCAGTTTGAAACCGCATTCGCTATTCTGAGTCACATTCGCTAGTTTCAGAACCGCATTCACCATTTTGAGCCACATTTTCTCTGTCGTGTCACATTCGTTGCGACGCATTTGCAAAATCTTCACAACCTTCCCACTATCAAAATTGAAGTCCAAAACTTATGTTTTCTAGAGTTGCATCAAGTCTTCCTTAACTATTACTGTTTAAACCAAACACTGAATTGCTCAACTTCCCTTAAACATTGCATTATAGGTACCATTTTTAGGATCGCAATAGGATTCCATTTCCATTCCATTAGTTGCATTGGTAACTCTACCATCTCCTTATACACTTACTTTTGCAGATTTTAGGAGTAGACTCTTACCGTCCATTGTCAAAACTTTGCATTCAATAGTAGGTTATCATTGGACCCAATCACCCTTTGTCACTTAGTCAAATATTTTGTGAATTATTTCTCACTCAATAGTATAGTGTGGAAACTTCACTTTGTCCTCTTTTAGTCCTTTTATGGTCCATTGGTATTCCAAACTTGAATCATTGCCAAAACTTTGTTTGCTCAAGTAGTCATCTCCTTAGATTTCTCAATAGTGAGTACATCTTAGGCTCCTTTAGTTGCATACCATTTAGCATCTCCATTTTAGTGTCACACCATTTGCATTCACAAATATTTAGCCTCATTTTGGTCTCATTTACATTTCATAACATTGCTGAATTTCCAAAAAACCCAAAAACATAGTGTCATATTTAGATCATTCTCCCCCCATCATCCCAAAAATGACCAAAACTTTTATGGTTGAAACTAGATTATAGAAAAAGAAAAGACTCATGGATTCCTTTGGACAAGACACCAACTTTCTTAGTTTCACAACTGGCATGGATTCCTTCCCTAATGACATGAACAATCCTTCTTATAACATGGGAAATTCCAATATCAATCCTTTCAGTGAGATGAACATCCCACCCTCTCCACAAGATCTTTTTGAACAATTTATTTGTAGAGACTCAAATGGGGAAGTCTTTGAAGAAGACATATTAGCTGCTGCCCAACATCCAGAAGTTGCTGCTTTTGTGGAAGAAGTAGTCTTAAATGACTCCTCCAGATTCCTAGCTATGCTCCTTGACCAAGGGGCTAAGTTACCAAAGGGATTTGATCTTAACCCTCTTAGAGAAACATCTCCCAATCCCCCATCACACAATCCTTCCATGGGAGATTCTTCACAAAATGTCATCAACACCATCAATGCTACCTCCCTTGGTCATACTAGCACCACAACCAACACAACATCTATTGGGGGATCATCTACCCAAACCAACACCACATCACAATCCATCCCCCAATAAACATCCACCATCCCTTCACAAACAATGGGTGCAACCACCTCAACACTCTTTGGAACTTCATCTAGTTCCATGAGTACATCAACAAACATGTTATTAGGTTCTTCAAATGCTATGGCAACCAACTCATCCAGCCCTTTTGGGAGAAATAAACGAAGAGTTGTCATTCAAGGCACCCAACCTATTTCCTCACAGGTTAATACCAAGATTCCTCATGGCCACAATTTCTTACTTGGGCAAGGAAATCAAGGCGCTCAATCCTTCACTCCATTTGGGCATCAACAAGCTCAAAATCAACAAGGCCCTCAAATTCAATCCAACATGGCAGGATCTCACATCCCCACTTACTCCTCTCAAGTTCATACATAGTATCACATCCCTCATCAAAACATTTCCAACAACCACATAATCAGAACACTCATTTTGCTCACCGATAACCAATTCCAAATCAACACATCTCATCACAATAGGTGGGCACTCAAGCCATCCCTATCAGCAACATGTGTGATGCTACCAACAACCCAATTGTGGAAGCACTCACACTCCAACTCGTTGCTCTTCAAATGCAAGTGGAGACCTTGAAACAATCCAACAAAAAGTCTTACATGTCACATGACTTTTGTCCATATCCATTCGACACAACCTTGTAAATGCCACCCTTTCCTCATGGATATGTGGTACCTCATTTTCCCAAATACAAAGGCAAAAAAAACCCTATCGAACACATAAGAGAATTCACCACTAGTTGCATGGACATTGCATATGAGCAAACATACCTCATGAGAATTTTTCTAGAAGTCTTGCAGATCATGTGCTGGAATGGTTCTCACTATTGCCTAAAGGAATCAAAACATGGGATGAATTGGCAAACAAGTTTGTTGAAAACTATGCCTATAACATTGACATGGATATCGACATTGCCTCCTTATGCAGACTTACCCAAGAGGATGCAGGAGAGACTTTTATCCCATTTTTTCAAAGATGGAGAACCTTATCAAGTAGAGGGCCAGTAGAAATACCTGAAAAGGAGAAAGTCACCATGTTTGTACAAACTCTCCTAGGACCACTAAGGTATGGCTCACAAGTCCATTATTGCACCACCTTTGTTGACCTTGTTGAAAAGGGTGTTCAACTTGAGAAAGCCTTGGTCGCCAAAGGCAAATTAAAATATGGTGGAAAAACTATCAACACCACCACAAATAATAACCCAAGTAGCTCCAATGAAAAAACCAAATACTGGGTTAAGAACAAACATATCACCAATGACGGTGTGGTTGATGCAAAGACCGTCAATGCAATAGGTCATGTACTCACCATCAAAGGAGTACAAAATCAAAATGCACCTATAATTACACCAACAACAACTGCCAATGCTATTCAAAGCAATCATACTCAAGCTAATCAAAGGCAGTTGTGTCAACCTCGACAATTCCAAAAACACACATACACCCCTTTGGGTGAACCTATCAAAATTGTCTTGAAGAAACTTCTCCAAAATAGAGTCATAACGTTGGAAGAACCTAAACCGTATGACCCTGGTTAGTTCAAGCCATCATGGTGGGATGACAACGTATTTTGTGATTACCACTGTGCCAAAGGGCACAAAACCTCCCCTTATCGTCAATTGCAAAATCTGGTACAAGACCTTATTGAAAATCACACCATTGAGTTAGGTGGTCAATCATTCACATCTAATGTGGATCATACTATTCACAAGAACACACTGCAGGATCATAGTAAACCTTCCTCATCTGGCACGAAGAATAACAATAATCAAGCCAATCACGTCTGTCCTACTTACAATAACGTTCGTCCTACTTACAATTATCTCGATGGTACCATTATTAACAATCTTCGTGCTGCTGATGAAGATAAGTGTGTCAATACCATTACCATTAAAAAGGCCCAAAATGCAATGTCACCATGCGTAAAGGCAAGGTCACTATCCTAGGTCCTCCTGCACGTCAACCTAAGATCACCATACCTGGTCCGTCTGCCAGACAGTCAAACCCTAAACTAGAGTTCAACGTTATTGAGCAATTAAATAAAACACCCGCTCAAATATCCATTCTCAAGTTGCTTCGTATCTCACCTGCACATAAGGCCATCTTGGATAAAGTCCTACAAGAGTCGTCTATCCCAACCAAAATTGATGTCAACCACTTTGAGACTATGGTCAGATATCTGAATTCACCTCATCACATCACCTTTTCGGATAGTGACTATTCCTCGCCCAAACTATCTCATAATGATGCCCTTCACATTGAGGTTTTTGTCCACAAACATAAGGTTAGACAAGTCTTAGTAGATGGTGAAGTAGGATTGAACATCTGCTCTTTAAAATTGGTTAAAGCTCTTGGCTTCTCTGATGCATGTGTAGATGCTACCAAGAGAATTGTCATCAAGGCATACTATGATGAAGAACACACTTCTAAAGGCATCATTACAATTCCACTCCGGGTGGGACCAATTATCATAGATACAACATGCCAAGTCTTGGATCGTGACATACATTATAATATCTTACTTGGTTGCCCCTGGATTCATGCTCTAAAGGCCATTCCATCCACATACCACCAATGCTTGAAATTCCCTTTTGATGGTACTAAAATCACTATCCCAAGAGATCCCAATCCATTTCAATACTGTACCAATCTGTGAGCCAATGTTGAGCACTAGGTACCCATCAATTGAGAAGCATTAGCTTCCACCTTGTCCAAATATATTGACCCATCTGCACTCACCAAATCATCCATTCCATCAACTTCTACCACACCATCTTCCCCGGCCTCCATACCAAGTAAAGAATTTCAGATCCAGGACCTTGGTTGTGAAGAATTCAAACTGAATACGACTTACTGTATCACCACAATACCTAAGCCACCTAAAGTCTATGGTAGACCGTGTTTTGCCATCGAGCCCAAAAAAACTTTCAAGGTTCCACCAAAAAGTGTTTTCACACTATGGGGGGATATGGTTAATGAAGCCATCATTAACATAGATAACTAGATCTACAAAGACCCAGAAGAGTTGCCTCCGCTACCAGTGCATCTCTATGGAAAAGGCTATGATATATGCAAGGCCCTAGGTTTTGACAACACAAGTGGTCTTGGAAAGGACAATAATGGAAGGAGGAAACCTGTTATCATAAATGCAAGACCAAGGTACATAGGGCTAGGGTTTGACCAACTCGGAATTGATGATCGACGTACCTATGAACTTTCAAGTGAGTGTGTAACAGCTACAGAAAGTGTCGAGACATGTGAAGAATCCCTTATTGAAACTGACTCAAATGAATGGGAATGGGGATCTGAGAAAACCGTAAGTGACTATGACATTGACAAACTATTCCTGGACCTTGGTCAACTCCCCTTCAAAGAAACATTTTGAAAAGAATACAACATTGACCCTATTGACCAACATTCCAAAAATAAGGAATGGGTAAGCATTCCTTGGGATTCAGAAGAACATAAGGTGTCATCGGCAACACCTGAATCATCCCACCCCATTCCTGAGTCCACCCAAGAACCTAACGTGTGTGAACCTACTGTGCATGCTTTTGAAATGCCAGTCACTAGTCATGATGCTGATAGTTTTATCCCCTATTATGAATTTGAATTCGACTCATCTGACTCTGAGTATGGACCATCCATTGCATCTGACACAGCAGTTGAAATTGACAACTTTGCCTTCACACTTGAGGCTTCAATTTGCACACTTTCCGCATCTTCCCCATCCTTTTACCAACACTAACGATGGGATTCCCCTTGTTTACTCACAACTGATTAACTGGGACTAACAAGAACCACCAATGATGGACATCTTTCAGAATGATGAGGCAATTGCGGAATTCATGGGGCTTCGAGAAGGCATTCCATGGGGTGATCACAAAACAGGATTTTCCATTGATCTAGATTGTGTAGCTTACTTCGGGGAGACTATGCAATCCTCTAGTTGCAAAAATACAAAGAATAAAACAAAAAAATAAATTTCTTTAGGTGAAAACCGCAAGGTACCTTCTGACATCAAAATAGTAAAAACAAAGGACATATCTGAAGGTGAAAATCTCCCTGAGGTGCCTAAGGATAGAGGATTGGACTTTCTTCCCATAACAGAGGAAAAATAAGCTATGCTCATTAAAGACACAATGGAAGTTAACATAGCCACACTAGAGAATCCCAAAATGATTCTCTTGGCCGCATCATTGTCAGAGGAAGAAAAACCCAAATTTCAACAATTCTTCACAAATAGGAAAGTTAACTTCACATGGTCATATGCTGACATGCTAGGCCTTGATCCAGAATTGGTTTTACATCATCTTCCTCTAATCCTAGGAATCAAGCCAGTCAAACAAAAGTTGTGCAAAATGCATCCACAGATTGCATTACTCGTAAAAGCTGAACTAAAGAAGTTACTGGATGCTGGGTTCATAAGGTCAATAGATTATGCTGATTGGATATCCAACATTGTCCCTATCACAAAGCCAAATGAACAAATCCATATCTGCATGGATTTCAAAGATTTGAATAAGGATTTCCCAAAGGATGATTTCCCCTTACCAAATATAGACATTATTGTTGATCTCACCATAGGGTACGAGATGCTATCCCTCATGGATGTTTTCTCGGGATACAACCAAATCCGAATTGCAACAAAGGATCAACATAAAATGGTATTTACCTATCCATGGGGAACATACTATTGGAATGTTATGCCTTTCAGCTTAAAGAACGTCGGTGCCACATACCAAAGAGCTATGACAACAATCTTTTATGACATGATGCATATCCTAATGAAAGATTATGTGGATGACCTATTGGAAAAATCTTTAACATGGAAAGATCATCTCAAAGTCCTGGACAAAATTTTTAGATGGCTCAAAGATTATAAGGTTCGTTTGAACCCAAAAAAATGTGTCTTTGGAGTCACTTCAGGCAATCTTTTGGGATACATAGTTTCATGATGAGGCATTGAGGTTGATCCCATAAAATTCAAAGCAATTCTAGACATGCCTCCACCAAAAGGAATCAGTGAGCTGAGAATAGTTCGAGGCAGACTGCAGTCCATCTGCCACTTCATTGCACAATTGGCAGACAAGTGTCAACCATTTCAATATCTATTACGCAAAAGTATTCCCTTTGTATGGATAGACAAAAGTCACATAGCCTTCGAACAAATTAAAGAATATCTATTGACACCACCAGTGTTGATGCCACCTATTGAAGGAAAGCCATTGATCCTGTATGTCTCCGCAACTACAAATGCATTGGGGGCATTATTGGCACAAAATGACAATGAGGAAAAAGAAAGAGCCATATACTACATCAGTCGCACACTGATAGGATATGAGTTGAACTATACAACCATTGAACATGGATACCTTGCTGTTGTCTTTGCGGCACAAAAACTAAGACATTACATGCTGAGCCACCAAACATACATGGTATCCAAGATTGATCCACTAAAGTATCTTCTAAGTTGGGCGGCATTAACAGGCCGTTTGGCGAAGTGGGTCATGATATTGAGCGAGTATGGCATACAATATGTTGAGCGCAAGGAAATAAAAGGTCAAGTAATAGCATATCAACTTACATATGCACCAATCCAAGCCACTCATTCGCTGATAACTGATTTTCCTGATGAGTTTATCTTTCATGCAAAACTAGCCTCACCATGGAAACTATATTTTGATGGGTCCCACACCGGTCACAGCTCAGGAGCTAGTATCTTATTCATCACACCACAAGGGGATTCAATTCCTAAATCATTTTGGATCACCTTCCCTTGTACAAATAACATTGCAGAATACAAAGCATTTGTCACAGGTCTCAAGATATCAATTAAATGGAAAACTCAGACATTGCTCGTATTCGGGGATTCTCAGTTAGTCATCAACCAAGTGAATGATGATTATGAAACAAAAGATGAGAAGTTGCTTCCCTACAAGAGAATGCTGGATAGTTTCATGACATATTTCAAAATGATTGCTTTTGAACAAATCCCAAGGACACAAAATAAGGTAGTCGATGTAATGGCTACTATTGGATCTCTCTTAGACATCCCTAAAAATGTGTCACAATTTGAGTTCTTAGTGGAATAACTATTGATTCCTGCATATGACATCCCAGAGTCAGAAAACCTTTGTGAGATTGTTGGTCCCAGTTCACCTTGGTACCAAGACATCTATGATTATTTTAAATCCCAAACCCTACCACCCAACTTTTCCAACAACCAAAGAAAATCGTTTATCTGAAAAGCCTCCCGACACACCATCGTCAGTGACACCCTATACCATCATGGCTTTGACAACACCCTTCTTTGCTATCTCGACATTGATGAAGCCCAAACAAATTTATGAGAATTACACGAGGGTATCTACGGATCTCATTCAAGTGGTCCAACGTTAGCTAGGAAGGTCACTAGACTGGGATACTATTGGCCAAAATTAGAAAAAGATGTTCTTCATTTTGTCAGAACATGTCAAAAATTCCAGGAGCATAGTGACCTCATTCATGCACCTGCACAGGAACTGAGACCAATCACTTCTCCATGGCCTTTCACACAATGGGGACTCGACCTTGTGGGAAAGATCCATCCATCCTCCTCTAACGGCCATAAATTCATAATCACCGCTATTGAGTACTTTACTAAGTGGATTGAAGTCGTCCCTCTCAGTTACATCATCGGTAAGCAAATATCCAAGTTTATCCTAAATTACATCATCTTTCGGTATGGTGTCCCACAATCCATCATCACAGATAATGGAATTCCATTCAAAAATCAGGATGTTCGTGAACTCTGTGAGCGATTCCACATCCAACATCATTTCTCCACCCATATTACCCACAAGGTAATGACCAAGCTGAGGCGTCAAATAAAAAAATTCTTCGCATTCTTAAGAAGAGCTTCAATGACACTGTCCGAGATTGGCACCTACAACTTAATCCTACTTTATGGGCCTATTGTACGAGCATTCGTACCCCCACTGGAGCCACTCCATTCTCCCTGGTGTATGGATCAGAGGCCATATTGCCCATCAAGGTCGAAATTCCTTCTCTACGAGTCTCCTTGAAAGGAATGATGGATGATGAAGATTACAGACAGTCTTGCCTACATGAGCTAGAAATGCTACAAGAAAGATGACAAAATTCCTTAAATCACTTACAGGCATATCAAAACCATCTATGCCAAAGCTATAACAAAAGAGTAATGGTGAGAAAATTTCAAATTGATGACTTGTTCCTCATGTAGAACCCAAGAAATTAGGTGGACCGTGAAAAGCCTAGCAAGTTTGAGGCTAATTGGATCGGTCCTTATATTATCACTGCCGCATTCAGTTCTGGAGCTCATCAGTTGGCCACACTTGATGGAGAATAGCTAACAAAACTCATCAACAACTTACATCTGCAAAAGTTCTACACATAGCATCAAAGAGCTTGGCTAAAAACCTAAAAATACAAAAAAAATTGAAAAATAAAGGAAAAATCGTCCCTTGATGAAAACCTGGCAAACAGGCATCTTGGTGGCACCAAAAAAATCAAAAAATGGCAAAATAGTAAAAAGAAATAAATACATCCAATAGTGAAAACTTGGAAAACATGCGCTTTAGTTAAGTACCATGGTGAAAACCTGGAAAACAGGCACCATGCATAGTCGATCATTGCTTCATCGTCTACTATTACTCAAATCAACCTTTATCCACTTCCCATGATCACAACAACTTGGCACGTTCACGACATTCGTCCTAAGTCCTTTCAATTCCGACCATGGTTAACATTTGGTTGACATCACCCCTTGCATATCCTTGCCTTTTGCCTTGTGTCTGCCTATCTCCATATCATTGGACTTGAGTAATCCCCGGTCTATTTGTGGGAAAGAACTTTATCGTGTAACTACATTGGGTGTCGCACATGATCCTGCATCCTTAAAAAGTTTGAAAAAAATCTTAAAAATCTTAAAAATTCCTGAAAAAGAAAATCCTAAAAATCTGAAAAAGTCCTGAAAAAAGTCCTAAAAATTTGAAAATGTCCTAAGAAAATCCAAAAACATAGTCAAAATTCAATCTCTGTCTGGTCAGTCACGTTAGTCAATATTTTTTCCATGTCTGAACTACATTGTCTCTGTGCATTTGCTACGTAGGCAAGATTCATCTTTGAATGCCCGAGACATTAGGTCAGTCTTTCTAGGTTTGTCAAAATAAAATCATGATTCAATCTTTTGTCCTTTGGATAAGGTCATCGGTCATGTCGAACTACAAGGTTTTTGAGTGCATGATGTAGGCAAGGCCATCAGTTGATGAGCCCCTGAGGCCACACTAGGTCAGTGCATTAGGGTTCATGGCACAACGTTTTCACACACATCAAACTATCTTCAAATCAAGCAAATCTTCTATCAATGTCGAACTATTAGTTTATAAGCAACCTATTTCATCAGCACTTTCGGTCAATTCAGCATGTCAACAATGACATGTAATCAAATTCTATCAAGACAATTTACCATGGAAAAATTTTGGGTTCTTTGTCAGATGTGTCCTTCTGAAAAGCAACTCTGGTCATTTCTCTATGCTTTTGGATGTGTCCTTTCTAAGCATCGTCATCATCATCTGGCATTTGGATGGATTCTCCTAACTCCGAGAATCAATCTCTTAGATATCAATGTCATTCAGGATGTGTCCTTCTTGAATTTGATATTGCTCGACATTTGGCAACACTTGACATTAAAAACACTTGGCAAACACTTGGCAAACTTTATCTGTCTTTTTGATGATTATCATGATATTAGTTCCTTATGTCTTAGGAACCATGACATATCATGATGATTATCCTTGTCTTCTTGTAATTCACTCTGCTATTAGTTTCTCCAGGATGTCCTGAATTCAGGATTTAGAGAAGCAACGACGTAGTACGATGATTTTCCTGTCTGTTTTTTACTGTCATGTGGCTAGTTTCTCAAGGATGTCTTGATGCCAGGATTTAGAGAAGCAACAACGTTTCATGATTGGTTTGGTTTTTCTAGCAGTTGGTCATGATAAAGTAACTAGGGGAAATTGTGTTCCTTGTATGAGTCATGATCATTATGGCCTGTGACTGTTGATCTATGTCATATCATAGTGTTTGTCGGCCATCATGATATTTTCACCCAATGATTATTAAGAGCAACAACTAGGATAGTACTCTATCAAATCTTTGAAGGCTTTTGTTTTATGCACTAACATCCATCCTCGTCTTCTCTTCTCTCATTCTCTGATGATATCCTGTGACATACACAAAAAAACAAAAACAAAGTTGCATACATGATTGCACGAGCATTTCATATTCACAGCCCATATTTGCATAAATCAAATACCATAATTCACATTACATAACGCTATCGTTTACATCTATCCATAAAACCATCATTTGCATAAACATATAGGCATCATAAATAACATTTGCATTAGCATATAAGAATCACATCATCATCACATTACACAATGCATACATACATAACCACATCCATAATTGCATTCATAAGCATAAACATAACATCCATGCATCTCATAGAATCATAAAAGCATCACATAGCATCTGATAAAGCATAAAATACCATAACACATAAAACCATATAGGCCACATCAAAAACTGAATCACATATATATAATCTCAAAAATGTAATGTCACAGGATAGAGTCATATGATATCCCAAAAATGGAGCTCGTAGGCTCGAATATCAAAATATGAAAGTGTCTAAAAAAAAAGTCCTATGATGTCCCCCCTTCATCCCATGAAGGTGAACTGTGAGGTAGTTGTGGCTAACCAACCACATGGAAGGTGACTTGGATGGGCATCCTATCCTGAGTCTAAGTCTGAGATCCTGTGGGATTAGTAACAAGAGGCTGGCTCTGCTCTGTCTAGTGTCCTAATGACACTGAACTATGACCATGCTCTAACCTATGGCTATGGCCTGATGAATGCTTGTGAGAGTTGTGTGACCTGTGGCTTGATGATCGACCTGATGCAGTGGACCCCCCAACACTGGTATGACTACTACTGTGTGATCTGCTACTGTTGTGGGTCTGGCTGCCATTGCCTGTCCTGCTATAGGATCGAGACAATCCTGGGTCTCATCTTTCTGGTGGAACAACCTGCTCATACAACAACCTATACTGCCCCTTGCTCTCTGCCATCCTGGCCAGCTCGCTGGCCATATCCCCTGTCGGCCCTGTGCATAACTCGACAAACTTTGTCACCCACTGATCTGAATCTTGCTTTTGGATGATGGCCTGATCTCTCTTCACCCTAGTAACCTCTAACTCTACTGCCAAGGCCTTGTTCTGAGACAAGGCTACGTCTAGTCTGCTCTGAAGATCTGTGATCCTCTGATCAATAGTGGCATCTATAGGCAAAATGGGTGACTTGTCACCCTCCTCATCTTCAGTGATCATTCACTCTCACAACCTTCGGTCTGTCTCATCCTCCCCTCATTCTCCTCCTCCTCCTCTCCTTAGATCTCCTCCAGATCTATATCAAGAGGTTGTCCCCCAAGAAATGGATCCTCCTCTTCCCTCAACTCTGTCTCCTGCTCTCCCCCCTAACCACATCCTCTGCCCTCACCTCCACCTCCTCCTCACCCCCTTTGAGCTCCTCTCTTGCTCGGTTGGAATCTCTCTCTCCTCACCCTCCTCACAAATGGGTGATAATGGTGCACCACCCACCCTCTTCCTAACTCTCTTGGGTTGTCTCTGCCCTCTATCATCCCTCCTCCTCCTAACACCTCTCCCATCTCCTCCATCCCCTCCTCCCCCGCCACCCCCATCATCCCTGTCTCCTCTCCCTCTATCACCCTTGTCTCCATCTCTACCTCTATCTCTCCCTCCAGCACCTCTACCATCCCTGCCACCCCAACCTCCTCTTTGTACCCGTGGGATGACTGATCTCTAATCTATAGGCGGTGGACCATTTGGATTTGTCAATGGGATAGGCCGCTGAATTTGCCACCAGGCATTGAACTCAACAGATGTCCCTAGATCTATTGGACCTCCCCTCCACATCCACTGAAGAGTAATAAGACCATCTACCTGTTGCTCGACCATTGTTACTACTTTGGCCAACCCCCATATGGTCTCTCTAGAAGACTGTGCATACTCTGCGGTGCCTACTGGCACATCCTGCTACTCCCCGAACTATCGTAGTACCCGCTGGGGCAAGTACATCTCTATGATTTGCTGGCTCTGAACCGTATGGCCAATCAAATAATGAATTTGTCTGCACAATGACAGATGACCATCCTCATCTGGCCACTGATCGCAATCTCTATACAGCCTCCACACAAAACTAATCATGGTGTTAATCCTATGATGCTAATAACTGGTATCCCCAATGTGAGTCTAACTGACTGAACCCACATATAGATAGACATATGGCATCCTATCGCCCAACTGCTGCATCTGTACTGGTGGCCGAAAAAGCGGGAATGCGATCCCATGCCCAGATCATGAGGAGAGTAGTCTTGCAACTGATACTCTGGCCTTGATGATAGATGACCTCATGCAACTGATGATATAGCATGGCCAACAAACAAGGCCCACAAGAAAAAATGGTCCTCTATCCTCACATACAGACTAATACATCCCCCCACCCAATAGGAAATCCATGACCATGATGATCTGGAATTAGAAATCCAACAAACAGGGTCATAAGCATAGCATCCCACCTAGGAAGCTAGTGTACCACAATATCCCAACCAATCTCATAACCATCAATACCCATCTGGGTACCACCGACATCCTCATACATCTCTAATAGGGCCTAACGCCCTCAGTGCAGATCATATACAACTCTCTCTCTACATATCGGTATGTGAAGAATGCGGTACACATCCTCTAAGGTGACCATAGCCTCTCTTGTAGGTAGATGAAAAGAGCAAGTCTTCGAGTGCCACCTCTCGCAAAGAGATGTCAGCAAACCCCTATTTGCCTGAATAATGGGCATGTAGGTGATGTAGTATAAACCCAGTGTCATCAGGCACTGTCTCTCCCTATCGCTCAAACAATCTCTAAAGGTGTATGTCATTGGCCTGAACTCTCGCATATAAATTGGCACAAGTCGTCTCTACACAGGCAAAGACAAGAGTTAGCACACATGGGACAACATTGTTTACAAATTATTACTATTGAGAAGTCAAAGGTACATCTAAAACTAATATCTGCACAAAGTCAACACTAGTCAACTTTGGTCAACTGCAATTGCGTCGCATTGACTACAAATGTGTCATGATTCGTCACTTGTGGCTCTGCACATGGCGGTTGCGTCACAATCTGTCAAATGCATCACCCTATCTTGCAATTGTGCAGCCTAACAATGATTGTGTCGTTCGATATGGAAATTGCGTCGTGATTTCTTAATTGCGTCATTTGACCTAGCAATTGTGTTACACCATTGTAGATGCGTCGCAGAATGTCTCACTTGCGTTGCAATCTGACGATTGTGTCGTTTCCCCTAGAAAATGTGAACTTTGACAAAAAACCTAACTACCCAGCACACTTGTGTCACAACACAAATAAATGTGTTGAACGTGAAGGAATTTCCTGCTTACATGACAACATTTGTGTAGCAACGCATTCGATAAACCCCCCGCAAACCCTCATAAATGCATAAAATTAAAAAATTTACAAGTGGGATAGGGTACTTATTGGTGCCTCTGCGCCCTTGAGTCGTTAGAAGGTCTGCACGTGGTATCCACGGTGGTCTGTCGTAGGAATCACCATCGTTGTTTTAGGCTTTGATCTCTAAAAATTCTATATAGCAAATGAGCAAGTGACACTTGGTTTTTCTTTTTCAACCTATTTATAGGCTGAAAATTTGGGTTTTGACCTAATAGGTTTGTACTAGAGGCTCATTTGACCATCTTTCTTTGACATTTTGATTAGCTTAGCATCCTTCACTACTGATTCTGATCTCGCCTTTCTGTCTTCTATCATTAAATTGTTTAATCGAGACACTTTCCAAATTTTTCCCAAGGTGGCATATGTACTCCATACCTTCGTTGGGGCGTATTCTGGACTTGTTTTATTTTCCATAACACAATAAACTCCATTATGACAAAGAGGGAAAATGTAGACACATAAAATGACCAAGACCTGCAAGCACTATTTTACCACTTTTCATCCTAGCATAATTATGACATTTTAATTATGTTTCTAACCCACCTTCAACTATTAATTAAATAATTCATAATTATTTAATTAATTCATGATCTTCTATTTGTCACGATTATTAAATAAATAAATCTTATTTATTTATTTAATGTGTCACTAATTATCAAGTCTTCTCATAATTAAATAAAGTCCTCAATTTATTTAATTTTTCTTTATCATCAATGTCCTCTTGATTATTAAATAAATATATTTTAATATATTTATTTAATATGTCACTTATTCTTAAATCCTCTTTTAATTAAATTGATTCATTAATTTATTTAATTAATCAACTACCTCTTCTAAATTAAATAATTATTACTAATTATTTAAATTGCCTTATGTGACATTTCCCTCTTTTTAAATAAAGCAATTTATTTAAAAATGACTTCACATAGTTAACTGATTCTTCTTTTAATAATTAATTTTAAATTAATTACTTTTTATCTCACAAAATCCATATTTTGAATTAATTTAATTCAAAATGGAAAGATTCTTCTACAAATCAAGTAATTGCTAAAATTACTAATTTTCTAAAATCTCATCTTCTTATCTTTTGATTTTTTCTAATTTCATCTCACTGTCACATTTATTCTCCATCATTGATTTAATTTCTTAAATTAAATCTTGTCCACACATTTGAGGATTTCTACCCTAACACTAATTGAGAGTTTCCATTTTAAATCTTGACCATTGATTATAGGGCATTTCTCAATCTCTCATCTTGTCCGTCCATTCAAGATTGCATATTCTATAAAATAGCAATCTTGCCTTCATTTTTGATATCTTGATTAATCTTATCTATTATTATTATCTCTTAATGTTGCAATCTCTTATTATTATCTTCTTGCATCCTTGTTATCACTTTAGCTACTTGCATGTTAGAATTAATTTCTATTTGCATTTAGTGTATACAAATCCTTCAAAGTTTTGCTTAGAACTAGTCAAATATAGAGTTGCTCACACAAATCTGAGGGCACATTCTTCATCACAGCAAGCTAAGGAGGTGCAATTGAAATCAGCCATGGAGGAGAGAAGAATGGGTGAGCTTGTTCCAGTTTTCCTTTCCTTTTCTCATTTTTCTCCTTTGCATTCTATTGTTTGTTTGGATTTAATTAATATTGCAGACATTAGACACTAACAACTCTATCTTGCAGAAATCCATCATTACAAAAATAAACAAATTTTAAGTTTTTTAACTTAGGAACTTTCATTTGGTGCTCTAAAAATTAACAACAACAAACTCACACTTGACATTGGTGTTGTTAAAAATGAACCAATTTTAAGTTTTTTTTAACTTAGGAATTTTCATTTGATGCTCATAAAAAGAACAAAAACACTTCAGTTTTGGGCTCTAAAAATGAACACATTTAATGTTTTTGTAAGTAGGAACCTTTAATTTTGGTGCATAAAAAGAGCGAAAACATTTTTTTCATTTTGTTGATGCACACACATTTTACATTTGTTGACCAAGATAGGACAAGTACTGCCTTTCTTAGAAACACCTCTATTGGAGCTCATAAAAATGAACAAATCTTTCTTTATGATATTTGACCATTGCTATCTTAATTGTTTGATGTCTTGAAATTTTCTATTGGTGCAAGTTAAAAAGAACTTTGTTTTGTTTACTCACAAATTTTTGGGGACAACATTGCTCAAGGTGTTTAAAATGAATCTAATTGCTATGGATTGTTCACTGTGCATTCATTGATTGGCAAAGCTAAAGTTTTTTATCTTCTCCCCTCGCATATTTTGGCTATCTTGGGTGAACGAAAGAACATTTTTTAGCATTGCACTTACTTTTAAAGTTTACCTTAGAGAGGGTACTTTCCTTGAGATACATGTCATACTGGAGAACTCATTGCAAGGTCTTGAAGCACGTTTACTCATGGGCTATATTAAAGGTTGTGAACTCGTAAGAAAGTAGCTTCAAGCCATGCTGTCAATAGAATGCACCTAATCCCATACCTTAAGTGAACCGAGAATGATTAAAAATCCTTAATTGGCCAACGAGTGAGTGTCAGATTTCTATGTTCACAGTTATCACTAAGAACCAAATTGTTTTAGAAGCCATCCTATTATCCAAAAACATTATCTAAATGTGGTGCATCAGAATTTACTTCTGAGAAGTTACTTGCCATGTTCGACTACAGGCCCGCGCCATAAGTTGCATGTAAAATTGTCTCTTCAGAGCAGGAGGCAAGCCTACCTAAGAGAATGGTGTCTATCCCCTAGGGTTTTAATTGCTAGTTTATGTTAAACTTGGCCCATTACAGTCAAAACAATTTGACATCAAACTCTATGTTTTATTTACAGAAAAAGAACACATTCAAAACAAACATTGAACAAGATGGTTAAACCACAAAGCCTTTGATTTATTTCACACTTGTGAGAGAAGCCTTATGTTTGCACCCCTTTGAAAGGATCTTTCCTTAAAGGTTTTCGAACATTCTAGATTTGATTTCTGGGTACATTAATCAAAGTAAACATTTGGGAACTATGGCTTGGGTGTTGTGATTTCACAACCTAAGTTATAGACATGAAGGTTACATAAGTCCATGCTTGTTGTGTTATTCCAAGTGTTGTCTTATCACTTGGCATACTTCAAAACATAAAGAAAATGTTGAGAAAGAATTGTTCACAAGATCATTGTTCAAACCAAAATACTTGGAAAGACAAAAGTTCAGATAGTCCCACATCCATTATTTCCATCCTACCTATTTGAAATCAAAATCAAACAAACCATTAAGGTCATTCCTCCACTCAGACATCCATGATATTAACAATTACTTGGGACTTGTAGATAGTACAAGTAAACTTTCCTGCAACATATCCTCTGGACAAGGAAGTGGAATATAAACTTTAGTTTTTTAATATTTTCATTTCCAAAGAAGTAGTATCATTCCAAAACAAAACTCAAACCCTAGGGTCTTGAGCTTCACAATAACCATCCCATAAAACCATCAAACTTTTTGACTATTTGGTGACCAACTTCCCCAATTCAACAACCAGATCTTTTAGCACCAATCCTTCAGCCTAGTCTCACATATATTGAAGGTGAACAAACTGAAATCATAAGCAGCTTAAGAACCTTCATTCTTCAAAAGAACGAAACACCTCGTCAGTTTCTCAATGCATCAATTGTCCTAGACGAAGAGGAAGAGAAATCTAACATAGCAACATAGAGACCCATATTACCACCACCTACATTGCAATAATTATTCCCTTCATGATCTCACACAAGGTCAAGATCCCTAAGGTAAATTCCATAGGTCGTCATTTCAGACTTAGGCATTTGAGTCCAAAGGCTCTCAAGAAACACCTCTTAGTGCTACATAAAAACAAAAAAAAATTCATAGAAAAAATTTATAGATGCACTTCCAAGGACAATCTAGAGTTATATATGTTCTTCTTTGGTCAAAATCCTAGTCTTTTTCATGATACTGAACTTCTCTAGAGGAATGTTAGATTCTAATTCAAGGACATGAGAGCGATCTAACAAAGAAATATAATCTACAACCAAAATGCACAAATCTAAAATCTAGAAACTCCTACACATACAAAATTGAACTATTCTATTGCAAACATGATGAAGAATCTACTGATTACCAAATTGAAAAAAAAAGATAGCTTTTACCATCTTGTAGCAGAGTGTATTCGCTTGATGTTGGATTGATCTTATCACAGTGAAGCCTCCAAAGTTCATGTGCAAAGTGTGGATGAATGCTTGTTGTGTTTGGTTGATTGAAGAGAATGGTGAAGCTTTGTCAATGGTGTTCTCGATAGCATTTTGTTGCTTAATGTATGTTGATTCTCCGTTCCTTATTTGTGAGGAAAGGGGTTTGTTATATAGAAGATGTGATTTGAAATGGATGATCAAGATTGTTTTGAAAAATATACAGACCAAAGGTCAGGGTGTGTTGAGAGGATTTAGACACGAGAGAATTGTGCAAAGTTGATTGCACAATTTATGTGATTGGGAAATAGATTGGCTAGTTAGGGATGTGATTGATCAGTTAACATAATAGATTGTTCAGTCAAGATTGTGATGGCTTAGTTAACATAATAGATTATTTAGTTAACAATTTGGAATGATTAGTAAACAAATTAGATTGCTCAGTCAGCAATCATAATTCGCTCAATTAGAAAATGGGTGAGGAATATGAATTAATTGATTTAATTAATTTATTCCTTTTTGGAGTTGAATGTGTCAATCAAGTTTGACTTTTGCAAACAAAGTTGCATTAGTTTGATTTCATTTTTGATAATTGATTTGAATAGTTTGATTTAATTATTCAAATTTTGGAGGGAAAGTGTTATAATTAAATTATTATTTAATAATTTAATCCACTTGGGGGAATAAGGTGATTTAGCGATGTAATTAAATAATTGGTGTTATTTAATCAATTAGGATGAAATAAAGTGGGATTAGGACTTTATTAAATAAATGAGATTTATTTAATTAGTTGAAATGATGAAATGTGAATTAATCAAAATAAAGTTGTTTTATTTAATTAATAGAAGAATTAGGGTTTTTGGGACTTTATTAAATACCTGAAATTTATTTAATTTATCTGAAATGATTAAAAAGTGAATTAATTAAATAATGTTGTATTATTTAATTAATAGAGGAATTAGGGTTTTTGATGTCATTTTGATGTGATGTGATGTGGTGTGATGTGGTACGATGTGGGAATGTTGTGATATGATTTTGAGATGATTTGAGACATTATAAGATAATTTTAAGATGTTTTGAGACATTACAGGATGAGTTCGAGTTGTTTCGAGATGTTTCAGGATGATTCTAAGTCATTTCGAGGTGTTACAAGATTGTTATGAGTCATTCCAAGATGTTATGAGATGATTCTAAGTCATTCTAAGGTGTTACAGGATGATTTTGAGTTATTTTGAGATGTTACAAGATGGTTCTGAGTCATTTTTGAGGTGTTACAAGATGATTCTGAGTCATTTCGAGATGTTACGAGATGATTCTGAGTCATTTCAGGGTGTTATAGAATGATTTTGAGTCATTCCAAGGTGTTACGGGATGATTATGAGTCATTCTGAGGTGTTGCAAGATGATTCCAAATCATTATGAGGTGTTACGAGATGATTGTTTGATGTTGTTTGATACTGTTCGATGTTTTTCAATGCTATTTGATGTTGTTTGATGTCATTTGATGTCGTTTGATGTTGTTTAATGTTTTTGAAAAGTTCAACAACATTTACAGTGCGCTGTACCCCTCACAACGAGCCACAAGGTTCAAAAAAGGATGAGACTAAACAGCTAACATAAAAATGAAAAAAACACAGAAACAACCCAAAGGCAGCACAACAACATCCGAGAAACAACCTATAGATAGGCACTGAGAGCAACTAACTGGCAACATCCCATTTTTTAATCAAGAGGTCCACCGCCTCATCTCCCACCCACTCTTTGTTTTCCTGGCTATTGTTCCCCTCCAGTTCCTCTTTTATAGCATTAGACAAAGTGCTCATAACAAATTGACCCAATTTCATGGTGAAACGGGTTAATCCCCGAAATATTTTGTCAAGAGTGTCCAATCTCTTCACCACCTCGCACGAATTCACCCCACCATCCATAGCTCCCATATCTTGTTCAATGTTGTTTGATATTGTTAGATGTTGTTTTTTGTTGTTCGATGTTGTTTGATGTTATTCGATGCCATTCAATGTTGTTTGATGATGTTCGATGTTGTTTGATTTCGTTTGATGTTGTTCGATGTTGTTCGATGTCATTCGATGTCGTTCGATGTTGTTTGATATTGCTCGATGATGAATTAAATAAATGATGTTAAATCACTTAATTAATAGATTAATATGAGTGCCAAAATGCTAGTTCACAAGCTAGGACATTTTTAGGTGTCTACACAAACAATCTTGTACTCGTAAAACTTAATTCATAGTTTAACTATCTTACTTCTCCTATACTTCTAAAATGAAGAATTCCAAACAATTTTGTACTCATAAAACTTAATTCACAATGAGTTTTGTGCACTTACCCGAGTTATGATGGTTGCAGAGCTTAACCTCCTCGAACTCCCAACTCCCCACATGATAATTTTTGCAAATGAGTGCAAAGAGAATGTTGAATTCTTGGTTTAATGGCTTCTAAGCTCAGTCATATCAACATTAATATCAACCTTACACCAAATGTTTTTCTTGTAGTTTGAGTTTGAACATGCACCATTGATTTTACAAGATTGGATGGTTAATGTGATTCGTGCATTTAATATCACTTTATTGCCACCACTTTCTATAATTGTCATGGGATAGAGGGGTATAAACTGCTATACCACATGCTTCTTTGCATTTCACTATGGGGTAGTAGGAACCTTACCTCTATACCACAAGGTTGACTTGTTTAACCTATAGTAGTGTGATTTACATTAATTATCACATATGGCTTACCGTCATACCACATACTTCACACATCCTTCCACGGTATAGCAGTTCATACCACACTACCACATGCCTTTATGATCTTCCTCATGGGATGGTAGGTTACCTTGCTATACCACACCCTTCATTTTTCCTTCTTGTGGTATGGTGATTTATGATGTATTTAAATTCTCTCACACCACCCAACCACGTCCTCATTATAATACTTCTGCAATATGGCGGTAAATATATTCATGTTCTTTGTTACACATTGCCAACCTACCAAGGGTTCAAATTATTGTTGAGGGATTATGGTAATAGATTGTTAAGGGATTTGGAATGTTTTTGCTTAAGTATATATGATGAGTTTTTGGCTTTATATAGGTCTTTATGTGTCAGTCAGACCTAAAAAATTATATGTTTGTTTATAGTGAGGAGCTTCAGTCAAAAATAAAAAGGAATATAAGGGTCAAGGCTCAGGTCATGGAGCTCAAGGTTAATTGTGATAATAGAACTAGGAATTTTTCTAAGGTTCTAACACACCTCATGATGAACTAGACTATATTTTTCCTTCATCCTACTTGTGTTATGTTTTTATGATTTCTTCTCTTGTGAATATATCCCTAAGGAAAATTTGTCTGATACCTATAATTGTAAACATCTTCTTGGTTTTTGACTGCAAATTCTTTTTAATCTGTAAATTAAATTCTATTTTAAGTTTCCATTAGTAGTTATCAGCAGATTGGAAAGTCAAGAGTTATCAACTTATGAACTCATAAAGTTTTACTAATTCAAGTTGTTGATTTATACATTTTGGACTTCAAGAAATGAAGACAAGGATTGTAAAGCGCAAACTAGATGATAGTGATCATAATGTTGAAATTCTAGTGATAGAAAATGAGTGTGTGCGTAGTGAAAAAGTGGCCAAGAATAATGAATATTTATTGATTCTTGGTTTGACAAGGCAAATTGTAAATCCACTAAGTAGTATATTATTTGTTTAATGAAATTTTATAAGCAATAGCTTTATGTATATAAGAAACAATATGATATTCTTTTTCTTTTATAGGAAACAAAAAGAGTGCAAAGAAAACAAGGAGGAAAAAAAAGGAAAGAGAAGATACAATGTCGCCATCTTGTAGAAGTTGACGCTTTTTTGATTCAACAAATGCAGCTGGTGAAAACAATAGTTGTGATGATATGCAACCTAGTATAGCACATGGTGATGTGCAACCTAATATAGCACATGGTGATGTGTAGCTTGATATAGCACATGGTGATGTGCAACCTGATATAACACATGGTGATGTTTGGCCTGATATAGCACATGGTGATGTGCAACATTTTGATGATCTCTTAGAACCAAGTCTAAGAGAGGTTATTGAAAAGCATCAGGGAAAAGGAACAACGGGTCTATAGATGCTTTTTTCAGCATTAAAGGATGTATTTAATGATATGAAATATGCAGAGATGGGTATTGATCTACCTACTCATTGCACACCTAATGTGGCCAAAGAGTATGAAGTTCTAGTTAATGAAAGTCATGAAGAGAGACTACTTGCATCTGGTATGCCTTAGAGTGCACCTGTTGCATCTAGAACTTTTGATGGAACTAGTGGATCAGCCAAAAATACTAGTAGTTGTAATTTAATAGAAGATGTGGATGCTTTTGTCAAAAGATAAATATTGAGTCAAGATTTGTATAGATCTACAGATAGGAACGAAAAATAGAGAAAATTAGAAGGAAAGAACCCATTCTTGCTTGAGGTATTGAGATATGGTGAGCCCATTGGGCCAAATGCTACAAAATGGGCCATCGAGTTGGGTATAAAATGTAGGGCCCATTTGGATATTTGAAAATCAAGTTTTACAGAGCAAGATCCATGAGCTATGAAAAATGTTATACAAAAAATGGAAAATGCTTTTGAGAATTATGATGGAAAAATCTCTAGAAAATATTACAAGCAAAGGATGATAATTTTGATGAAAAATTATAGATACAGTTGTAGAAAATTAATCATGGGGGGAAAAGAGAGGTTCAACTCCAGTCTATCTCCCAAAGAGTGGGAGGCATTGAGAGAGTATGCATTTCGAAGAATATTTGGTAAAGAGTAATAGAGGCAAGAGAGCAAGAGATAATGTGAGGGTTGGATATACATTTGGTCGAGGCGGGTTGCAAGCCAAAATGGACAAATTTGTAATAAGTGTATGGATTTTTGGTTCAATTCACATTGTGTTATTTATTTTGATTTTTTATTGAACTAACTATATGTTGAAATTGACATTGTATTTTAGGTGGAAAATAGTAATAGAGAAGTAGGTGAAGAAGATATTGTCAATTATATTACAACACTAGATGCTAGTAAACCTAAGAGTGGGATGAAGTAGAAATATAGTTCATCAACAAAGATTTCACAACCATCTTTTTAATGCCTAGTAGGAGCCTATGTAGATAATGTCAACTCAAATGAACTAGGGTACCAAAAGATAATGAGTTGCATATTCAGTCTCAGTCAACAAGTTATGAAGTTGGTTAAATTTGTTAACCTTATAGTTTTTGCATGGAATGAGCATAAATCCATGGATTCATATGAGGTAATAGGCTCTGTGGATCTCATTTCTTCTTGTTTGGTAGTTCTATATACAAATGCCTCTTAATAGTTAGATTATTGAAATCTAAGAGTAGGAGAATCCAACCCAGTTTCTTTATTGTTGGAGTGATCCAGAAAATGTTCTTTTGGATAAATTTATAGCTTGCATTATTTACTTAACTATTGAATGATTTGTATGTTTTTTGCATGATGGTTAAAACACATGCAAAGCTATTTTATCAAAGCAATAGGAAAACAAAAATGCCTTCATGGCATCAACAGAGTTGTCGATATTGATAGTTATGAAGTGGACAAGAATGTGCAACATAATCATCTTAGTTGTCCTAAAGTTGGTGTAATTAATATAATAGTTTTTAGTTATATGCCCTAATGTTTTGTCATTATTCATGCTTAAAATTTTCTTTTGGACAAAAAATTATAGCTCTTGCATTCTTTAAGTTGTAAGTTAATCTGTCCCAATGTTTTTTCATTCTTCTTTTGGACAAAAATTTATAGCTTTTGCATTCTTTAAGTTGTAAGTTAATCTATCCCAATGTTTTGTTATTCTTCTTTTGGACAAAAATTTATAGCTTTTACATTATTTAGGGTGTAAGTTAATCTGTCTATTTTTTTGTCATTCTTCATGCTTAGAATGTTCTTTTGGACAAAAAATGTAGCTTTTGAATTCTTTACTTGACTTATATTAATTTTTGCATGATGATTAAACCACATGATGCAGAGCAATTATATGAAAGAAGGAAAAAAAGAAAAAGGCCCCATCAATAGAACTCTTTGCAAAGCTATACAACTTCATGTCTACATTGATGTTGATAGTGGTTATGATGATGAACTCGATGAGCATGGACATGATAACCATAGTGGTAGTCGTGATGAACTAGAGGTGAGTGCTATGAAACCACATGCAATTAAGTACTATTCGAGCAAGTAATGGTTGTTTTATTATGTAAATAAGGGTAATCATTACCTATTTGATAGAAGCTGGTTAGAATAGTAGTGAAGTGCAATTAGCTAGTATACATAGATTATGGAAATAAGGGGGAACATATAACTTACATATGGAAGCTTAGAGCTTAGTTGTAATAGAATGTTTAATAAAAGCACATATAAAAACCGATTTGTTCCAATACATAAGACATTACATACAATTGTCAAAAACAATATAATGTGTTTTTTATATCTCAACATAATGTGTATTTTTTTATTATTTTGAAGACATTTATTGATAAAATCCAAGAAGGGGATAAAATTGAGGTGTTGGATCCATCTGATGGTGTTGCTACAGGCATTGGGTGGATTCACTCACTATCTATTGTACATGGAGTCAAATTGAAAGGAATAGGAGATGCAAATGTAAGTATTTTATAGGTCACAAGTAACATACCCCTTCCTTATCTAGACAAAATAGATGGAGTTATCCGTTTGAAAAAGAAAGAAGGGACCTTCATACAGTGGCCACTAAAATATTTGAAAAAATGATAGAGTGTTAGCCATAAGTGTAGAAGAGAAAAAGAAGGGTTAGCAGTAGTAGAGTGTGGAGAGTAAAGTTGCAAATAGAGAATGTATTGAGCCTAAATAAGTTGAACCCAAATAAAAACTAGAGAATATGATTTGGGTGTACATTCTATGAGTAGAACAGAGAATGTTCTATCTTACTGCACCTGCAATGTAAAACCCCTTGCTTATGTTTCTCTCTTTTTGTTTGGGTTTCACTCAATCAAACTAGTCCATTATGGAGGAGGGGATATGTTACTATGTAAGCAATAGACGTAGAGAACATGGGTGCAAAAAAAGAAGTAAATACAAAGCATATAAAGAGGTGCAAAGAAGACAAAAAGTTTTAGAGAGTGCAACATACATGTATGTGCAGTTGCAAATAAGTTGCAACATAGAATTGTCATCAAAATTGTAATATCTTGCATAATCAGAAAAAAGGATTGTAACTCAGTTTTCTCGGTCACAACACTAAGAAACACACTTTGTAATAGTACATTTTTTAAAGAAAAGACACATTTTTGTCTTGTATCAGTTGTAAGAACATGTTTCCTCAATAAAATTTTAGTATTTTGCCTTCTTAATAGTCATTTCATTATGTGCAAATGAATGATTAATTATGTTTTTCTGTTTTTTTATATGTTTAAACCTCAATTAAAGCATTGTCTCATTTCCAACACTTATAGGCAGAAATCAATGAACAAAAATAATTAAATAAACTACCAATTGACTAAATATACTACCAATTGGCTTAAATCAATGAATAAATATGAAAAAATATAATAATTATGCAATTAATAAATAATGTATCAATATACCTACCAGTTGATAGAAATTAGTGAACAAAATCAATTAAATAAACTACCAAATTGATCAAAATGATTATTAAAATTAATGACTAAATACACTACCAATGGATGGAAATCAGTGAATAAAAATGACTAAATAAGTGACCAGTTAACATCAATCAATGACTAAATTAACAACTAAATATACCCGTGAATAAAAAATGACTAAATAAGTGACCAGTTTAAAACAATCAATGACTAAATTAATGACTAAACACACTACCAAGTAAATCAAATTAGCGACTACATCAATGACTGAATCGATCAATCAAATGACTAAATCAACTACCAATTTGATCAATCAGATGACTACATCAACGCTCAAATCGATCAATTGAGTGACTAAATTAATGACCAGATCGATCAACCAAATAACTAAAAATGGTTTAGTCATCAATTTGGCCACGTTATAAATGACTGGAAATAAAATACTACTAGTCATGTGACCATGTTCAATCGTTTATAAGCAGTTTTTAGTAGTTTTTTCAGTCATATATTGTTGTTTTTGTACTAGTGTATGATATATAATGTAATTCTTAATGTTTGTGCATATTTATATGTTGTAAGGGTTTTGATCAATTAGGATAAATTTTGGTCTAGTTTTTGCATACATTTATGTTGTAAGGGTTTTGATCATATATGAAGAAAGCCTCTTTTCTGGACATATTTTTTTTTAGGAACAAATTTACATTTTAAACATTAACGTAATAGCATATTTCAATTTTCTCATAAGTCAATTTATTCAAGTCAAATTTAGCTTAATGATACCAAGATTCATTAATTTGTAAAACATAATTATCATATTTGAACTTGTTGCAGGCCAATTCCTCATAATTAATTCCAAAAACATTATGACAACGTTAACTACAAATTCCATTACCAATATTCTTGCAGGAATATCTAGTTTGGACCCTGTTTTACAGGTTACATCTATCGAACCCATTTAGAAAGCTTGTTCTACACTTGTCGAATACGAAGTTCAACTATCTGATGGTTTACACACAAATCATGCTTTTCTTCCTAATAAACTCAAGGAACTTTTTTTGGAGGAGGCTTTAGTTAAAGGTTCTATTCTTCAACTAAATAAATATACTTCCAAGATACTCCATAGAGTTATGTACGTCTATAGTTGTAAAAAACTACTATATTCGTCTCATTTATTACCTTGCATGCTCTTACTAAATTAATCATTTCATTTTATTGCAGGGCTATCATAATTGATAACTTGGAATTAATTTCAAACAATGCACCAATTATTGGAACTCCAACTCTTCTCCACCAATCTAGAAGTTCCCTCCCTTCAAATAGCTCTCAAGAAATTTTTAGCTCCTCTCAATCTACAAATGATTCAGTGCAACAAGATGAAGACCCTATAACTCAACACAATATATCCCCTTTTGAACCAATTCCCATTATAATGTTAACCCCATACCATAAGAATTGGTCCATTAAGGGTCTTGTCTTGACAAAATCTCTAATCCACCAATTCCAAAATGTTGGCCATGATGGAAAAGTATTTGGATTTCATTTCATAGACAAAGCAAGCTTTGAAATACATATTTCTTGCTTCAACGAACTTGTTGATTATTTCTACCAAGATATTCACTCTAACCATCTTTTATGTGATCTATAACGGTTGCATTAAAGTAGCTAGCACAAAATACACTAGCTCCACACATCCATTTGAAATAGTTATCCTCAACTCATCAACAATAACTCCTTCCACAACCTTAGATTCCACCATACCTACACATACATTCCACATAAAGAGGATAGATTCATTGGCCTCATTTCCTATTAATTCCCTTGCTGATGTTATTGGCATTCTTTTATCTATCTCCCCTACATCAACCATTCACAAAAGAGATGGTAAAAAACAATGAAATGTACAACTATAGTCATAGACGTGTCTAGTTGTACCATTGATGTTACCCTTTTTGGGGTCGTCATTGTGATATTGATGGGAAGAAAATACATGATATGCCCATGCAACCAAACCATCCTATTTGATTGATTAAATCTGAATGTATAACCTTCTAGTGTGGTAAAGGCATTGATACTATGTATCCTACTACAATCCTAATCAACCCAAATATATTAAAAGCCTCAAGATTACAAACATGGTATGTTGCGCTAGGGAATGCCAAGCCTTCTAATTCCTTGTCCAAAAGCCACTTTTCTCCAAAAAAGTTTGCAAATTCAATCAATATCTCATCTATTGCAAATATAAGCTTTGTTGAGAAGAAAACTATTTGCATAAATGCATCCATCTCAAAACTACACTTGGACAGCTTCTACTACCTTTCATGCCCTTTGTTAGTGGATAATAAAAAATGTAAGAAAAAAGTTTTGGAAACTTCACCCAATATTTTTCAATGCCCAAAGTGCTCTAAATATCTATCTATATGTTATTCTAGCTACATGCTTAAAATGGACTTGCAAGATGGAACTAGTGAACTTTTAAAAGTTACTAGATTCGAAGGACTAGCAAATTTCTTGATGGGTGTTTCTGTAGAAGACTTGCAACTATTACTGGCTGAACCTAATGCTACTAAACACATGTAGATAATGTTGTTGGTTGCTATTTTTTCCTTGAGCTCACCATCAAAATGATTCCATTTGGTGGATAGGAAACACAAAGCATTACATTATTACAGCCATTAAGGCTATTTAAAATTTGCATTGTCTTTTAAGCAGTATTGTATAAGTTAAATGGCCATCTATATTGAGATGATCAACATTTGTATATATTTTTTGAATATTCTATACATTGACTACCCATATGTGTAAAGACAATCATATATTTAAAAATATGTTTTGATAATCAATTTTATTATTTGCAAAATGTTATCTCCTTAAATTATATATAATAGTTGGTCATGGTATTCCAAATATAAAAATGAACAAGCTATTCATATTTGTTTTAGGAACTTTATGTACATTGAATGTTTGTATACTTAATTTTTTTGTTATCTACGTTTGTTCCAAATTATTTATTCATGCCATCTTATCTCCTTAAGTTCTATACATTATATGCTCATGTTATTTGTAATGTATGATTCAATTTTGTATTTAAAATATATATATTGTTGTAATTATGACTCATAAATATATTACATTTCTTTGATCCTTAGGATTCCTTAACATGGAGGTAGAAAATGAAAGAGGAAAAGAAAAAAACTTGTGTAAAAGTGAAATGCAACGAGCATACTACCATGCAAGGAAAACAAGAAATCCTACAAAACACCATTGATGGAGCCTCTGCATCTACACTCTCTTCTCCTAATAACACATCACACCTACAAACACCTACACCTCAATTGCAAATAATACATCAACCCAACCCATTTGTTCAAATGCACCCTTGTATACCTACATGCCATGATTTTTTGACTGCTAAAAATAATTTATGTTCAAAATTAGATAGCCTTTCAAATACATCAACTTGTATGGTTTGAATGGAAATATATCCAAGAATCAAACCTAGAAATTCAAATGGAATCACTACTTTTTTTAGATGTACATGTGAAAAATATAACCATCACTTCTCAAATTGGAACAACATGGACCCAAATGAGCAACCGATGTGTTTAAAAAATCTATCTCAAGTTGAGGAGATGATGATAGCAAGGGTTAGCCCAATCCTACAAGTTAGCTAGGCAAGGGGGGAATAACTAAAATACACTAGACACTATTTTTTTTCCTCAAGATACATCTACGATTGCAACCTACTTGCCTAGGCATATTAAGGATTTGAATATACTAATAATTATCAGGAAGAACATCGAGCAACAACCATATAACTTCTATTTTAGTAGAGGATGTGTCCATGAGGAATTACAATATATGATACACAATGACCCATACTACAAAGATGTGCAAATAGATGAGCTTGTATTGTAAAACTTACCCCAGTCCTCCACTGACATCTCATACCTCCTATATACAAAAAATTCAAATCATGATCAGATAGATATAGACTTAATGAAAAAAAGCGATACAAAATATGACACCTTAGAAAAAAAACGCCAATTACAACTTCCTTTGTGGAAAACCTACCACATGCACAAACAAAATTCAAAGAATTGTGATCTTTATTACAACTAGGCTCGAGACAACCAACACCTATTGCTACATGGCCACCCATTTCTCCATCTCCTATAAATGAATACACCACAGAAGGAATATTTGTGATGGTATTCCCCAATTTGTTTCCAAAAGGGAAAGCTGCATTCAAACAAGAGCATATCAAGGAAGTTAAGCTACATGAGTATGCTCTCCAGGTTCTAAGGTACCATGATAATAGGTTTGGCCAACACCCAAGATTTTAGTACTTCATACTGAATATTATAACACACCACCATAGCCAAGCAACTACAAATTTATTTATCAGTAAACAAATTGATGGTTACCTACCATCAACAGTCATTGGCCTTTGCAAAAAATTAAAGGACATGCCAGATGACAAACTTGTAAATCAACTCATGTGATTTAGCTTGTCAATTCGTAGCACCAGACCATTTTGAAACCAACATTGAGGGGATATTTCAGACATGGTCATTCAAATTGGATGCCCCACACTTTTCTTCACCCTTAGTGCAGCAGACACTAAATGGCCAGACTTGCATTCCATCATGCCAACCAGATCACCTACAAATCCTTATATGGCTTCAAGATAGAGGATACAAAAATATTGTTCAGAATCCACACCTTACTACACTATACATGCACCACAAGTTTACTACATTTTGTGAAAGGTCTTGGAAAAAATTCTTGGGGAAACAAAATATTGGTATAGGTAAAACCCTTTTTTTCTCATTATCTTACAATACACTCTTACTTTAATTGTTTCCTAAAAAAATATTTTTAGGGTATGAATGGCAACACTAAGGCTTACACTAAAGTAGCAAGGAGTCGCCTTGACATTTAAGGGACTAGAAAGTGAACCAAGTGGCTCCAATGGAGGGGTAGCTACTGCTGCAACTGGGGAGGCATCCAAAACCAAGAAGAGAAAAGAGGCCAGCGAGCAGCTGCGCAAACCAAAGGTTTATGACCATAAGGCATCTGAGGGTGAACCTTCCTAAAAGAAAAGGAAAACAACCAGAAGTACGGATATGTCGGTGGAACCCAAGGGTCCACCCCATGACATGAGGGGAGAAGGATCTAACCTGCCAAGGTCTCCATCGACTACAATTGTTGCTGCTACTATTGCTGCGCCTGTCCCGCAGGCTTTGCTTGCCATTTTCGCTTCCTCCCAGCCTGCGGTGGACATCTCTGTCCACCTTGCTTCCACCTCTCCAATCATGTAGATTATTCCTATAGATTCCTCCTCCACCATGACCTCACCGATCTCCTCTTCCTCCATGTCTCCTTCCCTTCCCTCCATTTCTACTGCTACATTGCATGCCCTTAGTCTCCTAGAATCTTTTGTGAAATACATGCAAAACGTGCCATCCGAACTTTCGAGGATGCTTACTAATCCTGTGGTGCAAGCTGCAATAGCTCAGGCTATGGCCCATGGTCTAGCTCTCCCCCAACATTCCAAACCACCAAGAATGGAGGCAACAATGCAAATATCTGATGAACTTGAGTGAAGGCAGCTAGAGGCTATAGAGAGGCTAGAAGATGAAGAATTTGAATATCACGAGCATCCACTGTTTGAGCACCAGAAGATAGATGAGGTAGCATATGAGTCCTCTAGTGAGAGTAGCGAGGAGCTGGATGCTGAACTAATAAGAGAAACAAATGATCCTAAACTCAATGAAGAGTGGGGCAAGCAGCTTAAGGAGATTGAGGATAAGGAAGCCGAGGATCATCTTGCGTGAGAAGAGGAAATTGCTGCTCAAGAGACTGAAGGCAGTAAGTCTCCAATTGAAGGGCATGGAAAAACCCTAGAACATGATGAGGAGGCATCCCTCCATGAATATGAGCAAGAGCGGAGGTCTGAGGAGCATGAACAAGGCCAAGATGAAAAAGTAAAGGGTGCTGAAACAGAGGATCCCCCAATGAACAGTTGCGCACCAAGTCTCGCGCTAAGTATGTAATGCTTGAACAGGACTCCGATGAGGAGAAGGAGGATACAAAAACCAAGAAGAGTGCTCTTGTCATCTGAGCCATTGAGCTTGAAAAGGAGGACAATAGGAATTAGAGCGAACTGCCCAAGGAAGAGCCTCAAATTCTCGATTAGCTAGAAAAATAGTTGAAACAAAAGACTCCCACCCTAAAAGATCCTAAGGCAAGGCTAGAAGCCATTTTGGCCAGAGCACAAATAAGTACCAAGAAAGAAAAGAAGCCAAAGATGAGATCAAAGGTGACTATGGATGTCTCAGGATCTAGGGAAGTACAAGTAGCGACGCCGGTGGTTGGAGAACGGGGAATAATTTATAACGTCTCCACCATCGACTTGGGAGTGGCCACAAGGGAGCAAAAGGTCGACCATCTCTAGGAATCGGTCGCCACGGTGGTGCACCTTATCCAATAGGATAAGGTCTCTAAGGAAGAACTCAAAGCGTGGCTAATCTAACGGCCTATAGTTAGCAATGGTCATCCCTGGATGAGCAGCCCATGACGTCATCCGCCCCGCCTCAGCTGCTATCCCAGGAACAGATAAATAAATTAGAAAAGAGAAGGAACCTGGACGAAACTACAGAAAGTTGGTTACGGCAGGTCTTGGACATGGGGAACACGGGTATCAACTTGGTTGTCTGAACAAAAAATAAGTTCTTAGAGGTACAAAGAACCTTGGAGGGCACAGGGTAGATCTGTGAGGAGTTCCCAAAGAAATACAGAGCATCCTACCCGAAAATTGAGGCTATCCTCGCGTTGCCAAGCGAGGTCTGGGAGAAAAACCTTCCCCTCAAGGATGATGATCACTAGCTAGTGGATACATGGAGGTGAGATTTTGATCACCGGAGGAAAAGGCTAGAGAAGATCCTGGAGCATATAGCGCCAGACATCAAATGGACCAGGGAGTCAAGAGAGGAGTGCACTCGGTACCTCAAGTTAATGACGGGGGTACGAGCTACCCGCTGCTGAAATAAATCCAGAGAGCATAAAGCCACACTTCTTGAAGAGGATGGAAGATGGGATGTCGGCTGAGGTTACCATGGACTTCATGAGTTTTGCTACCCGAGCCTTCGCACAGTCAGAACTTTTCAGGGATAATGCTGCTAAATATGATGATGACTGGAAAAAGCTCATCAGCAATTCTCAAGAATGGAGTTACCAAGTGTTGCGATCGGATATCATGGAGGTGGATAACCTCTAGCCGATGATCTTGAACTTTGTGGAGTATGCAGCATTAAAGAAACGTGAAGGTAACCCTATCATCGATGAAGAATTCCTCAAGGAATAGCTGTAGCAAAGGGCAAACAGCAAAAGGACAAAATTGCTACAATGCTGCCACTAGATGACAAAATAGGGAAAAGACAAGAAAAGTCTTATAAATGAAATGTATTTGTGGGTAGGTGAAACCCTAGTGTAAAGTGAATCTTGGCCACACAATAAAATCTAATCGTGGCCACTCATTTTTCTTTTTGGAAACTATAAATAGGGCTCTCCTACTCTCATTTTAAGGGAGTTGAATTGTTGTAAAGGCATGCTGAAAAAATTATAATAGAAAATACAGTCATTTTATGGTGTATTTATGAGTTTCTCCAAATGTTTCATGATTCTTCTCCCTTTAGTTAAAAATTTGCTTCAAATTACTTTGTTGTTCTAGTTTCCTTAGTTAGCTGTAGTGGTTTTAGTATGTTATCTTTGGTTTTGGAGATTCATGTTGTGTGTATGCTTTCCTTGTCCATAATTTTGGTCATTTGTTGCTGGTAAATAACTGTGTAAAGTTAGTTTGGACTATAATTTCATAGCTGCTCATTAAACTTTGTCTTTGTTCACATTACATGGTGAATGAATGATGAATATCTGTAGTCCTTAGAAGATAGCATAGATTTCATGACATTGTGAGAATTCAGATTAAGTGAAATTCTATTTAAGGAAACTGTCCAAAGCAAGAACCTCCATGATCATTGTTTATCAGTAGTTGCAGGTCCAGGAACCATCCTTCTTCCTTGCCCCTTTTTCCTTTTTTTTTAGAAAAAACTTGTGCTAAGGTTCATTGCACATTGTAAAGCCAAATATGATGAAACAATGGAGTCCAAGACTGTTGTCTGAGCCTACAGCGAAGTGCAGTAATTTTCTATTTGAAGAACTCCATTCATAGAACCGATTCTCCCACAACTTTAAAGCATGTAAGACCGCCTTGTGATTCCAACAAAATCACATCAAACAACTGATATATTCCAAGCATCGTCATGACTTGACATCCGAGAGACCTTGGGATAGTGTTCTACAATTTGATTGTGGAAAATTGTCTTTCAAGAGAGGTAATGGACCTACGTATTACTTGTTTTGTGAAGTGCATAAAAACACCATCAACAATAAGTAGAGCTCATTGCTAGAAATGTAGAAAGTGATCTAGCCTTCCAATTGAAGATGTAATGTGTGTCAACATATGAGGAACTAATATCCAAGGGCGTTAACATTGAAAGATACCTCATCAAAAAAGGAGAAACATGAATATATAAAGATAATTGTCCATCGTGTAGTTCCAATGATAAACCCTATATAGCCAAAAACAAGAATGTTACTAATGATGGAATAATTTGTGTGAAAGTTGTGGTAAGTGCTCCATAAAAAAGTGAATACACAACAAAAAAACACACAACTACCAAAAACATAGCAAATGATCAATAATGCAAACCCCCAAGAGGAACACCACCCAAACAAAACAATTATCCACAATGACATAAATATACACCCTTGGGGGAGCCTATCGAAATAGTGTTAAAATTTTTGATTCAATCAAATCTCATCACACTTCCAAATTACAAATACTATCAAGAGCCTCAATTCAAACCTCCTTGGTATAAATATGAGGATCATTGTGACTTTCACAAAACCAAGGGAAATAAGACACCAAATTGTATGAAATTGAATAATATTATGCAAGACCTCATTGAAAATGGAGAGGTAAGCATTGAACAACAACCTAGGAATCAAGACCTTGGGATATACAAGACCCTAATGCCTGATCATAACAAGGGAATGATAAAAAAAAGGGAAAAGGGTGGCATCAAGTTAGTCATGTGTACAACAATGTTGTAGGAGCATGTGATCATCACATATCCACCATCACAATAAAATGATATGTTGTTGAGTGTGGAGTCACCAAATGAAGAGGGAAGGTAACTATCCAGGGAGCCTCGTCACAAGCTAGAACCCTATCAAAGACGAACCCCACACATTATAGTCTCTTGGATCAATTAAAGAAAATTCCTACTCATATTTCCATCTTGGAACTCTTAAAAATATCCCCGACACATAAGGATATCTTAGAAAAAAAATTCATCATCATTCATACCTAATGATATTAATATGAATCAATTCCAAGCTATGGTCAAACATATCATGCCATCCCATTTACTTATATTTTCTGAGAATGACCTCCCAACGCAACCATCTCATAACCATCCTCTACATCTTGAGGTCTACATACATAAGAACAAAGTTAAAAGAGTCTTTGTAGATGGAGGTGTTGGCCTAAACATCTACACCCTTCAGTTGAAAAGAAAATCTAGCCTAATCCAAACATGTAATTGAGAAAGAAAAAGGTGTTACTATCAAATCTTATGATGATAATTAGTGGAGTTCATAAGGTACTATTAAGATACCCATCCAAGTAGGACCATCTATTGGAAAAATAACATGCCAAGTCCTTGATCTTGATCTACCTTACAATATACTTCTTGGTTGACCATGGATTCATTCCATGCAAGCGGTAGCATCAACCTATCACTAACGCATCAATTTTATGTATGAGAATGGATAAATAACCATCCATGGTGATCTTGAGCCTTTTTTATTGCAAAAATGTAGAGAAGTATTATAAGGTGCAACAAGTTCCTAAAAATGATGTAGTTCCAATACCCTTGTCCTATGTCGACCCATCCATATTTGAATCTAAGGAATTGGCATTGAAGAACATCCCAGAGATTAAGGAGGTTATCAAAGACAATAGTTGTGGATATTATAACATCAAGGACTCTTTTGTTGTCGAAGAGCTTCCTCTTTCTCCTAGATCCTATGGGAAACATCAACATATTGACAAAGTGACAAAGACAATCAAGATAGCACCTACCAATTTCATGAAGAGAGATCTAAAGAAAGAAGTCATTTGCAAGGATAACACATCAAATTGGTTATATCAAGATGAGAAAGAAGTAACTTCACTTCCCATGGATGATAAAAACAAAGGGATCCATCTAATGAAAGGTATGGGATATAACAAGAATGAAAAGCTTGGGATAAACAATCATGGATTAAGAGAACCTCTTGCTATTGAGAAACATCCTAAAAATATTGGTCTTGGATTCACCACAACAAAAGTTACTATTATTTGCAAGGGTGATTCTATTAAGGAGGTTAAATCTTCCTCTTGGTTAAACATGTCACATAATTATGACATCGATGAATTCCCCCTTAATGTTATAAATATTTTTGAGGATATCTGCATTTTCATGATTACCACCGCATCCTTTGAATCTTCTAGCCAAATTACCGAATTGAGACATGTTTACCCCCAACTCATAAATTGGAACCAATAAGGACAAGCTATTCTTGATTCTTTCAAAAATGATGAGGCTATTTCTGAATTTATGGGGCTCTGAGACCACATACCATATGGAGATCATAAAGAAAGATTTGAAATTGAGTTGGATACCCAAGCGTACTATGGTGACATGATTGAATGGACCTTATTTGTAAAATTGCAAATATGAAAATCATAACTCGATCCCCAAGTGAAAACCACAATGTGGCACTTTCTTATCATAAAAATAATCAAAATGAAGGATGTATCTGAGGGTGAAAAACTCTCTAATGTGCTCAAGGATGAGGGATTCAATCTTCCAAGTATTCCAATAGAATAATAAAAGTCATAAATGTGGGTGGAGTTAGCTAATCCATTCAATGTGGGAACAAAGGAAGCACCATAAGCCACATTCTATGTGTCTTCCCTAGATGATGAAGAATAGAAAAAAATGGAAAAATTCTTGAGAGAGTACATAATCAACTTTGCTTGGTCCTATACAAACATGCCAAGGGTATACACATCATTATTTTTTTATCATCTCAATATTCATCCTCAAGAAAATTTAGTAGAGTAGAAGTTGAGAAAAATGCATCTACAGATAGCATTGTTGGTAAAGGTATAATTGCAAAAGCTTGTTGACATAGGGTTCATCAGATTGATAGATTATCTTGAGTGGGATTCCAACCTAGTTTAAGTTTCAAAACCTATTAGGGGCATCAAGATATAAATGGACTTCAACTACTTGAATAAGGCATGCCCCAAGGATGATTTTCCTCTATCAAACATAGATATCATTGTGGACCTAACAACTAGGCACAAAATGCTTTCACTCATGGATGGATTCTCAGGATATAATTAGATAATGATAGCTAAGGAAGATCACCATAAAAAAACATTCACATGCCCATGGGGAACATATTGCTAGAACATAATGCCATTTGGTCTTAAGAATGTTGGACTGACATATTAGAGAGCTACAACTTTTATTTTTCAAAACATGATCCATAATACCCTAGAAGACTATGTGGATGATATTGGCTAAGTCTAAAACAAAGAAAGAACATCTAGATGTGCTAGCACCAATCTTTGATAGACTTGAGAAGTATCAAGTACGGTTGAACTCTAAGAAGTGAATCTTTGGTGTCACTAGAGGAAATCTCTTGAGATACATTGTATTGCAAAGGGGAATTGAAGTGGAACCAACTAAGGTCAATGTAATCATGGATATGCAACCACCACAGACACTTAAGCAACTCTGAGGCCTACAAGGGAGATTGAAATCTATCAGAAGGTTCATAGAATAGCTAGAAAATAAGTGTCACCAATTTAATCATCTTCTTTATAAGGGTGTGGCTTACAAATGGGATCCAAATTGTGAGAAGGAATTTCAAGAACTCAAGTATTATCTAGCAGCACCACCCATCTTGATGCCACCAATATCAGGCAAGCCTTTGATACTTTACATCTTAGCTACATTAGCAACCATAGGGGCTCTTTTGGCTCAACATGATGAAATGGGAAATGAGAGAGCTATATACTACATCAATAGAACCTTGGTAGGATAAGAGCTGAATTATTCACCCATTTAGAAATCTTGTTTAGCAGTGGTGTTTTCTTCCCAAAATCTTAGGCGCTACATGCTCTCACATCAAGTTAAACTTATCTTTGAGGTAGATCCATTCAAGTAATTATTGTCCAAAGCTACTCTCATAGGTCATATAACAAAATGGGTAATGATACTCACAAATTTTGACATAGAATATGTCAATCAAAAATGCATCAAGGGAAAAAATCATCATTGATCAACTAGTAGAATCCCCTATCTATGTAGAGAATCCTTTGGTATCAGAGTTTCCTAATGAATCAGTATTCGTCCTTAGCATGGTAGGAAAATGGAAGTTGTATTTTGATGGTTTGTATACACGACATGGGTCTAGAGAAGGAATTTTATTCATCACCCACAAGGTGATTGCATCCCCAAGTCATATAGGTTAGCTTTCTCATATACAAATAATATAGTTGAGTACAAGGCCCTCATCATAGGGTTAAGAATTTTTGTACAATGGTAGATCGAAGAGCTAAAAATATGTGGAGATTCTTATCTAATCGTAAACAAAGTTAATGATGACTATCAGACCAAGGATGCAAAATTGATGCCCTACAAGAAGATGGTGGAAAGTTTCAAGGACTATTTCATTGGCATAACATTTGAGCAGATACCTAGGATCAACAACTAAGCAGTAGATGCCATGGATACTATTGGATCCTTACTAGACATGCCTCATAGTAGTTTGAAATGAGAATTCCTTATTGAGAAGATTCTTGTATTGGCTTTCAAGGTACCTGAATCCGAATTTGTGTGTGAAATCATTGGTCCTGGATCCTTGTGGTATTGTAGTGTCAAAAAATGTCATTGGTGACATTTTCACACTTTTTTGGGCCCTCCTCATAAAACTGAGCTTAATGTTGCCTTATTTTGTATTGTAATGTGTTTAACACACTCACATTGGTTTTAGGACATAATAACCTAGCCAAAATAACCCTAGACACAATAACCCAGTCACAATAACCCAAGGACAAAACAACCTATGGACAAGATAACCCGTGGTCAAAATAACCCATGGACAGAGTAACCCATGGTCATTTTAGATCAAGCTAGTAAATTTTTTTTTCCTTTCTCTATATCCTTACAGGGATATTTTTCCATGGGTTATTTTGACCATGGGCTATTTTGGCTTGGGTTATTATGAACCTAGGTTATTTTGTCCTTGGGTTATTGTGATCAAGTTATTTTGTCCAGGGTTATTTTGGTTGGGTTATTATGTCCAGATACCACTCACATTAGGTCTTGGGCCCTTGTAAACTAAATAAACCTAATCATACCTTAATTAGGTAGTTGTAAAGTGTTGTAACACACTTTCAAACTTTTCTGGGGTTGTCATTAATAATTGGGTTTCTTTATGCTTTAATTGGCCTTATTTTGCATCCACAAGCCTCATTTAATGCATGTTTTTGAGGATGATCCCGACACAAATCAACATCAAATCATAATTCATGTGTTTTTAGGTTGTGTGGCCCAAATTTGGTGGTCTGGTACTCATACGCCACCTTGGGTGTATGTGTCCCACTTAGGGTTTTGGGTCTCAATCTAGATTTCACACCTTTCTAAAGAATTTTTTAAAATGGTCCCATAATTTATGCCTAATGGGACTCATATGCCACCTTGGGTGTATGAGTCTCATGTGGCCTAAAATCAAAATTAATTCAAATTCTTGCTAGGATTTTATCCTCCTAGATCCTATGTTAGCTTGTAGTGTTCTAATTTCAGGAAATTAGGCATAAACTAGTATAAATACAAGTAGACATATTGAAGAGAAAGTTTGGAGAACTTCTTCAAAGTGTTCTAAGTTGTCAAATAGTCACCTTGCATTGGAGATCATTGGAAGACTTCTATAGGTTGAAAATTAGGGTTTCAGATCTAGAAATCAATTGGAAAGGATAAAATAGACATTGAAGGCTAGATTCAAACTTTCAAGATCCAAAAAACTCTAACTAGGTTGATATGCAAGCTCTTGCATATGTGTCCCAGTATAGGTCATTTTCTAGATTTTGCAGATTTAGGATCTATAGTGCTAGAAACCAGTTCTTGCCCAAAAACTTTAATCTAGGAGTAAATCACCCAGTCCAGTGTATGAGTACCAATCAACATTAAAATTAGTGTTTTTTAGCATTTTAGAGCCTCATTCAGTCCCCTTCAAGTTTCCAGGTGCACACCTTTCATCTCTCAGTCTTTATTCTATTTTACATGCTTTTTTAGGTCATTTAGTGAAATATTGCATTGCATTATGTTCAAGCATTATATCTTGCATTTCATTTGTCTCTCTAAGCTCTAGCTTGGTGGTGAACCCCTATTTAATTTACAATCAGACCCTAGGATAGTCCTATTGCAAGATCTCTCGCTACTTTGCATACTTGAGGTTGAGATCTAGCGTTTGTTTTTGAATGAGTGTGAATTTTTTTATTCTATCTCCCAAGCATAGAACAAACAAAATTCTTCCTTTCAGGTTGTATAGTCATAAAATTGCACCCTCACAATTTCACATACATTCTTGCATCCACTTTAGTATCCAATCCCTTAGTAGCTTGTGTAGGCTCATTTTAGCCCTTGCATCAACCCTTTTCCCTTCTCAGGATGCTCCAGCACCCCTTTTCAGTAGCCAACCTCGCGCATCAAATTTACATCGAACCTTGCACTCTTCCCATTTTTTCATTTTGTAGCATGACATGTCCAGACACTAGTGCAGTGTTTGGGTGTCTATGTGTTGTTCTAGAGTCCCATGATATTTCAATGTTCAAACGACCATTTTCATGCATGTTTGCCACTTGTCAACTAGCTTCAACGGTGGTAATGGCTGGGGACACCCAAAAACAGCTCAAGAAGCTTCTCTTCTCTCCTTAAATTCTATATATTCACTTCAATTGCAGCTCTTCTCTGCTTCTAGCTTCACTCTAGCTTCATTCTAGTTTTTTTATTTTGCTCACATAGCTCCATACAGCTTGTTGTAGTAGCTTCAAGCTCTCTCAAGCTCCCTTAGTAGCACTCACAACACTCTTGGCTCTTGTAGCTATATTTATCTCATTCCTTATAGCTCTATCTCCCTTACTACATGCTTGCGAGAATCTTGGGATTCCATATCTCCTTCCTATTGCATATTTACTTGGTGATACGGGCTCTCCTCCTTGAGTGGCGAACATGTAGATCTCATTCATGCACTAGTTCAAGAGCTTAGGTCTATTGATGCACCTTGGCCTTTTTCATAGTGGGGACTCAAACTCATAGGTAAAGTCACCCCTACTTCTTCCAATGGTCATAATTTCATCATCACAACCACTGAGCACTTCACAAAGTGGATCGAAGCAATACCAATGACCTACATAATGAAAAAGAAGCTATTAAAGTTTATCCTAAATTACCTTAAATGTCATTATGGTATTCCTCATTTCCTTATCATAGATAATGGAACACATTTTAAGAACCAGGATGTATATGAACTATGTCAACGATTCAATATACAACATCGCTTTTCCACCCCTTACTACCCCCAAGGAAATGGTCAAGGTGAGGCTTCTAACAAGACCATTATTAAGATATTGAAAAAGATAGTCGATGAAGTTGGTTGTGATTGGCACCTACGATTTAACCCTGCCTTGTGGGCCTACTGAACTAGTATCCGCACACCCATAAGTGCAACACCTTATTCCTTGGTCTATGGAGCTAAATAAATCCTACCTATTGAGATCAAACTCTCATACCTAACAGTGTCACTACAACATCACATCACTGATGAAGAATATAGAGTACATCTAGGCTAAATGAGCTAGAATTATTGTATGAATGACACCTTGACACATTGAATCACCTAAAATCCTATTGGAATAGACTTAGAAGGATTTATAACAAAAATATCAAAGGTTGATGCTTCCAAGTGGGATACCTTTTCTTGATAGAGAATCAAAAGAACATGCTAGATCCAAATAGTAAGGGTAAATTTGAGTTGAATTGGTTAGGGCTTTTCATTATCACAACAAGCTATGGCTCAAGAGCTTATCAACTAGTCGACCCTAAAGGAGAACCCTTTCAGGAGCACATCAACAACAACATCTCAAAAGGTTTTATCCCTAGTTCATGAAGGGTATAAATAAATAAATAAATAAAATTAGAAAAATAATAAAATCCAAAAATAAAGAAAAAGGATCAAAGTAGTAAAGAGAAAAATCATCTTCTAGTGAAAACCACTTCGATGGTGCTTTGGGAAAGTACCTTGGTGAAAAAATAGAAAATAGGCACCTTATCTAAATAAGAACCATCTCCCATCTTGTTAGATTCTTTGAGAAGTGAGAATCGAGCCAGGATCCGATGTTGGTCATAGATCACATACATCTCTAATTAGCAAATGATCAAAGATCAAAATAGAAGAATGAAGAGAAAATCTAAAATGAGATAACAATGGAGACAAAGCAAGAGTATTTTGAGAATACTCTCTTGACTCTCACCAAACAATCACAAAACTAGTCGAATTAGCGAAGGTGAGAGGAGAGTGCTTAATATATAGAAGAATAAGGGAAAATACATCCAAGAGGTGAATTAACTCCTACTACCCATAAAAGGTGGGAGGTTATCACCTACTTGGTAAATTACAAAACATGTGGCATAACCTCCTCAAGTGAAGACAGGAGAGAGGTGGCACATAAAGCCAGAGAGGGTGAGAAACCCAACTACCCCATAACCTACCTAGGTGAAAACAAAATAGTGGTTATGAGAGGTGACACAAGGAAAAAGAGGATGTGTAACTCAACTACCCATGTGTGGGGAGAGAGTGACACATGTAGTTGTTGTATTTTTCCATGTGTCTTCATATTACCACATCTAATAAACCTAAGCAAGCTTAAATAATAATGTGTAGGAAAAATAAATACCCAATAACATAAGGAAATTAAAAAACCTACACTAGCACCCCCTTAAGTATAGCTTAGGTGGGTGAAAAGATGGGTCCCAAAAAATGAGGCCATGTTAGGTACCCATGTACATAAAGATCCCCCCCAAAAGCAGAAGCCCCCCCATAAGAGGAATAGCTCCCCCCTAAATAGAGAGAGAAAAAATCCCCAGAAAGCAGAGAGAGTAGAATGAAGGACTAAGAAGCCCCTCCTGAAGTAGACACATGTCGCACCCCTAGAAAAGCTCATAAATGAAGGAATTTTCTCTTTGTGAAGGGTTTGTTGAAGATATCTGAAGTCTACTCTGATGTAGAAAAATACTTAAGATCAATGATGACTTCCTGAATCAGTTCCCAAATTTAGTGCATATGTATCTCAATGTGTTTTATCCTCTGGTGATGAATTAGATTCCTTGATATTTGTATAACACTCTGATTATCACAAAAGATGACTATAGGCTTTCTGAATGGAATGCCAAACTCAGTGAGAATACTTTGAAGCCAAATAGCCTTAGTGGTGGCATTAACTTCCCCTCGATACTCAACCTTTGTAGATGAAAGAGAAATTGCATACTCCTTCGTGCTCGACCAACAAACTGGACAAGAACCAAGAGAGAAGCAATACCCAGAAGTAGACTTGTGATCTTGAGAATCACCTGCCCAATCTGAATCTGTATGTCCCACCAAGTCAATATCCACACCCGCTACATAGTGAATCCCATAACTATGAGTACCCTTAATTTAGTGGAGGATCCACTTAGTTGCTTTCCAATGCAACTCATGTGGCTCCTGCATGAATCGAGAGACCATGCCCACAGCATATGAAATGTTGGGTCTCCTATGAGTCAAATAAATGAGACTCTCAACAAGTTGTCGGCATAAAGTGCCATCAACCAAAGCTAAGGAACACTTAGCCTCAATTTTGACCCTTGACAAAAATGGATTCGGTGTAGGCTTACAGTTAGCCATGCAAAATCTAGAGAGCATGTCAAGTGAAAACTTGGGTTAGACAAGGAAGATACCCAAAGATGACTGAGTGATCTCAATCCCTAAGAAATAATGCAAAAGACCCAAGTCTAACATCAAAAATCTATCATGTAGAGTGGTTTTCACCACCCTGATGGTGGATGAGTGACTCCCAGTGATCAACAAGTCATCGACATATAGAACTAGAAATGTGAGAGTGTCATCTTACTACAAAATGTAGATGTTTGGATCGGAATGGCATCGAGTGAACTCAATTGTCAGAAGAAAGGAGTCCATCTTGCCATACCAAGCTCAAGGAGCTTGTTTAAGGTCATATAGAGACTTCTGAAGATGACACACATGTGAAGGATCCTAAACGAACCCCTGTGGCTTCACCATGTATATTTTCTCTTGAAGGTCACCATGAAGAAAGGCACTCTTCACAACCATTCAATGAACTTCCCAATGATGGGCTATAGATATAGAAAGGACAAGTGGGATGGAATTCATCTTAAAAAATGGTGCAAAATTCTCAAAGTAGTCAATCTTGAGAAACTGGGAGAATCCTTTTGCAACCAAGCAAGCCTTATGCTTATCAACTGACCCATTTGCTACAATTTTTTTCCAATAGATCTACTTGCATTAAAAAAGTTTCCTTCCTTTAGGAAGAGGCACTAGATCCCATGTGTGATTCCTCCCTAAGGAATTGAACTGTTCTTGCATTGCAGCATCCCACTCAAGAATACCTAAAGCTTCTCAAAAATACTATGGATCAAAAGTTGAAGCAATGAAGAGATGAGGAGCCTATTGAAACTATGACCTTGTTCTTATAGTATCTGATGGATTACCAAACCAAACACTTGTTGATTCCAATGTTTGATGATCCCAAAGAGGTGCAAGGGATGGAGAATCTAGAGGAGAATCATTGCCCTCTAAATGATGACAAGGAGAAGAATTTGAATTTGCATCATCATTGTCACCATTTTAAGTCGAGGAAGAAGACTCCTCATCAAGATTAGGAGGATTAAGATCCTCTGAATAATTGTCATCATGATGGATGAGATCCAATCTGATAGTGGATGGAGAAGCGAAAAGAGAAGAACTCGAAGGGCTCTCCTCAAAATTAAACACTCCTCTCAATGAATAACTCATGAGTGGCAGGATGGAGAAGCCTATAGCCTTTGACATCATCTAGATACCCCACAAATATGTAAGGCTTGCTCTGCAGATCCATAGCCTTGCATTTCTTTGCTAGAATGTGGGCCCATGCAAGAGAGCCAAACACTCTAAAGTGCTTAATTGTGGGTTTCTGACTAGTCCAAGCTTGAAATGGAGTTACTCCTTTCATAACTTTGTGAGGAACTCTATTCTGGATGTAACATGCAAAGTTGATGACCTCTGCCTAGTATTGAGGTGCCAAATATTTGGAGTGAATCATAGAATTATCCATCTCTTTTAAGGACTTATTCTTGTGTTATGTGACACCATTCTATTGAGGAATATATGGAACTATGTGTTGCATGGTGATACCTTCTAAAGCACCAAACTATTCAAATTGATGATTAACATATTCACCCCCATTATCTGTATGTAGAATCTTGATGAACTTCCCAGATTGTTTCTCTACAAAAGCTTTGAAATCCATAAAATGCTCAAAGACCCCAAACTTCTATTTGAGAAAGTAATCCCAAGTGTATCTAGAAAAATCATCAATAAATGCCAATACATATCTAGCCCTGCTGAAAGAAGGTTGTGGAAATGGTCCTACCAAATCACTGTGTACCAACTCCAATAGTTGTGTAGCCCTCCATACTTTTCCTTTATCATATTTCTCCTCAAGTTTCTTACCAAGAATGCATCCTTTACAAACATCATCATAAAACCGAATAGAAGGCAACCCTATAAACATATCCTACTAACTGAGTTGTTGCAAGTAACAATAGTTCAAGTGGCCAAATCGTTGATGCCAAAAATAACTCACCTCATTTTCATGAATGAGTAAGGTTTCCAAATGAGAGTCATGAACAATGTGAGAAAACTAATATAGTCTGGACTGATGTTCTTTTTTTCCCACGACAACTATAGACCCATTATGTATTTCACAGATTAACATTGTATCTGGAGTGAACTCAACTCGCTTTCTAGAACCACTGTGAGTGATCTGACAAATAGATAGAGATTAGTTGACAAAGATGGAACATAAAGAACATCCTCAAATGTCCGTTCACCCACATCAACATACCCTCTCTCATGCACTTCAACAGGAGTGGCATCACCCATTAATAGGGTAGGAATAGAACATGGCTCCAAAGAGGTAAAATTATCCTCTGGTGAGGCCATGTGGTGCGAATCACCCGAGTAAATGATTCAAGACTCTAGTTGTGAAGCAACAACAACTAAGGCCTTTCCCTTTCCTTTCCCCTAACTTTTGTCTATGTCCTTAGAATAACCTTCTGATGAACTTTATTTAACTGAATCAAGCACCTTGATATTTATTATTTTCTAGAAGATGTGAAAGGTGATCAATTTGTTTCTTTAAACATTTATGTTCATCATGGTCAGGCCTTTTACAGTAAGAACACTTGACCTTCTCCTTATTAGGTTGATCACCTTTTTATGAAGAGGTTTAATTATCTTCTTTTGAAGCAACAAGTTTCTGATCTTTCTTCTTCTCTCCCTGGTTCTTTTATTTCTTATCCTTCTAGCTAGGCCCTTTCTATTCTTTTGTGCCTTGATTGACAACTTAGGAATGTGACTTAAGAGGGCATAATTGTACCCATTAGAACCAATTTGTCCTACTCCCTAGTGAGCTCTACAAAAAAATCATCTAGAGAAGGCATTTTGTAGGTTGAACCTAGGGCACATCTTGTAGCATAGAATGTAGAAACAAATATAGAATAGTTAGGACCAAGATTAGAAATAATACTCAAGATTAGTTTCTTATCATTCTTCTTGATTCCACACTGTTCTAACTGCAATCTAATGGCCTTCAATTTTTTGAAGAAGTCTTGTATGGTGTCAAAATTTTAAGGACTTAATCCTATGAGTTCATTCTCCAATTGATGACCCATTAACTCATCCTGATTACCAAAGAGGCTTTCAAGTTTAGTCCACCCATCATTTGGTTTTTTAGCAAACTCAATATGAAAAATAAGGTCAAGAGAGACTGACATGCACATAATACTAAAGGCTTCTTCACATTTAATATACCATTTAATAATCTTTTGGTTCAATTTCAAGTCCCATTGTTACACGATGATATCCATATCTTTTCAGATATATTATCATCTTAGATTTCCATTCAAAATAGTTATATGGAGTTGAAAATGGAAGTGTAGATGCATCCATGAGTGCAAAAAAGAAGATTGTAAAGCAGGAGGAAAAGTGTGAAAAAGAAGAACACTAGACACCCCCATTTTCAATAGTTTTTGAAATGACCCCCTGCCAAAAATTATAATGTTGGAACTTTATAATTAGTTTGATTACAATGAAAATCTTCAAATTTTTAGACTCTTACAGTGCTCAAAATGAAAACGTAATTGAAACTACAATTCAAGTACAATATGAGATCAAATTGAGAGCAACAATACAGAGTACATAGAGAAATATGAACTCTGGAAAAAAATGACACCAATAACAGAGTCCGTTTGCACAAGTTATGGCTCCCGAAAGATCTCAAAATGAGAACTATGCGATAAAGTTTGAGAGAATATTCAATTTCTGAAAAAATAGAGCATAAAATCAGAAAACCAACTTCACCATTGTGTAGATCATGAAATTATACCCAAAAAAAAAAAAAAATGCATTGAAAAAGGAGTTTGTATGCTCAAGTTACAGTCGTTTGAAGTTGGAACGCCAAATCAAAAATGCAAATGGAGAGGGGTCTACTTGCTGACGATCATTTAGACATAAAATTTAATATGGTGACATATGTGACAGTTGTTTGAGCATAAAATTTTAACATCTTATTTATGATAGGTAGATGAACGCCAAATTTAACATAGTGTTTATGAGGGGCAAATGAATGTCAAATTTAAGCTTGTGTTCTGTGACGGTTGTTTGACCATCAAATTTAAAACAGTCATTTTTTTTTGAAGAGTCATATAGTACAGAATCCGTATGACCTGGGGTGAAAAAAAATTGGCTCAAAAAAACTCAAGACTCTGATTTCGATGATTTTACACTTGATCTTTAGGTTCTCAGGCTTTCTGAGTGCGATGGCAAGGTCTATTTGGGCTGAAAGTACTTCGATTTGATGGCTACCTCTAGGAACCACACTGAAACCCCTATTTTGCAACCGGCTCCTTTGATTTTTAATTTTAGGGAAATGAAATGCAATATTGACTTTCCCAGGCCTTCTAGACACTATGGAAATGCTGAAAACACCTCTAAGATTACCAAAAAGCTGCAAACACCTAGATCTCACAAGAACCAAATATGCAACGTAGATTATACAAATGCTTATTTTTCCTTTAAACTGTTCATGTTAGAGGAAAAAGCTAGCTCTGGATTAGTCTTAAATCTCTCTAAGAAATCAATTAATAGAAGTGATCTAAACCAAACAAGCAGGCTATCATATCATGTTAGATTCTTCGAGAAGTGAGAAGTGAGAAGTGAGAATCGAGCCAAGATCCGATGTTGGTCATAGATCTCATGTAACTCCAATCAAAAAATGATCAAAGATCAAAATAGAAAAATGAAGAGAAAATATGAAATGAGAGAACAATGGAGACAAAGCAAGAGAATTTTGAGAATACTCTCGTGACTCTAACTAAACAATCACTGAACTAGCCAAACTAGTGAAGGTGAGAGGAGAGTGCTCAATATATAGAAGAATAAGGGAAAATACATCCAAGAGGTGCATTAACTCCTACTACCCATAAAACCTGGGAGGTTATCACCTACTTGGTAAATGAAAAAACATGTGGCATAACCTCCTCAAGTGAAGACAAGAGAGAGGTGGCACATAAAGCCAGAAGAGGGTGAGAAACCTAACTACCCCATAACCTACCTAGGTAAAAATAGAATAATGGTTATGAGAGGTGGCACAACAAGCCAAAAGAGTATGTGTAACTCAACTACCCATGTGTGGGGAGAGAGTGACACATGTAGCTATTGTATTTTTCCATGTGTCCTCATATTACCACATCTAATAAACCTAAGCAAGCTTAAATAATAATGTGTAGGAAAAAGAAATACCCCCGAACATAAGGAAATTAAATAACCTACATTAACACATCTACCATTGGCTCTTTGGCTTATCCTTCATCCTCTATCCATCACATCCATCTTCCATCCTATTTATCCTATTTATTCCTTCATCCATCCATGTTTGTATCATGGCTTGGTATTAAGCAAGTATTATATTCCCCTTTAGTAATACTTGGAACACTCCTAAGGTTAGTTTTTCTTGCCTATATCAAGGTAGTCTATAACATCACATTGGGGGTGTCTTCCTATACTTGAATTGGATCAAGTTCTTGTATATCCCCTTAAGGTTACTCTCAAAAAATCCTAAAACACTTGTAAAAAATTTAAAATATCAAAACCATTGGAAACATTTGTAAAGTTCAAAAATCCAAAAACATCAAAACATTTGTGAAGTTCAAAATCCGAAATCATTCAAATCATCCTCAAAATTCCAATTTCATCCAAAATATTTCTAAAGTCAAAAAATGCTAAAACATCAAAACATTTCTAAAGGTCAAAATCCAAAAACATCAAATCATCTTGAAATCTCAAAAACATCCAAATCAAGTCAAAACCTCTAAACAGGTCTAAAAAATCAAAAAATCCAAAAAAACTTGTCAAACTATGTTGTCTCTGCCCTTACATAGGCAAGGCCATCATCGATGACCCCCGAGGCATTAGGTCAGCCCTTTAGTGGCCTGTCATAATAAACTAATGATTTCATCAATGTTCATATATCATCAATAAACGTTTATTGGGCGAGGGTTAGTCAAACTATGTTGTCTATGTGCTTACATAGGTAAGGCCATCATCGATGAACCAAAGGGAAAGATGCTTTAGGTCATGTTCTTGGTCTAACCTTGGAAAACATAAAAACAATTTGGAAAACTTAAAAATCAAAACATTCAAATATCTTTCATAAAACCAAAACAACCTCAAATAAGTTGAAAATTTAAATAGTCACATAATCTCAAATTTTCGAAAACAGCCTCAAAACATTTAAAAACATCAAAAACATTGGAATATTTGGAAAACAAAATCACCCTTCCCATTTCACTTTCACTCGTAATAAAATTTAACTCCTAATCAATCAATCTTTACCTTCAACCTTTGGTAACACAAACAAAAATAGGTACAACAATCAGTAAATAAAAATGAGCTTGAAAGTGACCCCAACCTCGAATATATGCATGGAAAATTAGGATTTCCATCTTGAATGCATTGTTGAACCTAAAGTTTTGGTCCCGAATCTCCATTTTCTTTCTTGATAGCCTATCATGGTCATTTTATCAATGTCCTGGAGATTTCCTTTCATCCTCTGATTAGTCGAACCAATTCTGCATCTTTTTCATGAGCTCAACCTAAAAATTGAAATTTTCACTTGATTTGTTGAGGAGGTAGCAAAATAGAATTCATTCCTTTTGCTAAGGCACAATGGAGCATTTAGAAAAATCAGGAATTTTTAATTTTTTTATTTGATCAACATCGTGAGTCCAAGAAGCATCAGTTCTTTGAACCAATGTAGTAGGTACTTTGCTTCAAAGAGGGGCAAAATATAGACACTTAAAATTGTCTTGATCAATATCACACACTTGAATTTGATTTACTAACACTATTTTCATCTTGAATTGACCATTCTCGCCTATTTAGTTGAATAATCTTGATTGTTTAATTAAATTCATCATTTTCTTCTATTAATTGGGTAATCAATATTATTGGATTAATTCACCCTTTTCATGCTAATTTTCATCCTATTTGATTAAATAATGTAATTTTTTTTATTAAATTCCTTAATTTCTCTCATTTGATTAAATAATCTTAATTATTTAATTGAATGTCATAAATCCCAATATTTTAATTAAATGATCTAAGTGTTTAATTAAAATCCTAAATTCTCTCATCTTGCACAATTAAATAATATTCTAATTATTTAATTGATTAATATCTTCTAATTCTTCCAATTTCTCCCACTTGCAAGATAATATTCTCATGGAATATTCCTCTCATTCAAATTCAAATATTTCCCTCCAAATAGAAACATCTTCCAATACTCGTACTAAAATTAAGAGACTTGCACATTCTAATTGAATTAGAGCCCTTGATTAAATTCAATGATCCATGTCAATATTCAATCTAATCTATGGATTAGATCATTGATCCATGTAATTTACTCTCGTTTATTTCTATCCATTTATTATCCAAGACAATCTTAGCCATTGATTCATCTAAAAATCCTATAAATAGCCCTCATTTCTATGAGTAAAGGATCCACAAAGCATTTGATTAATTGCACTATTGCCAATTTCATCTTCATTTTGAGAGCGTTTGTCCATTTCCATCAAGTTCACCATTAGAGGTCATCAAATCTTTTCTTCAACAATGGGATTAGGAAAGGGTTGTTCATTCCAAATAATTCAACATTAATCCCCCAATGGGATGAGGTTTTCCTATGTTCAATTAGGTTTTCTATATCAATTGAATGTTCTTTCATGTTTTAAAAGCTTCCTAGCTAGCATTTGCAATAATTTCATTGGGAATATGATCTAATTAGGTTAAATGCTTGGTTTATTTGCTTAACTCACTTGCATTTGATTTAAATATATTTCATGTTCACACAACAAAGTAAAGTCAAAAGGTTATTTAATTTAGAGTTGTTAAATTTTTTAATTGAAATATTAAAATTAAAAAGTCATCTTATATGGCAATACAACAAAGTAAGTTAAACGGTTATTTATCTTAGTTTTTTTAAAAATTGTGTATGAATTAGGAGTTGAACTTAAGACATCCTATTTGCTACTAGGATTCTTTACCGCTGAGCTATTTGTTTGACAAGAGAGAAAACAATTTGTTTACCAATGTGTGCCACCATGTAACCTCTTTTATTTTTAAAAAAATGTTGTCATACTTTTTATCTCTTATTGGTTATTTATGAGGACCTATAAGTTTTAGTATTACCTAGTCACATGTCAATTTACCATAATAAAAAAGTTCAGAAATAGGCATGCTTGCCATTGCTACCTTATCACATTTATAATGTAAATTAAAGCAATTTCTCTTAAATTCCAAAAATAATAAGAATATGGCACACTCAAAAACTCCATATGGATTTATATTGTTGATTTCCTTTAATTGGATAATCATTTTAGGCTAATACCACCTCTCATGTGTCATTACCCAATAATTTAGCTCCTGCACAAGGTTACTTTCCACATTATCCAAATACCATAACATGTGGAAACTATAAATTAAGTCCTTAATTCTCTCAAGCTTGATCCTATGTTTTTGTTTAGAGTCAAGTCTTTCATCACTCAAAAAATTTGGACTCTAATATTTATCTATTATAGGTTTGAGGGTTAACCTAGTATGCCCTTGCATCATACTACCTTATCCATATCTACTTTTATCTACTACTTAACCCCTCCTAGATCATGGATTGCCTCCCTCTCTAAGACTCTATTTCATTTTCTCTTCCATAGTCCACACAGAGCCCAAACATATCCACATTGACTCACCATGTCCCATACACCTCACCATGGTGTTCTTCAATCTATTCCAACCACTTGCTTGTGTAAGAATACACACTCATTTGATCCATACATCTCCAAATCATTAAAATAGGACTAATTTTTCCTTTAAAATATCTATCATAAGACCCATTTCCAATTCCTAGCACAATAATTTATCCCCCAAACATGTGAAGGAAGTGTTTCGAGTCATATATTATTACTTTTTATGATTTACCTCCATTTTCATGATTATTTTTTGGTGTGCTAAGACGGAAATATTTTTTTTACATTTTTTGCAATCTAGTCATGTTGAATGGGTTAAAATGCATTCATGATTTCATGATTTCATTCCATTTTAAGGAAATAACTAGATTGAAAAGAAAAAATTGAGTGAATTTGATCAAGATTTAAGGATTTAATGTTTTATGATTTTACCTTTATATGTAATGTTTAGTTTGTAGGTTTTTATCACATAGCCTATTGACATTATTATAGATAAATCCATTAACAAAAATTTCATACAAATTATCATATTGCATAACTAGTTTTAATGGTGTTGATTTAGCTCCTTGCCAAGATATGTATTTAGGAACCCCTAGTTCTTGATAAGAATATCGATGAACCTGTGGAGCCTTACAATTTTGAAAGAACATCATATTTAGAGATTAAGTATGCTAATGTGGATATGAAATTTGGAAGCCAAAAATTTACTATATGTTAAAGTGAGATAAATGGAGGATTTTTGTATTGTAGCATCATATATTGTCACCCTTGACAATTTTACACTAGGTTTAGCTCCTCCCAATGTGTTTGGACCCAATTGTGCTCTTAATTTGCATGTTGTATGGTCCTCTTTGGAAAATCATAATTAAATTGGGAAACTATCAATTAATATTCATTTAATGATACATAAAGACCCAAAATAGGTATGGACTAGGGAGCTAGCACCCCTATTCAGTCTATTTTGAGCCCAATTTAAATATGTCATTGTCAAAAAAATTACATTTAAAAATTTAAATTCATTTACCCTCTTTAGATAATTAATTTTACATGAAAATGAATTAATGCAAATAAATTAATGTCTTTTTCACCATTTGAAATACTAGCAATTTTGGAATCATAATTGATCATCTTAAAAAGCAGTCAATAGTAGAATTAGCAAAATTTACAAAACTTATTATCAATCAATATTCATGTGTTAGTAATGCATCAAGTCTATATGTGAGTTTATTCATGTTTTATTTTTATTATTTTTGTGAGTACTAAAACTTGCAGTACCTTCAATCAAGCATCCAATTATCCTTGTATGAGATGAGTACAATGAGTTCAGTCCATCAACGAAACCATACTTGAGTGGTAAGTTACAAAACTTGTCAATTTATCATTTATTTTGTTCATTTACCTTTTCCTAACTTAGGGTAAGCACTCTTTACATCACCATAGTCATTGTGGAGGTGGAAACACCAAAATGAGGTTTGACTTAGGCAAGCCCCTATATGACACAAGCGTTTATCTCCTCTCTTGTGTGCAAGTGACAAATCTGAAGTGTATTTGGGAAAGGATTGGAGACCTAATTGAAAGATTGAGAATTGAAACCTTATATGTTAACAAATTAGGGGAAATAGAATTAACTACTGGTAATTGTTGTCATTAATGTCAACACTGATGGTTCTCATTAATATTAACACTAAGGAGATTTGTTGGAAGCTATTGTCAGCATTGGTTTTTAGTCGTAATTGATGCCAACACCTAAGTAATATGTTGTTAGTCCTTAGCATTGGTTGTCTTTGTTACATTCAGTTTGGGATAACATGATTGGATGTCATTCCTTATCAAAGAAATGAAGAGTTGAATAATTTCATGATTGGATGTTATGCCTCATCAAAGAAGCATAATTGTTGATTTTCATATAATGTATTATTATTGTCAGTAGAGTTGATTTCGTAATGATTTATTAAGATGAGGATTAGAAGCATGAATAATGTTGGAGAGATGTTCTTGAAGGTCTATAGTATTTCTCATTCTCTCTCTTGATGTTCTTGATGATACATGTTTAAAGGAGATTCTAGTCTCTACAAAGTGCTCAAATCTTTATGGTTCAAGAAGTTGCATTGAAGTATATTTGGGAGAATGATCTACATTCCTTCACTATTGTATCTTTGGTCTTGTGGTTTAATATTTAATGTCAATTATTTATGCATGTTGTACTCCTATCTTTTCAGGTCACCTATATTATCAAGGAGGTTCCTACATGGATTGTAGAAGGTTGGCAGTGTTGCTAGTTGTCTAGACTAGTCCAAGAAATGCTTTGAATTTATTTGCATTGATGTCTATGCTCTTGTGGATTGTTGAATATTCTCACAATTTTTTTACAATCACTCAATTCCAATTTTATATGTTGAAGTGTTCCATAAGTTGTTCTACAAATGTTGCATTATTCAATTATGTATTTTGTGTTTCCTGAATAGAGTTGATTGTACCTATTTGGTCTGTGGTGGTTGTTGATGGCATGACAGTATGAAAGAAGAGTACCGAAGTAATGTTGGATATTCAAGAAGCATCACTATGCGATCTACATGTTGCTAATTGGCCACTTTGGTGCTGCATTGTGTCTTGAGTTGGCTTTCTAGGTTATTTGTGGATATCTAGCCAACAGGGCTTGTTCCTTTGCTTAGGTAGTGTGCTTGGGGGCTGCGGCATCAATGGAAGATGTATCATGATAGATTTAGGTCTTGAACTATCCCATTTATTACCACATCAAGTAAATCCAATTGAAAGAGTGTTTATGGGTCAACTAGTTATGTGCTTGAATGTTTCAACCACATGTTTCCTTAATGTTGACTTAGGTTGATGTGCATCTATATTTAAATCATTTTGGATCACATTAAAACAAGTGTTAATATTTTTTTGGTCCTCTCCATCCTTAAGATAGGACAACATTATACTTTGGTGGCCAACCAGTTGAATTCATTGTTTATTCTCTTCTTGACCGACACAATTGAAGAATTAAGGTGTTATGGTGGATATAAATACAAGATCATTTTGGATGCAAGAAGATGAAGTGTACAATTGTGAAAAAGTGTGTATGAGAGTTGTGTTGAATATCTAGCAGAGATATTTCTAGAGATTGTGAAAGGAATGTTCAATTGAGCTTGAACACACCTCAATCAACAAAGATTTGGGTTGGCAATCTTTGTAAATTCTCAAATAAATATTTTGTATCCTTATCTAAGATAGTGAATCTCATCAAGTCCCTATATCTTACTCCTAGATTTGGTTGGTACTTTAGTGTTGCAAGTCCTTTTTGTATCTTTATCTAAGGAAGTGATCCTTCTTGCAAGTCTTATGCCAATGAGCCTTATATTGTGAGTTAACTCTCATCATGGTTTTCCCTCTTTGGGTTTTCTATGTAAATCTAGTGTCTCCTTGTGCATGTGTGTGCTCTCTATCTCTTTCTCTTTGTTGTTGATCTGATTACTGCTGTATCTTTCATTGCTTAAGTTTTTTGAATGTGTTAAAGATTGAAATTACCATATTCTTCTATGTTACTGCTCTGCATAAAGTTATATCTTTATCTGCTAAAGGATTTTTAAGTTCTAGAAGGGGTTAAGTTTTGTATAGATTGATTCAACCCTCCCTCTCAATCTCTAGAAGTGTTCAATAATTGGTATTAGAGCCAAGTTCTTCTATAGAAGCCTAATAGCTTGAGTTCAAGATCTGAGATGGCAAATGATGGATCATACAAAGGTCCTAGGTTTGATGGGAATAATTACTCTTATTGGAAAATGAGAATGGAAGGACACTTAAACTCTCTTAATTTTGGTGTTTGGAAATTAGTCAAAAGTGGTTATGTTTCTCCTACCACTCCTATTATAGATCTTGCTAAAATCAAATTGTATGAATGTAATTCTAAAGCCAAGAATACTATTATATGTGGACTTCCTAATTCAAAGTTGTTGAAGGTGATGAATTATAACTCTGTCAAACATAGATTTATTTAGTGGTGAATAGTACATATCATCCAAGTCACAATTAGTGAATAAATAGAAACCAACAAGGAGGCCAAATCACCCAAATTTTATGAATTATAGGTCCAATACATTTCCATTCACCATCAATTTATTTTATGAGGTATATGTAAGTAATGTTTTTTCCATAACAAACTATGCATTTCAAACGAACTAATTAATATTTTTTCTTGGAATCTGGAAATAATGTATTAAATCACCTAGATATTTTCCAATATTATTAAAACAACATTGTGTATCTAGACATGTTTTTCCAAGATCATTAAATGTTCACTACGTGTGAGCAAGCATTTTTCCAATTAAAATTTATAAATAATTGATTATGAGGACCCATTTTTCCAATAACATTAAAAGATAATTACATTTGAGGACACATTTCACCAATTACTATGCAACATCCATGGTAATCTTAGGGTCATAATCGCCTTGAAAATTACAACGTATGTGTTCTATCGAGGTTTGATTCACCCATTTAACTATATCATTGTATAATCATGGCGGATTCACCAAATTTTTACTATACCATTTAAAAATCCCACGGAATTCACCACATATGGATTGATATAATTACAACTGAAGCTCTTATTTGTTCTTACACATTTTGTTTAGTTATGAACTTGTGAGCTCTCAATTCAAAAATTGGACTTGGAAACTTGATCATAGGAAAGTTACAAACTTACAACTACAAATATTCTTGCATTAAAATGAATAGCAAGTTAGTGAAAACCTAAAGGTAAGTGATCATTACTTCATAGTGTTATAAATTTTCAATTAAGTAAAATTTTGGTTTTTGATTTGATATGTGATTCTACATCAATCTTCAAACTTTATGAATTATTTTGATCAGTACCTTATCTACAATAGAGTCAAAATGAAATATACTCCTACAACAGACCAACTCATGGCTTCTTATAACCTCACTGCCTTACAATGAGATACCAAGAAAAGAACAACACTTATCACACTACTTACAAATCCATTTTGCATTCACACAATCTTTGATGAATAACTGAAAGCAATATTATTCCATTCCTTGAACAAAAGCTAGCCGTTCAACTTCCATAACACATGATGTGATATGAGAACTTATAAATAACCCTTGATTATTTTGAGTCAAAATATAGTGAATATAATATTGGAGAGAAAGATAGGTCGATATTCAAAATTAAAGAAATACATTGAGTATTTGAGTCATTTTTTGTTATTACAAAGAAAAATTACAACATTTCTTATTTGTGCTATCAAATAGCTTAAAATATGCAAAAGATATTAAAGAGATGAAAGATCAAAAAATTAAAATCCTTTGAATGAGGCTCAAAATTCCATTTTATAACATAAGGGAAGTAAGAAGCAAAGAACCTCATCCTAGACCTTTCTGACAACTAAAATCTTAGACAGGAGCCATAGGAATAAAAAATGGATCCACTCACAAGTCGGGTAAACAATTATACTTTTCCTTCCATGTCATAAACATATCCTCAATAGGCTAGTCATGAGAAAAGAGAATTTCCACATTCTTCAAATTTTTATGATACTTGGAATCAAGTAAAGCATTGGTCTCTCTACAAAAAAATTCCATGTTATGATCTGCATTGACCAACCTATATGAATAGGAATTAAGCTCATTTATATTAAATTTTTCATCTTTGCAAATCAAAAGGAGTGTGTGGATTACAATATTTAAACTATCCTTCCATTTCTCTATGGTCTTAAACTCCCCATTATCTTCTAACAGGCAGGCTACAACCTTGTTGTCAACATTTAAGAGATATTTCATTTTTGTTCATGCAGCTTCCATTATACTTTCCATATACCCTTTACGATTTTGTACCATCTTGACAATATCAAAAGTAAGACAAATACTAGGTGTGGCATCAGATTTGTTTAAAGATGCCTTATACATACCTTACAAAGATGTAAATCTAGGATCTCATTTTCCAAATATACATTTGATCTGCTCTTGATCCCCACTTATTTTGGTAATGTCACCTCCTCTCAAGTTCACATATGACGCATAGGTATCTTCTAGCCTTCTTAAGATTTTAGACAATCTATGCTCTAGGATGCATGTTGCAATGCGCACATACTCCTTTTTTGTGAGTTTACTGAGCATTCTTCAATTTCTCTTCTAGCATTTGAATATTTTATTTGAGTTATTCATTTTCAATCATCACATGAGAAGGGGGGACTATAGAAGAGGATCCTGCTTCCTACATACTTGCAAGAAGGGGTGATTTTTGAGCCAATAATACTTTTTTTTGGTTGTAAGATTTCGTGAGATTAGTGTGTTCCTTCAATAATGTGTTAAGTCTTTCTTGCAACCTTCAAACAATATCTTCATTAAACTTGGCAACATTTACCACTAATGCAACAACTTCAAGGGAAGAGGTGTCAAACACTCTCTTTACAATCAATCTCCTTTTTATATCCTTCAATGCTTCAACAATCATAGGCTTATTTGTAGTTGGGGCAAGGGTCTAGATTTTAAGGGCTTCCCAATGTGGGTTTAACCTTGATCTTGTCAATGTCATCTCTGCTTCCTCTTCTGTGGAAAAAACTTCTCCTTCTTGTTTCCTAGTAGTATCAAAGACAATTGTAGAAGTAAGATCCCATTCAAGGAGTAGTATAAATCCACTATCTTGTACCACTCTTCTCTCTTCTTTAGGCATAATGTTTTTGAACTCAAAATTAATTTATTCCCTTATCTTTGCAACTAATTCATCATAATTTTCTCTAGGCACATTTGCTTGTGCCAACTAAACTCTTTTATGGTACTCCTCCCTCTTTTCTCTCATAAAAAATCTTTAAACTCTTGGGATTTTTTACAAAACCATCATCAGAAATGAATTGTGAACATGAAAATTCCCTCACATCATTGAGGTTATCTCTCCCCATAGCTACATCCAAATCAAACCTTTGTTGAAGAAGGCCAATAATATTTGGTCTTAGGGGGATGGAATATACTGTTGAATTTTATCCATGGTGATATGAACATGTTCGCTTTCATCTAGATTGATGGGATAGTCAACCAATAATGGTGGTTACTCAAATTTCATCCTCTTCTATGGTTGCTCTCTTTGGGGAGAATCCACATCGATTATTTGAGTGGAGGAGAGGGAGTGACATGTGGTGGGTCTTGTTAGTAATCAGATATACACCCCGTCAGATTTGCAAAAAATTAGACTATCTATTGCAACATTGAAACTCTTTCCAGACGTGGGTAATCTATAAGGAAAGAGAATCTCCAGAGTGAGCTGGTTCTCCGTATGATGATCCTATTCTAAAAATCTTTCTTGGGAAAAGGATAGAGAAAAACATAATCTTAAAACCTATAATTCTGAAATGATTTTTAATATTAGATGATGAACTAATGACTATTCTGGACTTTCCTCACAAACAGTGCTAAAAAACAAACACAAATTTCACAACCTCTCAAGAACAACTTTACATAAGTATTTTGCATGAATATCTGTTCAAAACATGACATGCAACTTGTATCCTTGCACTTTTCTCATCAAACTATAGCCTAGGACATAACAAGGACTCCCTAAATAGAAATCACAAGATAAACATCAACTGTAACTGCAAATAGACACAAAACGATACTTAGGAATGATGTTTTTTATTCACTATAGGAGTATGCCAAAAACAATCTCAACTGAGTACAAAACAGTTTCAAGCTCCAAAATGTGTAAGAGCAAAAAAATAGACTAGACTAGAAAACCCTAAGTTTTCTCCAAAGATATATGTCTCAAACCCGAATCCGAGTTCTTGAAAAAAGCTCCAGGAAAAGGTCCCAAAAACTATGCAACAAGTCAGCATAAAAGTGGAAAGTCACACTTTTTGCATGCATCAACTGTTAGGCTTCTAAAAATAGCAAAAAATTGCTTTTAAAGCAAGGAAAACACCTTATCTCTCCAACTGAAAACTCCAATCCGACCAAGAAGAAAAGGCAATGCTCAACTGCTAAAAATAGCAAGAAAACAAAGCAATTTATAAAGTATTGATTTGCTTCTGCTTTACATGATGCAGTTTTATAATTACTCTATTTAGAAATTAAAGATGTTTTCAAAAATATTTTGCACACAACACCATATATCTCCCTTTACAAGTTTTGATTTTTCTATAAAAAATCATAAAATTACAATATTCCTCCTTGCATGTTTTAATTGTTTTCCCAAAAAACAATTAAAATAAAATAAACCCTAGGTCTATAACCCTAATCCTAAGGCATATTTTCAAGACCTAATGACTCTTCATAAAATCCTTTTGATAAATAACACTAAGGCAATACTTCCAATTAATTTCTAGAAAATTAATAAAAAATGAAACTAAGGCATAAAGCCTTCCCCAAGGTATAACCATAGAAAAAATGCCTTAGTCCTCACTATTCATCCATCATGGCATATTATTTTGACATTCATAAATTTCTCTAAAGTTAAGCAAACACCTAAAGTCAACTTAGGGACTTAGGAAACCCTAAAGATCAAAACTCAAAGCAAGCCCTAACATTTTGCACTTTTGAGAATGGAGACTTTGGAAAGAAATGCTCTGCTTGGGAAGGAAGGTGCCACCATGTCCATGTTCGACCTTGTAGCTTGGGAAGCTTTGGAAACTATAGACTCCTCCACTATTCTGGTTGACCTCTCTCACAGCAAGAAGGGTCTGTTGAATTCTTTGTATTATGAGCTCTCTCCACTGTTTTTGAAAACAAGAAATAGCCTCTCAAGGTCGCAGCTTCTCCTTTACTCACCTCTAATTTTCTTATGTTATTTACTCTCTGCTTTCTTAACTCTACCTTGGGCACCACTAGTGAAACCGACCCATGCCTTGTGAGCTCCAAAATGAGCTTGGGTGCGGCTTGTGTGTTCTTCCACAGCCATCATAATGGTAAGTTCTTCCTTACTACCTTCTTTCTCTATATTTTTTCCTCCCAAACTAAATCCTATGAGCTTTATTTCTGCAAAAAATGAATTCTATTTCTCAAAAAAATGCAGGCCTATTGATTGGCCACACCATGCATTCTTGTGATTTTCCTCCTCTCGAGCTCAACCACCATGATTTTTTACCTTCTTTTGAATTCTGTGTTTTTAATGAAAACCCTCACATGGGTATCAATGAAAATTGTAGAATGTTCCTTTGAATTCAAAAACCCAAAATGGGTATCTGAAGAATGAACAAAAATTGTACATTTGATATCTGTGTAGAATCTGGGCTTGACCCATCATGGCTCCTGCATTTTCAAATTTCACTATATGTGTATTTATAAATTCTGAAGAATATGAACATCTGGACACATTTTTTTTTGTTATATCAACTCGACCATGGAAACACTGTGTAAATTTTCTTTTTTGCAAAAACCCCACCTGGGTGTATGATATTATGAGAACACATATTTACCTCATCTTACTATTGATAACTCTCACTTAGGTATATGAGTTTCAGGAAGAACATATCTTGTTGCTCCATAAAAATAACCATGTGGGTAACTGTACTAGATGAAAATCTGTATTTGAGCAAAAATTTGTATGTGGGTATTTAGTAATTCTGTGTTTTATTCAAAACCCCAAAATGGATACTTGTCAATTATGAAGAAAATACATTTTAAATTGAAATCTTTAGATGAGCCTCCTGTATTTTTGAAAACACTGCACTCTTGCCAAAACCCAATCTGTATTGTTAAAAATCATGCTCATGTAGAATTCTAGAAACCATGGTAAACTTGCATTCGAATCCAAACCATCATGTGGGTATTTCCTGAAACAATGAAACTTGAAGAAGACCAGACTTTATTCATATTGTTCCAACTTGCATCTATAAAGATCCTTCATGATTCGATATATTCTCCTTATTTTGGAAACAAAATCTTCACATCCTTACCTATCCTTGCATATCGTTAGTTTCTATACCTAGCACTCTCCATGCATAATGCACATGTGGACTTGAAACTCTTACAACTACTCCCATTTTGTATTCTGTCAAAACCCAAGATGGGTACTTGCTGGAAATTGTAGAATTTGTCTTTTAAAATGACCACACTTCTGGGATAAAAACACATGGGTAAATGTGAATTCCTGTACACACTCCATTTACTTTCCAGTTCATCTCCTCACCTGTCAAGGCATAACCTCATAACTTTGCACTATTGTTCCAAAACAGAAAATATGAAACAACACTATAAAGTGAACAAACTTAAAAACAACAAAATAGTATTTAAAAAAGCAGCTCAAACCTTTCAGAAAATATAATAGATTGATGGTTTCAGCTAAAAAAAGTTGTCCAATTAGCATTCATTTGTAATTTTCACTTCCATATGTTGATTTGATTGTTATAAATGCATGGTAGTTCGATTACTTGTTCAGTTGTAAGCTCAGAAGAGCATGATGGTTGCATCTTCCTTTCTCGGCCCTCTTGTAACATACAATGGCAGCATGATGGGCTCTACCCTTGTGGGAGCTCATTTTTTCCCACATGCTTGGTCTTCAAACAATAATCAGCTTCGTGATTTTCCCTATACCTGCACAAAGAAGCAAACGATGTTAGCATAAAAAACAATATATCATGATCATGTTGATGTTTCTCCTTCAGCTCATGTCTCTGCACTTTTCTTGATTGTTTCAGTGCATGATTAGTAGTATACCACATTATCGTTGATGGTTTATATAGGTATATTCATAGTCAGAGCCTCTGAAATCCCTCTCTTCCTTCCTACAGGTCAATGGAGCTCGAAGAAGAAAAATGGTGCACCACTTCTGCGTCAGTCATCAATCAATCAGGCAATTATGATTATGTTTGTACTTATGTGATTTTTCCTTTTATGCATCATCCATTTTGTAGTGTGTTGTTTATGATGCACTGTGACAGTCACATCCATGGCTTGTGTGGATATTTGATTTCATTCTTTCATTTCCATTTTGAAAGAAAAGCATTAAAATGCAAGATTGTACCAGCATTTGTAATCTCACAATCAAATGAATTATGTAAAAAATGCATCACTTCATGAAATAAATGAAAGCACTCTGCTTTATCATTTGTATGCTCAATTCTGTATTCCATTTGATTTATGTAAAAATATGAATGATACTTAGAAACTCAGTTTTCTCAAAACACCTGCACAACTGTCACTTGATGAAATAAAATGAAGTGTGAAACATCACTCAACATATTAAAAAATAACCACATTTTCACTTTAATATAATAGTATTTAAATCAGCTCCACCATTTGAGCTATAGCAAAAAATTGGTAACAGGTCTGACTGCACATTTTCTCTAATAACAGGCCCCTAGGGCCTTCTGATAGAAAGGTCAAGTCTAGGCCGCTTAGCTTCTTTCTCTTCTAGGGTAGGGGCCTTACCTACAAATTTTCCAAAATTCTTTAATACCGTCTGAATCTTGGAAATTGGATCAATTATATTATTAAATGCTCTAGGATAATCCTTCTTCTTCTTTGTCTTGATATCCTTTACCTTGATGAATAAAATCCATTTTTCCTTTTTCTTAGCTACCTCATATTCATCCATACAATTTCTTATGACATCTTTCTTTTCATAAACCTAATGGAGAAAATCAGACCTTCTAATACTTTTCCTGACCTCATTTATGGAACCTTTAGGGTCAAAATCCCAGACTTCTACTTGAAATAACTTGTATTCCCCAATAATTTCTTTTAGCCTACCTAACCTATCTCTGGTTGAAGTGAAATCTGAAAAGGTAGTAACATAAGGGGAAAATGACCCTTTCTTTTGTTTCCTTAAATGAAACTGATTAGTCGCATTTAATTGCCATATAATTTCCATGAATGCCAACCTGGGTGACATATATTTGGGTAGCACATGGGGGGCTTGAGGGTACCCATAAATTATAATAACAATTGAGTTGTCATAGAGGTAATAATCTCCCTAGTTATGTCATACTATTAACTTCGGCCTCTTATATTTGGTCCTAAGGAAATCTAGAATTTCCTTGTGCAATTTGATTACATGTAGACATAGCCTTGCCATGACTTGTCTTACAAATTAATTCTCAAAAATAGAATAGTTGAACTCACTTCAATGTTTTTCCCAAATATGGGTCCAATATTGCACTGGGAGATTGTTCCCCAGTTTATCTTTCATGTACAATTGTAAAACTCTGCTCAAATGATATTTCCCCTTGTACAAAAGCATATGGAAAAGGACAAAATACCACTTGAAATTCACCTCCTTACCACTTATCTCAATGTCCACCACCTGATTTTAAATAGCTTTAGCTAAAAAGATAGCATAGTCAAAGTCACGATTGACAAAAGGATGTTGTATATCAATAGCCATATACATAAGAGGTATCTAATTTTTTGAGTGTGCATCTCTCCCAAAACCTGCCATAATACCCAATATGTTCTTTTGAAATAGTCTTCAAAAGACTTGACATCAAAAGGCTCAGATCAGGGATTCTCAATGACCTTGTGTAGCCATTCTATCTAAACCTAGGGATCCATTTCACTTTGAAGCTACTTTTGTCTTGTTGATATTTTTGTCTAAAATAAGAAAGTTCTATAACCTTACTTGCAGCCACATTGAGTCTAAAAACCTTAGAAATAAACTCTCTGGTTATATCCATTAGGACACTTCTAACCATTGCCCTAATTAGTCTGATATTTTCATCATACCTAGAAGCAAGGTGTCTGATGAGTTCCACATTTATAAAGATGTCAATAACAACCAGCTTCCCCAAACCATAATTCCACACATTGGAGATAGAGGCACAACAATTTCTTTTTCCATATCAATGTAGAAATAATTCACATCCAATAATTGTGTCACCCTTTTCCTTTAGCTCTACATATCTATAATTTCTAGCTTTGTCTACCATCCCATCTATTGCATTAGGGATGAGGGAATGCATAGGCTATTTTGAGGAACCCATCAACTAGGCCATAATATCCTCCTAAAAGGATCTTTTAGATGTAGAGCTAGAGAGTTGAGTGTTCGGTCGACTCATAATTCCAAAAATGAATTTAATATAGATTTCTACACTATCCTATTAGGACTTTACAATGTTATGCAACATATTTTACAAACTTGATTATGAAATATGACCTTCAAGACTTTAACAATGGTGAATTTTTCTAAGAAGGCGTACTTGTTTTTTAATTTTTTAGAGCTCAAGTTGATGCATAATAGGGGCACCTTTATGGATTTTTCTACTATGCTAGACCAAACAAATGAGATGACTAGCTACATTGAATGAAAAAATTATGAAGGCAATTAACTTAAAATATGAGACATCATCCATCACATCCGCCATTACTTTTTGTTCACACAACAACAATTCATTCATTTACCTTTTTATCAATTTTGAACATGGGTCATCCATGTGGAAGAGAAGTAAAAATATCAAATGATGAGTAAAGCCTTGATTTTATTGAAAAGGATGCAACCATCCCCTCTCTCGAATAGGATTCTCCCATGTGAGAATATCATCACACAGTGTCCTTCTATAGTTCCACAACTAAGAAAAGGACATGCCACTATGAGCCTATGGACTTGTGGAATCCTTTAATCCAAATATCAATGGTTGGCCTTTTATTACTTATTAAATAGCCCCATTTAATTTTATTAAATGTAATTATTTACCTTTCTAAAGTACTATGTTCCTCAGGCACTCGAGACATGTGTCGACATTTTGCATAGTCTCTATGGTTCATGGACACTTTGGTTTTGTCATTTTCTAGCCTTGTGAAACCCCAAAAACATGATATGTGTCCAAATTTTTCAATGGTATAATATTTTTATCTAATATTTTAATTACACTCTATTGAGCACTATTGTCTCATCCATGGTTGGTCCCCCTTTTTCCTAGTCACTTTAATTTGTTGAATTAAGTGTGTTTGTTTCACAAAGGCCCTTCCCTTCATGAATCTCTGACATTCTGACACATTCTTCTCTGTGAAATGGTGAAATCTTGACATGTATTATACCATGTGCTAATTCCTATAACAATTTTTCATGCATTCATGGAGCCATGTTGGGACCGATCTTTTATTGTTGCAAATTTGTGAGATGATGGCAAGTGTCGGCGTCACAATGCGTCATAGAGATCCCTTCCTTTGTGACAGTATATTTTTTTCTTATTATACCTTCGTGAGTCAATGAAACGGTGACACCAACCCACATAATGAGAAAAATATGTTGTCACTTTACAAAGGAAAATTCAAATCTACGTGACGACCATTGATCTTGGAAACAATGATCCACATTCAAACCTGGCCAACATGACATCTCCTACTAGTCACACATTCAAGCATGTGAAGGAGTAATGACAAATAGGATTGATATATGTCGAATCTGAGAGGGCTAAGATACATTACTTGTTTAATTTTACTTCATTCACAAATGCTAAAGTAATCAAACAAAGTGATGCAAATTTTTGAAGCGAACGAAGCTTTTTCTATTGCAAAATTAGGGTTTTTCAACATTAGGCAAAATAAGTAATTCAAACATCAAGGTATGAATTTGAAGGATTTTTTTTGGGTAATGAGTGGTTATATAGTCAATTCAAGGGAAAGGAAAACTAAGTTACAATGGATATATGGTACCAATTTATTTATAAAATTATGGTTTGTGAAGAATTCATTAAAACCCTAGTTTTTGTAAACCCTACACTTAAAATGGTTGGAACATCAACTGGTAAGAGAAGGACTTTGGATGAGGAGATTATTGCATTTCTCTCGGGGTCAAGAAAGATACCAAATATTGGTCCAAGTTTGGGGGATTTGACATACAAAATCATCAATAAGAACAATGGGTGCAGAGACCCCATTATCATAGAACAAGGGTATGCATTGTTCAAACATGCTTACAAAACATCTTACTTAGAGAGACCAATTTGCAATATCTAGAATTTGGGTCTAGGAAAATTAGTGGTGCCCAATGTATTTGTGAAAGTGGAATTGGTCAGATAGCTAGCTATGGTGTATAACCCTAACCCTAGGTCTTTGTTCCCAATGGGTGGTCAGAGCTTGTTTTTGTTGGATAGGAATCATATCCACACAGTCTTCTTGTAGGACCCCAATGCACAACTACCAATTGACCTGGGTGCATTAATTATAGATTATGAAATAAATAGGGATAGCTAAAAATTAAGGTGGTTCCCATGCTTTAGGCCAAGAGGGCCAAGAGGATAATTATTGAGGTTTGGCAAGGGTGACCTAGAATCCTTTGCCTATGATAGTTTTTAGTAATACTTCTAGAAGACATTATTTTCCTTGTTTCAAGTCCTAGGAATGGACAAAAAGTTTCACATCCCTATTAGTCTAATGGTTTTGGAAATAGATATTTAAAGTAGGGATGTAAATAGGCCCTATTATTTTGCAGGGTATGTGGAAGATCAATTAAACAAGTCCCTTTGTGCAATTAAGAATGATCCATTGGGTGCCATGCATTTTAGATATTACTCCCTTTTGATGCACTTAATTTTACATACTAGAGTGCAAGTATGGCCACCATAGTTTTAAATCAGGCTAGTGGGAGATAACAACAAAATACTACCAGTCTAGGAGTGGACCTATATCTGGGATAAGGATTGTAATTAGTCTAATTACTTTTGCTTTGAAGAATATTTTGTAAAGCCTTTGAGGAGAGGAATAGGCCTCCCCACAGATTGGGGATTATTAGAGGAGATAAGAAGAACTTTAATGCCAAAGGACATTGCCCCTAAAAAGGGGATTTATCATAATTGGGGTGAGTGGGTTTTCTACTCAGATACCACTATTATTAGGGCATATGGGACTCCAGTGGCACCCCATGTGCTCCCTAAGGATGTCCCATACATGATTTCTTTTTTGGAGTTAATGTGGAAATTGAATGAGTCTGATTAGAGTTATTTTAGAAATAATAAAAAACATGCCCTCCTCCATGGCTCAGTTGCATTCTCTAATTTTATTACCTCTTCAAGGGAAAGCATGGAATTGATTAAGGATAATTTTCTCCCATACGAGATGAAGATAAATAAATTTAGGATTTTTGACCTAGAGGGATTCATCAAGAGGGAGAGAGGAATTTGCAGGTTTTCTTCCTATCTTCACTAGCTAGACAATATTGAGGACATAATCAGGAATTTCTCTTTAGAGATCCAAGCCTCAAGAAAGAGAGAGTTGTGAGATAAAATCTAGATTGTAAAGAGAGTAGGCTCATCTTTCCAAGGGTCATTCATGCACATAAGGGATCCCATAGTCAGAATGATGACTATGTTGGATAATTCTAACCAACTATTGGCTAATATTCCATAGGTACCTCCAAGCACACCAAGTGCTTATTCTTCCAAAAAAAAGGTGCCAACAAGTCCCTAACTAGTTACTCCCTTTAGACAATTGATCCAATGGCTGGACCTTTAGTGGATTATCCACTTGATCCAAAGGATATGAATGGGGATGCCCTCATTGTACAATAAAGCTACCCTCTCCTAGGATGTTTGATTGAGAGGCCAACTGATGGTATGTTGGTCATCAAAAACTACTTTTGGTTAATGATGTATATTTCTTTCTTGTTATATATTTTAGTTTGTTAGTCATACTTCACTATATATATGTGGATGGTTGAGATAGCTTTCCAGTACACATTTTTATTTGGTTGGATGGATAGCACTATTTGGGGAAGCTAGTTAAGGTTTGAAATTTAGTTGCTCTCATTTATACATGTATACATCAGTCAAGGGGAGTATGTATGTAATATGGTAAAGATTCTATCAGTGATGCCAAAGGGGGAAAAAAGAATAGAGCACATATGTGCCCTTTCCCTTGATTTCAAAGGAGGAGAGTAGTTTTGGAGAGAAATGTTTGCATGTTGCCACCAATGATAAAGGGTGAAATTGTTGAAATTTTGAGGGGCTTGATATTAATATGCTTGTTGGCAACATGAGCATGAATATACAATATACGGATATATTATTGTCATTGGAATTAAAATTATGATTTAGTATGAATATTGTTTTTTAGAGCATCTTGGTGAAGCATGAGTGGGTATATAGATGAATCCAATGTATAGTTGCAAGAGGGTTTGATCTGGTGCAAATAGTTGAAGTGAAAATTGGCTAAGTGTCAAAATAATGTTTTCAGTGTACAAGAAATTTAGTATTTTGGTCCAAATTAGTTCGCCTTGAAGAATCTCGCTTTGTGGTTCTAAGGAAATTCTTTTGGATGTTAGAGGATTCTAAATCTAAATTTTCGCATTGCTTTATCCTCTGGTGAAGAATTTATGAATGTCAGAATATCGGGTCTACTAGTGACAGTGATTATGAATACTGGATGTATGTTTTGGTGAGTCTACAATTCACTATGGAATTATATCTTGTCTTGTAGATTTGTGGGAATTTTTATAGGTGTCAATAAAGTTTGTACTCCAAGTGGCGTGAAGTTTGGAGGTCCACGTATCTGTTTGTGGTTGATCAGTTGGTGAATTTTTATGTTAGATCACTACCGGTGCGGACCTAGTATCTTTGGGGTATTGTAAAGTTTTGTGAAGTATTGATATATTATAAGCATTCAATTATAGGTCCACCCCAACCTATCTTATAAGTTATATATTAAAAGTTTTAATTAAGTCATGTGGTGTGTGGGTTAAGCGAATAATCTATAATTTCTATGATAAATCTAATTAGGATGACCCAATTGATGTTTGTGGTTGAGATGGATATATATGTGAGTTCATTTTCAGTGTTTTGGATGCATGTATGTGATGATAAATATTTTTGATGTGAAGTGTGTGAATATGATGTGAGTGTAGATTAGATCAAAGTTTTAGTGTAAATCAATATGAAGTGTAAAAATTATATGTATTGAGCTTTAATGGAATTGTAATCCATGCATATTGTAGATGCAATTATAATAGTTCAAAACTTCATTGTGTGCCACCACTCTCTTTTATATTTCCTTCCTTTTATGAGTAGTGATTTCACTAGGATAGTGAGTCCACTTGTAGTGAGCAATTCTATAATATTTTATAATCGGTTATAATATATTGTGAGCTAACCCTCATCATGGTTTTTCCCTTTTTGGGTTTTCCATATAAAAATCTGGTGTTCATGTGTTATGTGATGTTGATGGGTTGATTTCATGCCTTCCTTTCTTATTTCCAATTAAATATGTTGTGTGGAATGAATTTTTAAATATTTAAGTGGTTTCAAAGAATATTGATTCACCCCCCGCTCTTATTATTTTGAGTTGTAGTATTGGAAAATGTACTCCTTTACAATTTCACACTATGTTTGGGTCCCTTAATTTAATTGGACTTAATTAAGCCTCTAATTGGCCCAATTATGCATCTACAGGCCTAATTAATTGCAATTTTTGAAAGGGGAATAATGATTTAACTAATGAAATTATCATTTTTAACACCATGAAATGAATAGGTCCTGGAAATTTAGGTTGAGACCCATTCGCCCTTGGGTGAATGGGTCCCCTCTAGTTGCTAAATTCAAATTTTTAATATATTTTTAGCAAAAAAATTATGATCCAAATTCAAATTTCAAATGTCAGCTTGTAATTTTTAATTTTTAGGGAATTATAAAATTACCTATAAATACAAGGTCTTTTATCAATTCAAATCCTAGAAGCAAGAGGTGAAATTAACAAGAGCTAAGATTATTTTCAAATGTGTTCAAGGGAAATTTCTTAGTCTTTTGTTTTATCATTCAAGATCTCAAGCATCATGTCAAATTTATCTTCATTCATGCATGTGTTTGGAGCTAACTTTGTGCTGTAGGTTTCAAGCATTCAAGTCAAGGTTCAAGCATCAAGATCACATCATCAACCAAGCCATAAATCATGCAAGATCAAGACCTTGGAGAGATGTGTTAAATTTCAGTCCTTCAAGGGTTCCATTGAAGGGTTTGGTGAGTTGCAACATAGCAAGTGTTCATTCATCATTCTTTTCATGTTTCATTGTTCCATTTCAAGGTTTAATTACCCAAATGGGGTTTGACCAAGGCAAGCCCCCATTCACAAAAAAAAAAAAAAAAATTCCCTCTTGTGTGTTACATATCTTAGGTTGAAGAAGGATTGAAGATCTATCAAAAGAGAAAAATTGCAAAAGTTGTCAAAGTTGTAAAGTTGCCAACATTGTCATGAAGCCAAGAAAACTCGCTTTCAAAATTTAATTCTAAATTTATGACTGTGAAACCTAGAGCAATCAGGAGTGTAGACCTAGGAGAAAATGATTGTAAAAGTAGATTTTGAACCCCTGTATCAAGACCCATTCTCCCTTGGGCAAATGAGTCCCAACAGGACACTCAACACAACCTTTTTGTGATAGGTGCATAAAATCACATCCCTCTCAAAGTTGTTGAAACTTTATGTATTCCATCATATTAAGATTTTAAATTCATGATTCATGTTTTACATTGCATAATTGCATTCATTTGGTATTTTTCATTCATCTCCCAAAACTGCATTTCAGGTTGATTTACCCCATCCTAAGTCATAAGGAAAACAACAATATCTCAATTAAGATTGACTCACCTAAGGGTTGAAAGTCAATATTTCCCTATGGGATCTCTTTTTCCTAATAAAATAAGGAATGAAAGTGTAGGTGCAAACCTCCATTCAAAATCCATCACCCACATTTTCCCCCATTTTATTTTGGTGAACCTGACATTATACATCAAAAATTCTAAATTTGGAGTCCATTCAAACCCTAGATCTAGGATTTTCATTAGTTTGCATTGCATTGAATTAGTTTGCATCTCATTTAGGGTTGTTAACATCGCATTATTTTGCATCTCATTTAGGGTTTTTGGTTTGCATATTGCATCCTTTAAAATCTAAAAAATTCAAACATTTTCATGCACATTACATTGATTTTGCATAGTACTTGCATATTAATGTATGTTCAATCATTAACATTCACAAATTAAATCAAAATTGCATTTCAAAAACTATCATATTGTCCATCATTTTTCATTCATTTCACTTGCATTTAGACATCAAAATCTAGAAAAATCAATCATTGAAACCATAATTTATAGTCTAAAACAAGAAACCTTAGCATTGAACTTTAGAGTCATATTTAATTTTTTTTGCAACCCCTATGCGAAGACCCATTCGCCCTAGGGTGAATTAGTCCCTGTACAGATGTTTTTTTCAAAATTTCAAATAGTTATTTATGTTTGTTTGCTTCATTCTGATCTATTGTTTAATCTAGGTTTTAGTTTTAGAAATCAAAAAAATCTATCATTGTTTGCATTAGGTTCAATTGGTCAAATTGAGTGCATTGTTTTAAAATCAAAATTGGCATTAAAAGACATAATTTTTTAAGGTTTTTGCATAGCATAATCAGTAAGTTATCTTGTTTAAAATCTGAAAATTCCTCTCTTTTTACATACTTGCATTCAACTTCACATTCTAGGGTGTTTGATTGCATTTATCTAGTGCCTATTCTTTATTTTGGGTGCAAAGGTTTGGTGAAACTTGTATGAGCTTCACAATCTAGTGTCCTATTACCAATATTGTAGTGAGACATAGTTCGAGACTCATGCCATCTCGTGAGCTACTACACTCATTGTTCAATGAGTTATTTTGGGAATGATGATTGTTCCAAGCTCAATTATATCACTACAACAATGACAAAAATTGACCCCAGATCCATAGATCCCTTATGTGTTATCTTAGGATTACATATGGGGGGAAACCCTCCTTTATATGACGTAGCTCTATTCGAAAAAATATTTTTGTATAGGTCTTTCTAAATAAAGCTCTCATGTATTGGCATATATTGTGTTCTAATTTAAAGTCATTTCTCATAGCATGGTATTTATCAATTTCTTTAAAGTGGGGGCATATGCATCCCTACTCATTTTTCAATGCAAATCATGGTCTTCTTACTTCACGTGATGTGTCTTCTTGGTGGTGTCATTTGGTTTGATGCCCTTCAAGAGTATGACCTTTCTGATCATATGATATTCATCTTAGTGGTGATGCTATGGATTGCATTCCCTAAGTTTTGAATCTTTTATCCTCAACTAGTCCTCTCTTGGAGACATTAGGCACGATGTTCCCTAAGGTGAGACCTTTCATGAACTAAGAAAAAACCCTATTGCATGTATCAAGGTCACCAAGAATAACACAACTTTTTTTCCAATGGATCCTTTATGTATCAATTCCACCAAGCATAACACAAATTTCTTTTCAGTGGAGCCTTTATGTATGAAGGCCACAAAGCATAACGCAACTTGATTTCTAGTGAAGCCTTTTTCATGAGTGCCTAGCATAACACATCTTGCTAGCCTTGTGACCATTTTTTTGTGGCACCTTATCAAATATATCATGAGGTATAACTTTGGTATGGTTAGTACAATGGGAGACTATAGACCTAGAACAACCTTCCCATCAACCACCTTTTGGGGCTCACTTAGTGGATAGTGGATTTCACTAACTCGTGTGAGTATATTTTATTTTTGTATTGGACAATAGGTTTCCACTTGTGAACATTGTTTTTGGACAAACAAATAAGGCTTGATCCATACCGATTGGACAAATAGTCGAGGCTTGATCCACCCCTCTCTCTCCCTTCTCATTAATTTTGAAATTGTATTATTGTGTATCTTGTCTTGCTATTGCATATTTAACATAGGTATATGGCTCTTTTTGCCTTTGTTGGTTTACCATGAGATCTTATATCTTTGGGGCTTGATCACCCCCCTTAACCTTTGTTTTCTCATCTTTCCAACAGTTATACAATCAGACCTCTCTTGACGCTTGTTTGACTACTTTAGTGTGATTTTAAGTGTAGGGCTCATCCTCTCACTAAAGTGGGGGCTAAATGTAGTGTCAGAATATGTTCTCCTTTAAATTTTCACACTATGTTTGGGTCCCTTAATTTAATTGGACTTAATTAAGCCTTTAATTGGCCCAATTATGCATCTACAATCCTAATTAATTACAATTTCTGAAAGAGAAATCATGATTTAATTAATGCAATTATCATTTTGAACACCCCAAAATGAATAGGTCTTGGAAACTTAGGTCAGGACCTATTCACCCTTGGGTGAATGTGTCCCCTTTAGCTTCTAAATTTAAATTTTTAACATGTTTTTGGCATCCTTTTTATGATCTAAATTCAAATTTTAAATGTCACCTTGTAATGTTTAATTTTCAATAAGTTAGAAAATTACTTATAAATACAAGATCTTTTTATCAATTCAAATCCTAGAAGCAAGAGGTGAACTTAAAAAGAGCTGAGATTATTGTCAAAGGTGTTCAAGATAAAATTTCTCAATCATTTGTCATATAATTCAAGATCTTAATCATCATGTCAAGTTTATCTTTATTCATGCATGTTTTTGGAGCTAACATTGTGATGTAGGTTTCAAGTATTTAAGTCAAGATTCAAGCATCAAGATCAAGTCATTAATCAAGTCATTTCATGCAAGATAAAGATTGGAGAGATGTATCAAGTTTCAATCCATCAAGGGTTTTGTGAGTTGCAACATAAAAAAAATTCATTCATCATTCCTTTCATGTTTCATTGATTCATTTCAAGGTTTAACTACCAAAACAGAGTTTGACCAAGGCAAATCCCCATTCACCAAAAATTAAAAAAAATCCCTCTTGTGTGTTGTAGATCTTAGGTTGAAGAAGGATTGAATATCTATCAAAATATCAAAATTACAAAAAAATCAAAGTTGCAAAGTTGTCAACATTATCATCAAGCCACAAAAACTCACTTTCAAAATTTAATTCCAATTTTTTTACTGTGAAACTCAAAGAAACCGGGAGTGTGGACCTAGGAGTAGAGGATTGTAAAATCATATTTTGAACCCCTATAGTAAGACCCATTTGACCTCGGGAAAATGAGTCACAGGAGGACACTTAGCACAACCTTTTTGTGATAGGTGAATAAAATCACATCCCTCTCAAATTTTCTAAAATTTTTTGGATTCCGTCAAATTAAGGTTTTAAATTGATGATCCATGTGTTACATTGCATAACTGCATTCATTTGTTATTTTTCATTCATCTCCCAAAATTTCATTTCAAGTTGATTTACCCCATCCTAAGTCATAAGTAAAATAGCAAGATCTCCATTAAGATTGACTCACCTAAGGGTTGAAAGTCAATATTTCCCTATGGAATCTCTTTGTTGGACTGAATGGAACACTGAGAGGGGGGTGAATCAGTGTTCTATAATTATGAATTTTATTAATCTGATATTTAAACCATTTCAACATTAGACCAAAGGAAAGATGCAAACACACAAAGTAATCATCCACAACACCATAACACAAGGATTTTTACGTGGAAACCATGTTAGGGGAAAAACCATGGTGGAGGTCAATCCACAATTTGAGTACTCAAATATAAGTTTTACAAAATGGGAATGCACTTGCATTCAGGCACACTGCCTAGAGCTCACTGCTCAAAATAGGAAGGCTCACTACCTTACAAAATATTTATATTAAATCCATCTAAAGGATTGAACTAAATTAATAGCATCTACGCATGTCTGGTTACAGTTCTGGTTCAGCTCATAGATCAAATTTTGGACCTTTTGTTTGATTTTGCACTTCGCTCTGCTCTGCTCTACTATTCACATCACAAATCCATACATAAGTGAATTCACACCACTATCCTTATGGATTTCACACCACACACTAACATAATTTCCATCTCATATTTTATCTCTATCCAAATGATACAATCGATCTATTATATATATATCTACAACCAAAGATTTGATCATCCATAAGTCGACTTTAACAAAACATAGAATACTTTTCAACGGTCGACTAAAACCATAAATAATTCTTAATGCACACCACCCATAGTCAGACATAGCATAATAAGTACCTAAGTAAACATGTTCGAGCATACATTTTTTTAAGCAATTACTCCTTAAACATCCGCAACGGCTATATCTACCAAGTCGGTCTTCTAGCACTAATAACCAGAAAATCAATACACCGGATCTCCTAGATCATACACTAGTGAATGTGCACCCAAATAATTCTTGGATAAGGTAGTATGAACATAAAAATACCTTTCTCTGAGATCCACAACTAGAAACAATAATCTAGTGAAGTATACAGATCGACAAATTTAACTTTAACCGAATACCCTGTTCTTCACTCTTACTTTGCTACTAGCTAGCTCTTTACTCTATCTGCCAATATGGACCAATACTAAACTATGGACCAGATCAATGACTTAGGTTTCCATCAATGACAACACTAAAAGTAATATACCAACACTATTTTTTCTAATGAAATAAGGAAGAAAAGTGTAGGTGTATACCCCCATTCAAAATCGTATCGCCCACATTTTCCCTCATTTCATGAGTGTTCAACATTATTCTTTTCATGAATTCAATAAGTGCTAAGACCAGTCTCCTTTGCTTTAGTGATGGGATCAAACTGAAAATCATTACCCCATACATCTAGAAAACAATCAGGAACCTCTTCCAAAAGAATAGTAGGCTCACAAACAGTACACTCTTCCTTTCGATCATGTAATATGAAATTCAAATTTATGGGGATAGGAGTGTAGGGCTCAATATGATCCTTTGCAATGGGTTAAACTTTAATGGTCACTTTGGTACCATAATTAGACTTGAATAACATATGGGACCAATCAAAGGATAGGTATCCACATATATTATTAGTGAGGTCACTTTGCAATGGGTTCAACTGTAATGGTCACTTTGGTACCATACTTAGACTTGAATAACATATGGGACCAATCAGAGGATAGGTATCCACATATGGGACCAATTAGAGGATAGGTAAATATATGGTAAAGAAGGTAGGGAGGTCTATCACTAAAATTCATTATAACATGTTGTAGATAGGGCATGCATATAAAGTCAATTTTATATCTTTGATGACCCCTACTCTCTTGACAACAATTTCATCCAATTACACAACTCCCCTAGCGACAAGTTCATACTTAATATTACCAAGAAGATCAACTACCATATTTGGCATAGCAGAGATGCTAGCCCTCAAATCAATCATACAATTATGTACTATATCATCTCCAATAATTAAGGAAAAATAGAAGTTAGTGGATTAGTAATTTTACTTGAATTCCTCTCTTCCTCGGGTTGCACTATGCTAGTTTGAGGAGTAGTTCCTTCTTTTGTTGGCATATCGTTTAGTTTCTTGAGTACTTCCAAATTCTTTTGTAGTAAATCCCTTTGAGATGGGATGGATAGGGTGTCCCACATGGTGAATTTCAGGTTATCCTTCTTTATTTGATCAGCTATATTGAAGTGAGATTGAAAAACCTTAGATGAAACTCTTGGAAAATCAAGGTCCAACTTTGTTGATTAGATAAATTATGGTTTTCCATTCGCTTTGTTACCCTTACCAATAGTTTGATTTAGTTGTAGCATGGATATCTTACCTATTGTGACATAAACTATAGTATCCTGGGGTGGTTGCTCAAGGTTGATGCTTGAACAACTATGGAATATATACCATTATCCACTACTCTTTTCTTTGACCTCATGTTCTAGGCCACTACATCAACACTTAATTAGTTTAAGCCACAAAAAAAATTATCATTCCAATTGACCAATGCAGAGTCTCCTAGCATGTGATATTTCTTACTAACAACTACTTGATTTGCATCAAATTGTTATCTTGAAGCTAAGAGATTATTTTGAACCACTATAGTTTGCTAAAAATATCCATTTTGACAAGAATTTTGATTATCTAGTTGATTGCACAGGTAACACCGATCATGTTCCTAAGATTTTTTTTGAACTAGAACAAGAGCCTTTGAAGAATTAATAGTGGTTGGATTTACACTATTCAAGGGTTTGGTATAATTACATTGGTTTTTCCCTTCATATGCCTACCTATTTTGATGATAATTTTGACTTTGAGGTTGGTAAGGTATATTTTTTTGAGCTTTATGCCTCTTTATTATCACCAATTCATTTCCAAAATTCTGCAATAAGGCTTTAACTTCATGCAATTTATTTAAAGGTGTATAAAAAATACACGACTGACTTGTAGATGTTGTTGTAAGTATGAAGATGTTTCTATTGATTTCAACAAGCTTGTGTTGTCATTGGTGACAGTTGTGTAGTGATTGAGAGAGATTGTTGCTTTGATTAGTTGCATTATGTTGTCATCAGTTAAGTTACCAGTGTTAACCTCTAGTTTCACTTTGATAAGCTTATGTTCATGATTTTGGTAGTGGTAAATATGTTGAGGATATTGAGAAAAATGATAAAATAAGGAAATAAGGTGTTGTAGAGGTATTCTAGTTTGTCTAATTGTTCTAGTTTTGCTTCACATTTCTTTTGGGTTGAATATTTTATTTTGTGGTTTGGATATATTGGAAAGAAGTGTTTAGATTTTTTATATCCAAAATTTTGGCTTCTGGATCAATGGTCAAAGGAAGTTATGTTCACCAGTATGTGAATTGGTTTTGTAGTGTTTCTTATAGAGGTGTTTGGGAGAAATATTTTTTCTTTGCATTTCTCTATAGTTTCTCTTCAGGTCTTTTGATTTCTAAAGGTATGTTGATGGTGTTGATCTCTTGCATATGTAAAGAGAATTTGAGATTTGGTGCTCCAAAAGATGGATTTTAGAATTGTAGTGTTTGGTAGTGTAGTTTGAATGTACAAGCTATGCACGTTTTAGAGTTGTGGATTGTTGTGAAGGATTTTGATGGATTTTAGGATGTTAGAGGAATATTCTAGAGAGTGATGAAGCATGGTGTGTGGTTTTCAATCCGCCTTTGGATTTGAAGAAGTGTGTAATTCAAAATTTAAAGGTGTTTATACGAGCAACAATTGACCTGGTGTTTACAGTACATTTGAAGATGTTTAAGCATTAATGAAAGTGTAGTGTGCCATGTGAGTTAATTTGTTTCCTATTTAAGTTTTGTATTGGGACACTTTCATTCCTATCCACTATGGGAATGCTTAGTGCCAACCTATTTTGAATTTGTAAAGTATAAGGTAAGTGTAGCTGACTTGAAGATGTTTTTTATGGATGGTATAAATTCTAGGTGAATTGATGCGAGGTGAAGTGTGGAACAGAGTTGATTGTTGTGATGTGAAGTTAAGTGCAGAAGTGCAAAATGCAGTGTGAGCTATAATGCAAGATTTCTAATCGCAATGAGCTGATGCATCTTGATCTCTTGAAGAATGTTGATGAGGGCTCATGAAGACCTCATATATTCTCTTAATTTCATAGTTGATACTTTATATTTGGCTTTAAAACTTATGGTATTGTCTTTTATATGCTTCATTTATGGACTTAATTATGCATGAAGACTTAGAATAAGAATAATTTTATATAAATTCTTATTTCTCTTTGAATGCATGATTAAATGATATTTAATGTGTGAATGTTTCATGGATATGTGTTTAACTTATGACTGGAAGAATTAATTATGGATAAGAAGAAATGCTAACCATTTTCTCATTCAAAATGAAACTAGTGGCCTACTATTTATGACTCGGCAATCTTGATCAACTTACTATTTAGCCAGACAACTGTTCTATCTTGCACACAATATACCTTTGCAGTTCTATTTGAAGTTAATTGAAGATGACCACAAAGATCCCCATGATTGTTATTCAAGTGCCCCAAAAATATCTTGATAATCTAGAGTTAGTTTAATTTCCCTCATTTTCTTTCTTTTCAAATAAAGAGAAGGATATATGTATCCACTCTCAAAGTTAGTTAGACAGTAGAAGGAGAAGATTGTATTAGTTTTTTGTTTTCAATCATTTTTCAATTCCCAATTGAAATAATTTGTACTTTTCCCTTCCTTAGGCTAATTTTATGGAATAAAGAAGAGAAGTTGATCCCATTTTGTGTTATATCCCTCCAGAAGTAGAGCAGGGCCCACTCTATCGAAGGAAGGTGATCCTATTAACTATTTAGATCATCTTCATTCTTGTATTCAGTCAAATTTCTCTTGTAAGTTAATGTTAGAATAAATCTTAAAATTGAAATTACATTGTTATGATCTTAATTCATTGTTGTGTTGATAAAATAGAATCCTATCTATTTTAATTTAGTTAAATTCTAGTTAGTTACATTGAAGGTAGAATAGTTCATTCATCATTGATAAATAGTTATGTTCTTAACGTTCTTAATGGATCACACATAGAGAAACACTTTTTACTTGATAGATTGGATGTATATGGAATGGAATAGGTTGCTTTTGAATTAGTCAGATTTCAATTTGGTTGCTTAAATAGATTATGAATTCAAGTTAAAATAGATTCTCATTTTTATGCAAATAGATTAAGTTTATAATCCATTCCTAATGATTTGATCCAGCTTGAAACACATCTTGTCTCTACACATTTTCTGTTATGAAATATTTTGTTTCATTTAAAAGTTTTAGAATAAGTTTAAGTAAATAAGAATTTGGGAGAATAGTGTAGAAACACTTCTGATAAATAAGGAACAAAGATAAACCGCTCTTGACAAAGTGGAACAAACAACAAAACCCCTCAAAACCAATCCAACTCTTCACGCAGATAGCTTTAGATACTCTTGGGTCAATAATTAAAATATTAAATGATTAGGGAATTGTGACAACAGTGACCCCTACCCATCTTTTTTGGAACCATTGTTGGGGAATGATTTGGCCTTAGAAGAAAATTGAAGCCTTAAGTGTTGTTAAGAATCTTTTTGTCAGTTGATGAACAGAAAAAGAGACCAGCTTGGAAGATTCGTTAGAAGAGATCCAATACCTTCTCTAAAAGGATCACCCCCACACTCTAGAAGTTCATCCACTAGAATAGTATCCAACCACTCAGAAGAAATGGGAGACATAAGAGGAGGAGGGGGAGAAAGGGATGAATAGGAAGAGGTTCCTAACAAAACATTATCTTTCCCTATTTCTATTAATAGGCAGGCTAATGAACCGCCTATGAAGAATATTTCACCCTTTGTTTTACCTAAATTTCATGGGAAAACTTTAGAGGACCCTAACCAATTCTTATTTGAATTCAAATTATTATGTCAAACTTATGATTATACATCTAATAATCAAAATTTGAAACTATTTCCATCCACTCTGAAGGAATCAACTTTGTGTTGGTTCATGGGCTTAAATAATAATTCCATTAACTCTTGTGAAGAAATGGAAATAGTTTTATTAGACAAATACCAGGACTGCTTTTGGGTTAGGCACAGGAAAGAGGAACTGTTTAAAATGAAATAGTTAGAAGAAGAGAGTTTAGAGGATTATGTGGATAGATACTAGTTTGTTTTGAAAAGATCTTGGATGAAGAAATCAATAAATCCGTTTTCCTAAAAGGCATTGATGATGATTCAAGAGATGCTTTGAACTTGATAGGAAAAGGAGACATCAATAAAATCACTTTTGGAGATAGTTGAAATCTGCAAGAACTATTCAAGGACATTAAGACTAAGTTATAAGAATAAGAATAGGGGTCCTCTTCTAATGTTTCTAAGGTTATGGAGGAAATAGAAAATTTAAAAATTGATCTCCTTATCCAACTCAATTCTCAGCCTAACAAAAGAACAATTGAACCATTGGCTATATATTGTCCTAAGTGTAGAGACAAACATCCATTAAGGGAATGTCCTCTCAATCAGGTAGATTTGTGTGATATTTGTGAGAAGAAAAATTCCACTAAGAAATGTAATATCCTTCATAAGATTAAAAATCATTTGAAGAAACCTTCTTAGTTTGCACCTATAGAAGAAGAACTCAATTATGTAGGATAGAGGAAATTTAATCCTACTTTTGGAGGACAATCTAATCCTAGAAATAATTCCAATTAGGGTTTTAATCAATGGAATCCTCCTAGTCAGTGGAATCCAAAATCTCATTGGAATTCTCAACAAATACCTATTCCACCTCCTTCTATGCTATCACCTTGGATACCACGTTAGGGACAACCCAAATGGGCTAATCCTCAATGGAACTAGCCACAGTGGAAGCATAATCAATAATAGTGGCAATCCAATCAACCACAATGGCAGCCTATTCAAAATAATCAATGGCAGAATCAAGGATCGAGAAGAAATTAAAATTAAAATCAATCATTTTTTCCTGGTCCCATACAACCTACAAATTATGAAGTAGTGAACCAACCTCAAATTCCATCTCATCCAGTTCCCAATCCTAAAAATGTTAAACTTCAAGAGCCAACTTACAATGTTGATCCTAATACTATTGGGCTAAACCATATTGATTTAAAAGATATTTAGTTGAGAACTTGTTTGGTAACTCATAACCTGATGTGATAAAGGTAAATAGTAATCATATTTTTTGAAGGGCATATTACAAAGGAATGAAGAAATTTCCTGTAATAAACAAGAACCATTTCTTGAACACCTTCAGTAAGAAAAATTGGTTGAAAAACAAACTAAAGATTAAAAAAAATGATTTAGAAGATTCCCACATTATTAAAGAGCTCAATAAAATTAACATTGAAATTCCACTCTTAAGAGCCATCCGGGATATACCAAAAATTAACCAAATAGTTAAATCTCATTGTGATAAAACACCTAGCAGGAAAAAGAAGTTACCTCCTACTATTCAAGTTGGAAGAAAACTTTCTGATGTTTTATCAGGGAATTTGATCCCTCAGAAATATGGTGATCCTAGAAGTCTAGTGATCACCCTTAACATTAACGACATTGAGATTCCAAATGTTCTTATTGAATTAGGTGCTACCATAAATGTTATTACAATTGAAACAAATTATCAATTAGGGATCACAAATGTACAACTGACAACCATAGTTTTACAATTAGCAGATCAATCCATTGCCAAACCAAAGGGAATTCTTGAAGATATCATTGTTACCATCAATACATGGGAATATCCATTTGATTTCCTTGTTTTAAAAAGTAAGCAAAGAAAGTCAGGCTATCCAATAATTTTGGGGAGACCATGGTTGGCAATAGTTGTTTCCTTGATTGATTGTAGGTCTAGAAGCATGACTATTTCTAATGGCATCTAGAAGAAATAACTATTCATTTACCCTCCAGCAAAACCCTCTTTGACATCTAAAAACCAAAGTTGGATTGATTATTTTAATTTAGAAGATGATGAGGTTGGAAAACTTGCAATGGTAACGTTGAATGAACATGTGGAGGAATATCAATAATGTATGGATGAGGAAGAAGGAAATCTTGAAGTTCATGATGTTATTAACGATCAAAGATCACTATCCTTTAACTAATATCATGAATCCTAACTCAAATCATAACCAATTCCTCCATCAACTTTTTCCACATCCTTGTCCTTTGAATACTTTTATTGGAGAACCCTCTACTCTTTAAGATAAGAATAAAAATTTCTTAGTACAAATAGATAAACCTTTACTCATTAATGGATCCTTGTCAACTAAGCAAGAGGATGATCTAAAATAAATTTTAGAGAAGAACACTAAAGAATTTTCTTGGGATTATAAGGATATGAGAGGAATCTATTTGGATATTTGTACACATCACATTTACATTGAGGATGTGAGACCAGTAAGATAAGCTCAAACAAGGATTAACCCTGCACTAAGAGATTTTGTGAAGTTGGAAATAGAAAAACTGCTCTAAGTAGGATTCATTTATCCTATTTCGGACAGTAAATGGGTTTCTCCGCTTTTCATAGTGCCAAAGAAGAATGGTAAATGGAGAGAATGTGTGGATCACAGATAATTGAACAAGGTTACCAAGAGAGATTATTTTCCATTGCTTTTCATAGATCAAGCGTTGGATAATTTGTCAGGCAACAATTATTCTTCTATTCTTGATGGTTTTAGTGGGTATAACCAGATCTAGCTAGCTCTGGAAGATCAAGACAAAACAACGTTTACCTCCCATGGGGTACTTATGCTTATAGGGTGTTTCCTTTTGGACTGTGCAATACATCTACAACTTTTCAACGTGTTGTGCTTGCTATTTTTGCAGATTTAACAACAACATGTGTGGAAGTATACATGGATGATTTTACAGTCCATGGTAAAACTTATGAGGAGTCTTTGAATAATCTGAATAAATTTTTGAATAGGTGCAAAGAGCATAGGTTATCATTAAACCATGAGAAAATTTTGTTAATGATGACAGAAGGAATTGTGCTAGGACATCATGTGTCAAGAGAAGGAATCAAGGTAGATCCTAAAAATATTGAAGCTATTTTGCAAATTCCAATACCTCATAACCATCCTGAGGTATGAAGATTTTTAGGACATGTTGGCTATTACAAATGGTTTATATAAGGGTTTAGTAAGATTGTAGGTCCTCTGTTTAATTTATTAAAGAAGGATTCAAAATTTCTTTGGACTGTAATATGTCAAAAATCTTTTGTGGAAATAAAACATGCCCTAACAATGTCATGTGTCATAGCTGGACCAGTCTGGGGTGAACCCTTTCATATAAATGTAAATGCATCTAATTTTGTGATAGGGATAGTTCTTGGCCATAAGGAAGAGTTAGGAGTGATACATGCCATTTATTATATAAGTAAAAATCTTAACCCAGTCGAACAGAATTATACCACTACTGAAAAGGAATTTTTAGTAGTTGTTTATGCCATTAACAAATTCAGACATTATATTACTGGTTACAAAAATTTTGCATATATAGACCATGCAGCTATTCGATACCTGATGAATAAAGTTGTGGTGGGAGGACACATCATTCGATGGTTATTGTTATTACAATAATTTGATATAAAAATAGTTGATAAACCAGGTAAAGATAATGTTGTGGCTGACTTTTTGTCTAGAATAGTTATACAGGTAAATAATGAACCAATGGAAGATGCATTTCCTGATGAACACCGATTTTCCATATCATTTCAATCACCTTGGTTTTCTGATATTGCTAACTATTTAGTAACTAGGAAATGTCCTTATTTTTCATCCAAGTAACAAAAGAGATTAATTAGAGAGAGCTCTAGATTTGAATGGATTAATGGTTTTTTGTTTAAATTATGTCTAGATCATGTTATGAGAAGATGACTGTAGGAGATAGATGTCTATGATATTTTGAGTGCATGTCATGATGATCCAAGTGTAGGGAATTATTCCATAGTAATAATTGTTCATAAGATTCTTGGAGCGGGTTATTTCTAGCCAACAATGACAAACATTGCAACACATTACATTAGGCATTGTGATCAATGTCATAGGATGGGAAGACCCACACGCTCTATAGAAATTCCACTGCAGACACAAGTTTCCTTAGAACCTTTTGAGAAATGGGGAATCAACTTTGTTGGTCCCATAGATCCACCATCATAAGGAAATCATTTCATTTTTGTATGTATTGATTACATCACCAAGTGGGAAAAATTCAAGGCACTACCAACTTCTAAGGAAGAAAGAGTTGCAAACATCCTATACAAGAACATTCTATAGAGGTATGGAGCACCTAGAACACTCGTATCAAACCAAGTACCACAATTTATATCTTTGATGCTTCAAGAATATCTCCAAAGATATCAAGTGCAGCATAGGAAATCATAACTGTACCATCCTCAAACAAATGGGTAGGTGGAGGTGACTAATAGAGAGCTAGAGAACATAATCACCAAGAGGGTTTCATCTTGAAAGAGTGTCTGGTCTAATAGATTGATAGCATTTGTGTGGGCATACAATACAACATGGAAAAAAACCACAAGGCTTTATCCATATGAGTTGGTTTATGGGAAGATGCCTATTCTTCCTATAGAATTTGAGATTGAAACACTAAGAATAAATTTAAATGTGGGTATAGACCTAATTGAAGCATTGAAGACCAAAGTGTTACAGCTGAACAGATCGATGAAATGAGAATGGAAGATTTGCATCAAACTAAGACTATTCAGAATCAAAGGAAGCAATGGCATGATAAAAATATTCATAGTAAACAATTTGTTGTAGGAGATTGAGCCTTACTATTTGATTCAAGGTTTTAGGAATTCATAAGCAAGTTGCATACTAGATGGTTGCGACTGTATCGGATTAAGGAAGTCTTTGACAATGGAGTTGTCCAATTGATGCCTATTGATGGAGAGAAGAAAAAAATGTTGTTAAACGAGCACGGACTTAAGTTATAGCATAAGCTAGAATCGAAAGAAGAATTTACAACTAAACTTCACTTGAGAATAGAACATTTCACTAAAGAAGATTTTTCTTCTTTAGGTGAAGTGTCTGGTTCTTAGTGTTTTTTGAGTTGTCCTAAATAAAGAATGTAGATTGAAAACCAGCAATGGCAATTTATTTTTCAAAAAAAAATTATAATAATCTTGTCTCTTGCAAGTACATGTTTGGAAAGATCTTGATGGCTCCTTATCAAATTAGAATTCAATTCTTTGATGAAGCTTTGATTTGATGTTCAACTTAGTTCAATTTTTGATGACTCTTGATTACTTTTGATCAATTGTTCTCATTATTCAAAGAAGATCTTGGCAGAAAGACTTATGATAGCTCTAAAATATTGATGATTAGTTAGAACAGAGGAATTGATGCACTATTTGCAGCTTTCAGCTTCATTATTTTGTTAACTTATTTGTTGATTGTGTAGGTATAGGTTCATTTATTACAAATTTTCATGGTTTGACATAGCATGTGGAGAAAAGTGGGCTCCCACAAATGTTGAGCTCAACATGCTACTTTCTTATTCTAAGAAGGAATTGAGCAAAAAGAATTTTATTTATCAACTGTGATAATGAATATTATGCCATCTCATGAAATCTCATATATTTTGATCATTTTTGAAAATCGTGGAGATTAATCTAGTTGATTTCGTCATCAAAGTACATTGTCCATCAACATCAAATATCATTTCACATGAGGTAAGAATTTATATGATGTGTTTTTTTTCGAAGTTTAAATGCATTAATTAATTGTCATAAAGTTGTTAAAAAGGTCATATCATCATGTTTAAATGCCAAATGTGATTTATTAAGTGGTGAAAGATGGGGTGGCATTACTTGTTGTTTTCTAGGTAATAACTATGAAGTGATAGTTTTAAAATGGAGTAGACTATACCTTCATATTCTGGATTACTCTGTTTACCTCCATCAAAGGAAAAGAAAAAGACTAAAAAACTAAGATATCTTTCCCTTACTGCAATGAAGTACAAGCAACTCAATATACAACTTCAAAAGAAGGTAGAATAAATTACTAAAGAGAGAGATGAAGTAGAAAATAGATTAATTAAAGTAGTGGATATAGCATTTGCACTTGTAGCAACAAGAAAACCTTCAGGGATGTATGCTTTATTCTTGAGAGAGTTGTTTTTAAAATGGAAATTGAATCAACTAGTGCTACAAAGACCTATTGATTTCTGGACTGATAATGAATTTTTCAAATTATATTTCAACACTAATATAAGTGTTCAAAACCTGATTTTTGAGTTCTTCCAGCATGCCTTCCTCATGGGAGACATAGATGATTCACTTTTAAACATTTATGTTGGATAACTCTAGATAAGGTCATTTGTCTCTTTGTTGCAGAATCAATATGAATAGACAAAGAGAATGGGAGATTACAAGGATGCACATAAAATATATGGATTACCAATGAGAGGTGAAATGCCCGATGCAATTGACTATATCAAGAAATTCAGATATGTGGCTAGATTAAATGATGTTTCTCCCATTTATGTTTCTAATCTATTAAAGAGCATTACATTTTATCAAGATGTAGAAGGAACATTAACACCATTGGCTCATAATGCATGTAAAGAAAGAATTAGTTATATTTGTGATCCATTGAAAAGGAGAGAACTCATTAGTCCAAACAACATTATATGGAGCTTGACAAGGATCATACATGTTATCGATTTAATACAAAAACAACAAGAGTTGTGGATTGGTATGATATTTTGAGTTCCCATCATTATTATGCCAAACCCAAAAATTAATGCCCTAGAAATGATGCCTATTGAATTCTTTAATTCATGGTATGAGAAACTATAATAAAACCAAGTTTTTGCCAACAAACGCAGGATAGTAGCAAAATACAAAGGAGGTATTTTTGACTGTGCCTTGTGGATTGAAACTTTGAACAAAGACATCCCTGATGCAATCAATGTGTAACCATGAGGACATGGTTATGAGAAAGAGGGGGAGGATGATGATGGCTCATGGAGACCTCGTATATTTTCCGAATTTCACACTTGATACTTTATATTTGGCATTAAAACTTATGGTATTATCTTTTATATGCTTCATTTATGGACTTAATTAGGCATGAAGACTTAAAATATGAGTACTTTTATATAAATGATTGTTTCTCTTTGAATGCATGATTAAATGATATTTAATGTGTGAATATTTCGTGGATATGTGTTTAACTTATGACTAGAAGAAGTAATTATGGATTAGGAGAAATGCTAACCATTTTTTCATTCAAAATAAAACTAGCGACCTATTATTTATGACTCAGCAGCCTTGATCGACCTACTTGTTAGCCAGACAACTGTTCTATCTTACACACAATCTACCTCTGCAGTTCTATTTGAAGTTAACTGAAGATGACCATAAAGATCCCTAAGATTGTTATTCAACCACTTCAAAAATATCTTGATAATCTAGAGTTAGTTTAATTTCCCATATTTTCGTTCTTTTCAAATAAAGAGAAGGATATATGTATCCACTCCCGAAGTTAGTTAGATAGTAGAAGGAATAGATTGTATTAGTTTTTTGTTTTCAGTCATTTTTCAATTCCTAGTTGAAACAATTTGTACTTCGCCCTTCCTTGGGCCAATTTGATGGAATAAAGAAGATAATTTGATCCCATTCTATGTTATATCCCTCTAGAGGCAGAGTAGGGCCCCCTCTACCAAAGGAAGGTGATCCTGTTAATCATTTAGCTCATCTTCATTCTTTTTTTTAGTTAGATTTCTCTCATAAGTGAATGTTAGAATAGATTTTAAAATTAGAATTACATTGTTATGATCTTAATTTATTGTTGTGTTGATAAAACATAATACTTTCTATTTTAATTTAGTTAAATTCTAGTTAGTTAGATTTAAGGTAGAATAGTTCATTCATCATTTATAAATAATTATGTTCTTAACGTTCTTAATGGATCATGCAAATAGAAAGACTTGTTACTTGATAGATTGGATGTATATGGAATGGAATAGATTGCTTCTAAATTAGTTAGATTTCAATTATGTTGCTTAACTAGGTTTTGAATTCAAGTTAAAATAGATTATCATTTTTATGCAAATAGATTAAGTTTATAATCTATTCCTAATGATCTGATCCAACTCGAAACACATCTTGTCTCTACACATTTTATGTTCTGAAATTATTTGTTTCGTTTAAAATTTTTAGAATAAGTTTAAGTAAAGAATAATTTAGGAGAATATTGTAGAAACACTTCTAATAAACAAGGAATAAAGCCAAACCACTCTAATTTTAAATGATTAGGGAATTGTGACAATAATGACCCCTACCCATCAACTGCAAGTTTTTTTGAATCTTTTTGTTGAAAAATACAACTAAGAGGAGGGGGTGAATCAGTTGTAACAAATTTAAACCTTTAAATCATTCACTAGAATAAATCCTTAACACTACTAAAAATATTAAACATTAAGTGCAAGTGCAGAAACTGAAAAATCATCACATAAACATACTAACACCAGATTTACATGGAAAACCCAATAAGGGAAAAACCATAGTGAGGATTAACTCACACTATAGAGAATATCAAAACTGATTACAAAGGCTCACTGCCTAAGAAACAAGGCTCACTACCAAAACAAGGACTCAATGTTTGGATTAGAACTCACTATTCAACATGGCTAACCACCTGGAGGGCTCACTGCCATAGAGATACAAAGAAGATAGAAGATATATGTTATAGAGAGAATACAATCTTAATGCAACAAAGATTTCCACCACAATTTTCTCAACCACTTGTATACATTCATGAATGATAGAGTACACCTTCAACTCACTACATCCAGACTTCACATTAATCTACCACACTCATATCACACACCCATTGATTCACATCTATTTCGCATCTATTTTCTCTATTTCTTTACACTAATCTCTTGTCTTCTTTCACTACTAACTCATCATGTATTTATGCCATCTTCAACTTTGAAACATATCCAAAGTTGGCCATCGATCAATAAATTCAAATATAGGTCAATGGAAAGACATCCCTGGGTGGAATTAGAATGAGGGTGACCCAAACACATGCTTGATGAGGACCCAAATAGATCCAACATGCTTCATCAACTTTGAAGATGGTGTTCAACACAAGTTCGGCCAAACTAGTGTAAAACACAAAAAAATTAGGCACGATCCTTTCAGATACTGAAATTATCTTCAACATGATCATAACAACTTAACTCTAGAATTGAAATTCATAAGACTTTATCATAGAGAGATCCGAACCAGCAAAAATTCTCTCGGACCTCAACTAGAAACACAAAAAACCACAGTTCACAACAAGTGAACATAAATTGCACTGTATAATGAATTAGAAGCCAAAAATCTGGATATAGAAACTTCCAACAAACATGATCAACATATTTGAACCACATAAACATGGGAGAAAATCCTAGAGAAAAACCTGGAGCAACCACTGAGCACCTACAACCTTTTTTAATAGTAAAACCTTCTCAATATCCTCTAAATGAACAACCAATAACCTACATCGATGACATTAATGACAACAATAGCTAGATGATAACCAATTGACCAGTTGACATCAATGAAAACACCTTCATCCTTGCAACAATCTCCCCCTTTTTCATTGATGGGAACACATGATGTGAAAAACCATCAAAGACAACAAACTAGCTCTGAATACACTTCTCAATATTTTTCTTTCTATTTCTCCCCCTTAATAGATAATCTTTTTCACATTCTTCCTCTCCCCCTTTGACATCAATGACAAAGGAAAAAGATATTTTATATTGATTTCCCCTTTGATATTAAGAACAAAATACTCATACAATGACAACACGTGACACTACCTATTCCCCCTAAGAGATAGCCACAAAAACATCAGTCCAGGAGAAAGATAGATCCATAGATCCACTGGATTGATGCATCTCCATATGCATCTAATTCAAGAAAGGAGGGGTGATGACCCCTAACTTCTCCCAGAGATACTAAAAAGTATCTTTAGGAAGAGCCTTTATATATATTAGTAATCTGATCCTCCGTAGGGACATACTCAAGCTTTACTTCATTCTCCACAACCTTCTCTCTCAAGAAATTATACCTGATAGATATATGATTTGTCCTTGAGTGCATCACTAGATTCTTTGAAATGTTAATTGCACTTGTGTTATCAAAGAAAATAGAAATATGATCATCATACACCACTGTGATATCTTTTAATGTTTGTTTCATCCATAAAACTTGTGTACAACAAGATGTAATAGAAATATACTCACCTTCAGCAATAGACAAGGAAACTAAATCTTTCTTTTCACTCAACCATGCCACCGATCTGTAACCAAGAAAGAATGCACCACCACTTGTACTCTTTTTGTCATCTAAACATCTAGCCCAATCTGCATCTATATAAGAACTTAGTGTAAAGTCAATATCCCTAGGATACCATAACCCATAATCTGAGGTGTCATTCAAATATCTGGTATTTTAACAACAACATGTGTTTCCTTAGGATCTTCTCTAAATCTAGCCACAAGATAGACAACATGCATAATATCTGATCTTGTAGCAGTCAAATACAATAGTCCACCAATCATAGATCTATATTTTCTCTGATAATCTTTAGGTGAATCATTATCTTTACCTAATTTGCAACCAGTCACCATAGGAGTGCATACCGGTTTGGAACCATCCATCCAAAACTTCTTCAACATCTCTTTCACATATTTAGACTATGAAATAAAAATTCCTTTCTCTGTTTGATTAATTTGTAGCCCAAGAAAGAAATTCATCTCTCCAAACATAGACATCTCAAAAAAATTTTGCATCTCTTCCACAAACATCTTACACATAGTTTCATTTCCTCCAAAAATAATTTCATCAACATATATAACTACAATTAAGATTTTATCATTTTCAATTTTAAAGTATAGATTACTATTTGTCGTACCTTTGTTGAAACCTTGCTAAATCGAATACCTGTCTAACCTTGCATACCAAGCTCTAGGAGCTTGATTCAATCCATATAAATATTTCTTCAATCTTCACACCATATTCGTTTGATCTAACAACTAAAATCCTTCTGTTTGTTCCATTTAGACCTCTTCTTCTAGCTCACCATTCAAAAATGAAGACTTGACATCCATCTGATAGACCTTGAAATATTTATGAGCAAAAAATGCTAAGGACATCCTTATAGCTTCCATTCTTTCCACCAGAGAAAAAATCTCCTGAAAATCTATGCCTTCTACTTGTGACTAACCTTTACACACAAGCCTTGCTTTGTTTCTAACCACTTCTCCATTCTCATTCAACTTATTTTTGAATACCCACTTTGATCCAATAATTTTTTTGTATGTCGATCTTGGGACCAATTCCCAAGTTTGATTCTTCTCAATCTGTATAAGTTATTCTTTCATAGCTTCCATCCAATGTTCATCTTTACATGCTTCACTTACAGTCTTTGGTTCAATCTCAAAAAGTAAACATAGATTTACTTCACCAGCAGCAACGCTGCTTCTTGTCAATACTCCTTTTGCTCTGTCTCCAATGATCTGACTTTCTGAATGATTCTTTTGCACATATCTAGGTGTCTTTGTGGACACCACTAAAGCTTCTTCTTCTCTTTCATTTTCTTCATTTTGTTTCTCTTGCTCATCCTTTTCCTATTCTTCCACAATTTCTTCAAATACATATACATCCACATCAATTAAATTATTCATTACTTCATCAACCTTGATATTTTCACTTTCTTCAATCTTTCTCAGTCTCTTATTGAAACATCTATAAAATTTTATTTTAGTATAATATCCAAGATAAATTTCCTCATCACTTCTTGCACCAAACTTTCCTAAAGTTTCTTCATCTCTTTTGATATAACATTTGCTTCCAAATACCTTGAAATACTTAATAGTAGGAATTCTTCCACACCATAGCTCATATGGGGTATTTGTAATATTTTCTCTTGCTTGAAATTGATTGAATACATAAAAAATAGTATGAATAGATTCTCTCCAATAAACTTCCAGTAAACTAGCCTCAGTAATCATTGATCTATCAGTCTCTTGAATTTTTTTGTTCTTTCTTTCAACAACTCCATTTTGCTGAGGATTTGTTGAAGTAGATAACTGTCTATTTATTCCATGCACTTCACAAACCATATTAAACTCATTGGATGTGAATTCTCCACCTTTGTTAGACCTTAAGTATTTTATCCTCAAATTTACTTCGTTTTCAACCATAGCTTTAAATTTCTTGAATCTATCTAATGCATCAAACTTCTCTCTAAGAAATGTAGCCCATGCATATCTAGAATAATCATCAATCAAAAGCATAAAGTATGTTTCACCTTGTAGACTTCTCACTATTTTAGGACCATAGAGATCTATATGAATTAAATCTAGTAGTCCATTAGTAGATTTCTCTTTTGATCTATAATGGCTTCTTGCTTTCTTTCCAAACTGACAATTCCTGCAAATAGGATTAACAAGATTTGTAATCCTTGGTAAATCTCTCACAACTTGAATTTCACTAATCCTCACCAAATTATAAAAATTCATGTGACACATTCTCTGATGCCATAACCAATTATCATTAATCTAATTTATAAAGCAGTATCCATCAGCACCCTTAAGTTGATAGATATTTCCTGATGGAGCTTCAAATTTTGTTCTTTGAATTCCATTATTATCTTTCCCTTTTCCTGGTCTTTCATATTGTTTGGGAAAAAACATAAGGTTGGGGTTTTTATTTTGTCTTCATGAAAATCCTAATGTTTTATGTTACGCCTTGGGTGGGATCTATTCGGACATTACCTTTTTGGAGTTGATTTTAAAATGACTTATGCCCCATCATTTCATCTAGGCCAGGCCCCTTTCTATTTTATTGTTTTAATTTTCCACCTGACTTCATTATTCCCTAAGTCTAGGTTGGCTCGTGCCCCACGTTTAAAAACCACTTAAGCCATTGTTTTTCGTCGGCCTAGGCGGTGTCCCCTTATCCCTTTAATAAATGTTTTACATTTTGCAAGGAACAATTTTAAATGACCGTCAATCAACCATCAGTTGATCTCAGTCGTTCCCCACAATCCTGTGATGACCCCACCATAGATTCTCAGTCAATTGTGATGTCACGAGCAAGCACCAGGTGTCTTAGCTAGTGGTGTCAGAGAGATGATGAAAATTCTTTGATATTTCTATCAGGTTTTAATATGTTATATGGCAGGTTACTAAAGTGGCTACAAGATGCACATTCTCAAAATCAATAGAGATGTTATAATCTCGATGGAAAATCTACTCGATGGTTATGTTCAATGCTAGTGACTATTTTGAGTGAACATGATTGTCGATGGTAGAGATCAACGGGTTCCCGCCATCACTTGATCAAAAGTTGCGAGGCTTTTATCGACCATGATATCACGGGCAGGTGCCATGTGTATTTCTTTGGCGATGCATAATATGGTGGGCCTATAGTGTTGAGATGGAGATTGTGTCAGCCTATTTTGAAGGCAATCATTTGATGATTTGACAAAAATGAAGGATCGACAGTTGAAATTTGAATTTGCATCAAATGCGATTGGAGTCATTGGTGTGGCATGCAAGTAAGCTTTAATGGCGGATGAGACATCTACTGGCTTGATTTGATCAACATAAAGTGTTTTTCCTTTGCTCTATTTTCTCACAAAGTATTCAAGCACCTTTGTGAAGTGGTTTCAGAGCCAAGGACGAAGTTACAAGCTATCACAGCAAGGATTTTGGTTTTCTGCAGAACACAAACGCTGTGAGTTATTTTCTATGGTTCCTAGATAATTTGATTAATAATTTGGGGAAGATTGTGGTTTTCTTGTTGAGCAGCTTGTTGTTAGTTGTTTTAGGGCTATTGGTTAGTTGAAGTGAGGGAAATTGCAAGGTTATTCTCTGTAATTTCATTGTTTTTTTAGCCCTAGTCTGTTCAAGATTTTGAAGTTAAGGAAGCCCTAGTTTACCTAAGATGGCACCGCCAAAGTAGCATTCTGGCCATGTTGTCTATTTGTAGAGGAATTTGTATGATGATTTCTTGGATCAGTTCCCATTGTCAACTAATGATAGGAAGAGGGGGTTGGTTTTGATGCATGGAAGAATCCTAAGGGAGGGTTTAGTATGTAACTGTTCCAACATTGTCGATGCTAGGGTTCCTATGATAGGTTTGGAGATGTTTAGGTTGTGTTATGGATAGAGGAATTTTCCTCACCCTTTCTTGAATGGTTGTAGATATGAAATGGGGAAGTTGTTTGTACCAAATCTATTCCCTGATGTGGATTTTCTTAGGGCAGTGGCAACATGTTATGACCCTGTTACAAGATTGATAAGAGATAATGACAAAGGGGTCTTGTTAAGTATAGACAAAGAAGAATTTCAACAAGTTTTTGACCTGAGTGAACCTATCCCATTCTTGGTTCAGATTAATCTTGAGGAGATGAAGCAAGAGTATGCAAGGTCAAAGTCACTTTTCAGGGCTAAGATGCTTCCACCTCATTTGGCAAGGGCAAATGGTTCAAGGATTTATATCAGCCCTAGTGACCAAGAGCCTTTTAGGCTAAACTGTTTTACAAACCATTTCATGGCCACTTTTTATTCATTGTGCCAAATTTTGGGATTTAACCCTAATACAGTGGTGCCAATTGCCTATATGTTTGTGGGGGTGCAAATACAACACCCTAACTTCTCAGTGATTTATGATTTTGCATCCTTGTTGGCAGAGAAGATACATGAAGGGTTGTTAAAGTTGTAGCTAAGGGATGCAGGCACTCCATTGTTTTGGTATTCTCTATTGATGTGCATGTTCTTGTACGAGAATTCTGATTTCTTCTCAGAGAATATGGAGTTGAGGCATGAGGTTGATGGAGAAAGATTACCGGTGTAGGAATGGACTACAGATTTATCCTATAACAGGGAGAGTGCCAGTTTTGTGCAATTTGATAATTGTTTTGCTTCCATACTGAGGGCTAGGTTGGCAGTGAATGTACCTAGAATCCCTGACGACTTACATGATTTTCTCAGACCGAAGGGTAGGAAGCCGTTTTTTAAGGTTTGTCACAACTGGGGTGACATTATCATGTACCTAGTCAGCATTGTTTTAAGAGTGTATGGCTTCCAATGAAATCCACATATCCTTCCATTCAATGTGCCAGTAAGAGTAGGGTTTGTTGAGGTTATGTGGTAGATGGTTTATATTCATGAAGATAACCTAACAGAGAGGGGTAAGGGAACCTTTTTCCCTAATTATACTGTTGTATCTGATTTTGTATTCTGAAAAGGAGGTTGGGTCCATTTTGAGAAGTTTTTGGATGATTACCATTTAAGGTGTGGTACCAAGCGATAGGATGACCCTATGGGTTTCTTTGCCCTTTTTAGATAGTGGATAAAGGGTGGTAAGTTTGCACATGAGTTCAATTTTCCTGAGGATCTGATTAGGAATGAGTTTGATTTGAATAAGAAGGAATTGAACAAAGAAAAATGGATAGCATATGTGAAGCTATTAGCCATTGTGCATAAAATGGATCCCAAATATGATCCATTAATGGAATTTACCCCATTCTACAAGAAAATTGGTTTCTTGATGGACAACTTGAAGGAGATTATGGGTATTTTGATGACAAAGAAGATAAACTTGGAGTTGGACTTCGACACAGAGGAGCCAGATGTGAGGCCTATTGAAATGAGGCCAACATATCAACCTACGGTGAAGTGGCCTTTTTATAAAATAAAGAGAAATGACAATAGTGATGAGGAGGAAAATAAAAAAGGAAAAATAAATCATGAAATCATTAGCACACATAAGTCCGAAGGTCAGAGCACCTGGGGGGAATAAAAACCATAGATTTGGACACATCACCTGAGGATAACCCTTCACCACCACCATAAGAGCCAAGACCTAACAAGAAAAAGATTTAAAAGGCACAAGAGGATCTGATGGATGAAATTATTGTTACAGATCAGGATATGCAGGTTGGAATGCCTTCTCCTCACAAGTCAACTCATTTAGTCTTGTTTGATATGGATGTGAAGGGACAGTGTGTGCAAGATTCCAGGATCGAGGCATGTAAGGAATTCTTATATGATGATGCATTTGTTAAAACTCTAGTGTTCTTGAAATTAATATGAAGAATGAGATTAGAGGAGTATCAAGATAAATGTAAAAAGAGAAGAGAGTTGAGGCCTGATAGGTCAGACTAGGAGAATGATGATGAAGTAAAAAATGAATTGATGGAAGAATTTAAGAACATCACTCTTGAGGATGGGAGAAAGTTGGTGACTCAGGATGGTGTATTAATTTTTTATGAATGGGATATATCAGATGCAGTAGCATTTAAAGCTATTCTGAAACCCAAACATCCCTTGCAAACTTCTAAGGAAGAGGTCAAGGCAGCATTACAAGCTTCTACCTTCAGTGAAGAATATGAGACCCTAGCAATCTGGGCTTTGGCACCTCAGGGTAGAAAGCCTAATGTCATTGACATTAGCCCAAACCTAAGGGGAGGGTTCATAATAAAGAGAGCCTTAGAAACTTCAACTATAGTGGCTACTAACTTAACTGTGAATGTGGCCAAATTGGCCCAAAAGACTATTGAGAGGGAAGAAGTTAAGAGGAAGAGCTTAATGGATAAGTACAACTTCATAATTAGAGAGTAAAGCAAAGGAATGTTGAGCTGCAAACTAAGGTGGATAGGTTAAAATATAAGCAAGTTGGGGAGACCTCAAGTGATCCAGGTATCATGACATTTCCTTCCACATTAGGATCAGTACTGCCTATCTCTCCAGTTGTTTCTACACGAGGGTCCCCCATCCAAACCCCTTCTCTTAGTCTTGCTTTAGTGAAAATTGAGGAAGAAGAAGAATGATCTGTGGATCCTACCAAGAAGCAGTTGATGAACAAGATTACAGAGTTACAGGAAGCTTTGAAGGCAAGTGAGGAGTGAGCACTTGAAAAATAGGGTGAGATTGTTGACACAGTTTTGAGGCACTTGAATGAAAAGGTTGATGGTAGATTGCCATCAGTGTATTCTTTATATTCTTTATTTTTGGATGTAATAATGAATATTAGTAGGGATCAGGAGGTAGTTTTTCCCTTAGTTGAGAAATGGATCCCTAGGGCCAATGATTTAGATAGTTCTAGTGAAAATGAAATTTAGGTTTTGTGTCATTCTGTAGAAGGTTTCGAACTCATGGGGATTTGAGGTTTTATGACAGTACTGGCAGTGGAATTAAAATAAATTATTTCAAACTCATGTCTCTCCATTGTATAAGCATATCAAAATTTTGAATAAAATGATCAAGGGTTGTTTTGTTCATCTCACTGTTGTGGTGTGTATGATTCTCAGTTTATCTTTAATTCAAAGAATTGATTAAAATGCTTGAATGGGATCATAGGTGGGTATGTTTTATATAAGGATTTGATAAGAAGTATTGGGTTAGAATACATAATGATGATATTGTAAGGAAATATTATCAGAGATCTTACATGTTATGTGTTAAATCTATCATAAATCCTTAAATGCTTATGAATTTGACTCCTCCAATGGTATATGGCACTGATCTAGGTTGTACTTATTTGTGAGGTTCAATATTTGTTTGTCTTTGCTTAGAGATTGCTACAAATTGCAAATCAATGACTATCTTTAACTATAAAGTGTTGTTGTAATTATCTCACACTCCAAATGGTTAATATTACTAATGAACAGCCAATTCTATTTAGTTTTATCCCATTATGTTGACATATTGAGTGAGATTATTTGTTATTGTTAATGTTGCTTATAATATTGGTGTAGAGGTTGTAAACACCCTCCTGGGTCTTGCAAAGCCCAAAATGTAGAAGGTTTCTTAAAATCCTTGTCAGTTGGTCTAGGTCCTTCGAGCTATCCTTGATTGGAATTGGCAAGTCCATAGGTAGATTAGGAGATCAACCTGGTTACAGTAAAAACAACCAACAGAATGGCGACTCCGCTTGGCATGTTAATTTGGATATTTTTGGTCAGTGTATCGGTTGTCCATTTTGCATAGAGTTTTCATGGTATTTCTATGATTTGAAAGTCGGTCCCATGGTTTTTTGTTTCGTTTGTCCATTTATTATGTCATTCAAATGTTTTGAGTTATTTCATGAAGTACTTTTGTATGTTGTCAGTACAAGAGTTCTAAAGATATTTTACATTCCACCAAGTGTCTCTGAACAGTTGTTATTCCCAAGATAATTGGGTGGTGACTCTCAAGTCTCTGCACTAGTGTGCATCTTATTTGAATATTTAATACAAATTGAAAGATCTTTGGACAAACACGACGAATGAAGAACACTAGGTCATTCGTAAAGAATCACCCAAAACATAAATTGGAGGGTGAACTTCCTAAAATGAAGAAGAAGGACAAGATAAAGAAGAAACCAGAATCTAGAAATGTTGCTCCCGGGTCACAGAATCCTGTACACCAAGGTACAAGTAAGCCTCTACATCTTATCCCTGAGACTCTTGAACAAGTTTCTAGACATTCAGAATCAGATAGTTATGGATTTTTTGATACATTATTTAATACACCTATTCAAGAGGATGTAGCATGTCATAATAAAGGATGTGTTAGTGTCCAATATGCCTAAAAGACAAGAGGTAGGAGTAAAATTCAAAGCCATCACAGATAAAGCACCATTGATGTGCATCCTCCTCCTGTTGAAGATGATGGAACACCTTTATTGTCTGAGCATGTGCTTGAAGAAGTAAATCTGATAGACCTAAGTGATACATCAAGTTCTGATATGAATTTTCCTAACCCTGATGATTTTTTTGGAGATATTGATTCCTTAAGATGAGAGATCCAAAAAAAATCTGAGCTTAGAATCAAAAAGGATAAGGAGAGGGAAACAAAACTTATGCATGTTGTAATTGAGAGGGATAGATTAATTAGACAGTTGGCAACAATGAAGCTCCTAAACCAAAAAAGACCTGAGCTAGAAGAGGAAGGTCTTGTTGTATGAGAAATTTTTGATAAGGGGGTAAAACCATCATCTGATGTGAGTCTTGTAGGTCAAGTTGATGCCCAACCAAAACCTGCAAACCCAAAACCCTCAAACCCTGTTAAGCCTCAACCAAGTAATTCAAACCCTAAGCCTATTCTAGCTAAAGGAAAACAGAAGGCTGAGGGGATTAAGATAAATGAGAGGGTGACTTCTCATCCTCCTCAAAGAGATCCCCCACCACATGTATTTGTACAAACTTAGAGTGCCTTAGAAAAGGTTAGGAGGGAAGGTGAGTCTCTCACGGAAGAGTTAGAGAGAACTAAGATTGAAGTTGCAAATGCAAAAATGAAGAGGAAAATAAGTTTCCTAAAAATATCAAGTGTGCATGAGGTCACACCAGCTGCAACCTCATCAACTCACCAAGATGCCTTGAAAAATGATCCTAAAACCATTCTGGATAATACCACAAACAATTATGGCCCGAAGTTTCATGCAATTAAGTTTGTAAATCTGAATCAGGATGGCCCTAGAGTATAGAATACACGGTTTGGTGATGACTCTCTAAAGATTGAAGGACTATTCCAAAGGAGACCTATACAATTGGAAAGGTATAGGCAATTATTTTTTGATGGTATTCCAGGTTATCCAAACCCCATCCCTGATGAGCTGAGAGAAAAGACGAATAAGTTTGCTGGAAACAATGTTGTTACAGCAAAGGAACATTTAAAAGCCTTCATGGATATGTTAAATGACTATGAGGTAGAGCACGAAGATGTTATCATGAAGTTTTTTGTACAATATTTGGTGGAGGATGCTAGGGATTGGTACAGAGGCTTACCAAATGCTAGTATTGGTTCATCGGATGAGTTTGAAAAGTGCTTCAAAGAAAAATATGGTGATAAAACTAATGCTAGTTTTATGCTAAATGAATTCAATAACATCAAGAAGTCATTGAATGAACCTGTGATAGAATTTAACCTTAGATTTCAAAAGGCAATGTATAAGTTGTTTCAAGTTTTGAGGCTTGATGAAAATGTTTGTTTAACTACACATTTTAATGCTTATGATGCTAAAATGGCATATCTGGACCATGAGGGATGCTTTCAGAGTAGCCACTAATATTGAAAGTAATAGGAGAGCTTCTAGAAAATATGGTAGGAGGGAGGAGCCCACTATTTTAAAAAAATCCTAAGGATAAGAATGAGAAGGTTTCTACTGCAAACCCTAAGGATGATGACAAATGGGATAAAGTCTTCAGCACTTTGAAAGACATAAAGTATACTATTTCCAAGCAAGAGAAGGGTATAGGAAATGAAAAGCAGTAGTACAATAAAAATTACAGACCTCCTAGGCTGCAAAATTATCCTTACAACACAAATTGGAAGGATGGGAAACCAATATTGTCGGGACAAAAGCCTAAAACTGATCAGCATACACTAGACCCCCTGCAGAAGCATTCAATGGATCTGGTACAAGATAGACCATGGTGTGAGGTGTGTGAACATCCACATGATCAAAATTATTGTGGCATTGCTTAGTTGCTTGTTGCTGAAGGAATAGAGGAAGATACTCATGAGCAGACTCCTGACTATGAGTAGGGTGATGTAATGTTTGTATGCCCCGATCATACATTGATGATTTTGAATGTTCTTTTGATGATGATTTACAAGAAGTTGATGTGGATAATTAGAAACAGAGAATTGAGGTGTATCATCAATAGGTCTCTTCTGATGAAGAAGGTGATTTTGACCATCATGCTTGCAATGTGGAGCAAGCTGAAGATTCAGTGTCCTTAAGGAGACCATCAAAAGAGGAAATTTCCTAGTTGACCGAGGAGATGGCTACTCAGCTGAGAGGTACACTTTAGCTAAGAAATAGAAATGTGGGTGGTGAACAAGGTAAACCTGCTAGCCTTTTTATTAAAGAGCATAAGGACAAGAACAAGGGTGTTAAGATGGATAGAAAAAAGGATGCTGTCAAAATCAAAGAGGTTAAGAATGACAAGGTTTGGGAAAAAAATATTGAAACCCCAAAGCCTCAAGAAGATGTTACTTCTCCATTGGTAAAGACCAATGTGATTACCAAGTCTGTTGAATCTGCTCTAGAAGAGAAGAAGCAAAAAAAACTTGAAGGAAATCAAAAATTAGAAAACAAAGAAAATGATGAAGGTATGATTTTTGACCTGCCTAAATATACACCCTTAGAAATGTTTCAAGTGCTCTCTCAAGTTAAATTTTATGTACCTTTGCTGGAAATGATGAGAATAATTGAGCACAAGGAAAAGACAATAGCCTTGATTACAAGTGTTGCTAGTAATAATATTAAACAAGGTAATTGTAAAGAAGCAAAGGATGAAGATGAAAGAAAAGAAAAATAAGTGGAGGGAATTGTGTTACAAATTCCCCCTATGTATTTAGGGAATTCTATTAACATGTTCCTTGAAAATATAAACCCCTTTTTCTTAAGTGTTGATATAAATGGGAAAAATTTGAAAAATTATATGATAGATTCAGGGGCATCCAATAATGTTATGTCAGTCAAAATCATGGAGGCGATGGGCTTGACAATAGACACTAATCAAGGTAAATGATATGCATTAGATTCAAGAGAAGTGCCAATTATTGGGACTATTAAAGCATTGCCTTATAAACTGACTCAATATCCTGAGAAGGTTTTAGCCATGACTGTATTAGTTGCAGACATCCCACCTCATTTTGGGATGTTGTTGTCAAGAAAGTGGAGCGCATCAATGGGAGGTAACATGCAGTGTGATCTATCATTTTCTAATTTCTACATTGATGGAAAGGATGTCAAGATTGAAAGGGAGTCAAAATTGTTCCATATGATTGAGCATGACCCGACAGAAAATATGACATGTTTTATTGACAGTGGCATAAATAAATTCAGGGTTGAGGAATCCCCTAGCAATTGTGATAAACCTACTACACCGATTGATACAGAAGTGAAACAATTGTCAGAGTCTGATGACTTGTGGACCATGTACTTTCATGGTGCAAGTTCAAAAGAGGGGTCTGGTGTAGGTGTTTTGTTAAGATCCCCGAGTGGAAAGACATTTAGGTTCTCTTTCACTCTATTATTTGAATGCACCAATAATATGGCAAATGAGACAGAGAAGCTGAAAAAAATGGGATCAAGAAGCTCAAGGTAATTGGAGATTCTGAGCTTGTGGTTTCCCAAGTTAGATCCAGATATGTATCAAAAAACAAAAGGTTGAAACAGTATAGGAATGTTGTTTGGGATGAATTGGAAAATTTTAATGCATTTGAAATAGGTTGGATGGAGAGAGGCCACAACAAGGTGGTAGATTTATTATCAAATATTCATTAAAGCCAGATGATATGACTTATGTTGGAATTTCAAAGGTTGAAGTGCAAACCAGACCATTTGTTCCCGATAATATCAAAAATTGCCAAGTTTTTGATAGTGATGGTGATGGTGATATATTGAAGTTTTTGAATTGTGTGGATGAGTATGAAAGTCAAGAGATTGAATTTGGAGCTTTTCTTGAAAAAATTGATGGTAAAGATACTGTGTTTGGTAATGAAGTCATTCAGTTGAAGACCAATACAATTCCTAAAGGTTTAGTTGTACTTGAAAGAGTGTTTGATAATCAGGATAGATCAAAGGCTAATTCTTTTGCTTCCCATCCTGATGACTTGGAGGAGATAAACCTTGGAACAGAGGCATCACCTAAAAAGGTGTATATTGGAAAAAAATTGTCACCAAGGGCGAGAAGGATGTTAATTGATTTATTGAGGAAGTTTAGACATGTGTTTGCATGGTCTTATGATGATCTTAAGGCATATAGGGAGGATTTATTTCAACATAAAATTCCTTTGAGTGATGATGCTAAGCCATTTAGGAAAAAGCAAAGGCCTATTAATCATACCTTGGCCCCTAAAATGCAAGAAGAATTAATGAAGTTAAGAGATGCAGGGATCATCAAGCCAATCAGACATTCATCCTGGGTGTCAAATTTGGTGCCTGTGAGAAAGAAAAATGGAGACATTAGGTTATGTGTGGATTTCATAAACTTGAATGTGTCTTTATTGAAAGATAAATATCCATTACCGAACATGGAAGCCATGTTGCAAAAGGTGATAGGTTGTGATTTAATGTCTATGATGGATGGGTTCTCTAGCTACAACCAACTCATGGTCAAGGAGTCTGAACAGTTTAAGACAACTTTAACTACACCCTAGGGAGCTTATGTCTATGTGAGAGTGCCTTTTGGTCTAACAAATGCAAGGGCTACTTTTCAGAGAGCCATGGATGTGGCATTCTTAGATTTCATTGACTTTCTTTTGGTGATTTACTAGGATGATTTGATAGCTTATTCTAGGAAGGAAGATGATCATTGTGAACAACAGGAGAAGGTATTTAGCAGGGCACTAGAGTATGGTATTTCTATGAATCCGAAGAAGTGTGCTTTTGGGGTAAGGGAAGGAAAACTATTAGGACATATAGTTTCCAAGGATGGGGTCAAGATTGATCCAAAGAGGGTAATTGCAATAGATAAAATCCCACAACCCTGCAATGTCAAAGGAATACAATCTTTCTTTGGGCAGATAAACTTCCTAAGGAGGTTTGTGACAAATTTTGCTGAAACAATAAACCCAATTTCTAAGATGATTAAGAAGGGAGCCAGGGTTGAATGGGAAGAGGATTTTGTATAGGATTTTTGTGCCATTAAGCAAGCCATAAAGGAGGCTCATGTGTTAAGAACCCCTGATTTCTCTAAACCCTTGCAGATTTTTTCATTTGCTTCTTTCCACAAAATTGTAGCTTTGTTGTTGCAAAAGAATGCAAAAGGTTTTGAATAGCCTATAGCCTTTTTCAGCAAATCTTTACAGGTTGCAGAACTTACATATGACATAAATGAAAAATAGGAATATGCATTGGTAAAAGCAGTAAAGGCTTTCATGACTTATTTGATGGTAGCTACTATAACTGCCTATCTACCTAGTGTTGTTGTGAAGGACATTTTCACATAGCAGGAAGTGTCAGGAAGAAGATGTAGATGGATCAATAGGATCCAGAAGTTCAACATTGAAATCCGGATTACTAAGTTGGTGAGAGGACAAGGATTGGCCAAGCTTATGGCCCAAAGTAATTTGGAAGTAAATTAGATAAATTTGCTTGAAGAAGAAAATAGATAACACATATGTGATATGGAACATTCTGAATGGTATAAGGATGTGATCTATTATTTGCAAAAGATGAAATGTCCTAATAATTTGAGTGAAAATGAAAAGAGGACATTTTAGTTACATGCTATCAAGTATGTTATCATAACTGGAAAGCTCTGGTGGAGAAATGGAGAAGGTGTCATGTTGAAGTGTGCTGACCAAGATCAAGCACAGGGAATCCTGAATGAGATGCATAGAGGAGTTTGTGGAGGGCATTATATGGCCAAAAAATCTATGCACAAAGTAATGTGGGTTGGATTTTGGTGGCCTACTATTTTTAAGGATGCACACCAATTAGTGAAGACATGTGATGTCTGTCAACATTTCTCTGGTAAGTTGAAATTTTATGGTAACTTACCCCTAAAACCAATTGCAATACAATCTCCATTCTAGCAATGGGGTATTGATTTTATAGGATAAATAGCATGTAAATCTAGTGGAGGCCATTCATGGATATTGGTGGCTACTGATTATTTTACCAAGTGGGTGGAAAAAATTCCAATGAAGAAAGCAACTAGTAAGGTGGTAATTAATTTTCTAATGAGTAATATTGACTAGGTTCAGATGTCCAGAAAGGATTGTGTTAGATAATGCAATGTGTTTCAGATCTGAAGAATACATGGAATTCTATGAAAAAAATGGCATCCAAATTTCTTACTCATCACCTTACCACCCACAAGGAAATGGACAAGCAGAATCAAGTAATAAAAGCTTGATGAAGATTATTAAGAGAATCCTAGATCAAAATAAGAAGGCATGGGATTCTAAATTGAGATTAGCAGTCTGGACACACAGGGTATATGTGAAAAGGGCAATAGGTTGTTCTCCATTTGACTTAGTTTATGGGATAAATGCATGGTTTCCCCAGAATAATCTGATGGAAATGTATAAGTTTGTCCATATGTATGATAATGAAATGGATGATGAAATGCAATTGAGAGTGGAAGCTCTCATAGAATTATATGAAACCAGGAGGGAAGCTCAAATGAAAAATGAAAAATTGCAGTTGCAAGTAAAAACTTTGTATGATAAAAGGGCAACTACAAGGAGCTTCTGAGATGGAGATTTGGTCTTAATGTGGGATGCCAGATTGGAAGATAAAGGAAAACATGGTAAATTTGATGCAATCTAGTTGGGTCCATTTTTTAGAAATAGTAAGTGGGGTGAAGACTCGTACTTCCTCCAAGATATGACATGAGACATTCTTGAACTTCCAATTCATGGACAGATCTTTAAGTTGTACTTCAATTGAAGTATTGTTTTCCATGGATAGTAGCATAGATTTGTATATAGGTTAGTTGTAGGTTTCTTTCCTGCTAGGTTGTTTTTTCTAGACAATCCTTTTTTGTCATCTCTGCAATTGGTCTACTCAACCTAAGATTCTAAATTATCGCTTCATTCTAGTGGAATGAACATCCCCAACTGGAGCCACTGATGGAGCTTCAAATTTTGTTCTTTGAATTCCATTATTATCTTTCCCTTGTCCTAGTCTTTCATTTTTTTTGGGAAAAAACCTATGGTTGGGGTTTTTATTTTGTCTTCATGAAAATCCTAATGTTTTATGTTACACCTTGGGTCAGATCTATTCGGCCATTACCTTTTTGGAGTGGGTTTTAAAATGACTTATGCCCCATCACTTCATCTAGGCCGGGCCCCTTTCTATTTTATTGTTTTAATTTTTTGCCTAACTTCATTATTCCCTAAGCCTAGTTTGGCCAATGCCCCACGTTTAAAAACAACTTAAGCCATTGTTTGTCATCAGCCTAGGTAGTGTCCCCTTGTCCCTTTAATAAATGTTTTATATTTTGCAGGGAACAATTTTAAATGATCGTTGATTAACGATCGGTTGATCTCAACCCTTCCTCGCAATCCCATGATGACCCCACCACAAAGTCTCAACCGATTGTGATATCATGGGTGAGTGCAACATGTCTCAACCAGCGGTGTCGGAGAGATGATGAAAATGCTTTGATATTTTTGTCGGGTTTTAATATGTTATATGGCAGGTTACTAAAGCGGCTACGAGATGCACATGCTCGAAATCAATGGAGATGTTATAATCTTGATGGAAAAGTTTCTCAATGGTTATGTTCAACGTTGGTGACTATTTTGAGTGAACACGATTGCCGATGGTGGAGATCAACAGTTGCCCGCCATCGCGTGATCAGAAGTTGTGAGGGTTTTATCGATCATGATATCACGTGCGGGTGCCACATGTATTTCTTTGGCGATGCATAATATGGTGGGCCCGTAGTGCTGAGATGGAGATTGGTAAGCCTGTTTTGAAGGTAGCCATTTGATGATTTGATAGAAATGGAGGATCGACGGTTGAAATTTGAATTCGCATCAAATTCGATTGGATTCGCTGGCGCGACATGCAAGTAAGCTTTAATGGCAGATGAGACGTCTACTGGCTTGATCTAATCGACATAAAGTGTTTTTCCTGTGCTTTATTTTCTCACAAAGTATTCAAGCACCTTTGTGAAGTGGTTTTAGAGCCGAGGATGAAGTTACGAGTTGTCACAACAAGGATTTTGGTTTTCTGCAGAACACAAACATCGTGAGTTATTTTCTATGCTTCCTAGATAATTTGATTAATAATTTGGGGAAGATTGCGGTTTTCTTGTTGAACAGATTGCTGTTAGTTGTTTTAGGGCTATTGGTTAGTTGAATTGTGGGAAATTGCAATGTTATTCTCTGTAATTTCATTCTTTGTTTAGCCCTAGTCTATTCAAGAGTTTGAAGTTAAGGAAGCCCTAGTTTACCTAAGATGGCACTGCCAAAGCAACATTCTGGCCATGTTGACTATTTGTAGAGGAATTTGTATGATGATTTCCTAGATCAGTTCCCATTGTCAACTAATGATAGGAAGAGGGGGTTGGTTTTGATGCATGGAAGAATCCTAGGGGAGGGTTTAGTATGTAACTGCTCCAACATTGTCGATGCTAGGGTTCCCATGATAGGTCTGGAGATGTTTAGGTTGTGGTATGGACAAAGGAATTTTCCTCACCCTTTCTCGAATGGTTGGAGATATGACATGGGGAAGTGGGTGGTACCAAATGTATTCCCCAATGCGGATTTTCTCAGGGTAGTGGCAGCACATTATGACCCTGTTACAAGAGTGATAAGAGATAATGACGGAGGGGTCTTGTTAAGTATAAACAGAGAAGAATTTCAACAAGTTTTTGACCTGAATGAACCTAGCCCGTTCTTGGTTCAAATTAATCTTGAGGAGATAAAGCAGGAGTATGCAAGGTCAAAGTCACTTTTCAGGGCTAAGCTGCTTCCACCTCATCTACCAAGGGCAAGGGGTTCAAGGATTTATATCAGCACTAGTGACCAGAAGCCTTTCACGCTAAACTTTTTTGCAAACCATTTTTTGGCCACTTTTTATTCATTGTGCCATATTTTGGATTTTAACCCTAATACAATGGTGCCAATTGCCTATATGTTTATTGGGGTGAAAATACAACACCCTAACTTCTCAGTGATCTATGATTTTGCATCCTTGTTGGTAGAGAAGATACATGAAGAGTTGTTAAAGTTGCAGCTAAGGGATGCAGGCACTCCATTCTTTTGGTATTCTTTATTGATGTACATGTTCTTGTACAAGAATGTTGATTTCTTCTCAGAGAAGATGTAGTTGAGGCAAGAAGTTAATGGAGAAATATTATCGGTGCATGCATGGACTGCAGATTTATCCTATAACAGGGAGAGTGCTAATTTTGTGCAATTTGATAATTTTTTTTCTTCCAGACTGAGGGCTAGGTTAGCAGTGAATGTACCTAGAATCCCTAAGGACTTACATGATTTTCTCAGATAGAAGGGGAGGAAGCCAGTTTTGAAGGATTGTCACAACCAAGGTGACATTATCATGTACCCAATCCGCACTTTTTTAAGAGTGTATGGCTTCCAAGGAACTCTACATATCCTTCCATTCGATGTGCCAGCAAGAGTAGGGTTTGCTAAGGTTCTGTGACGGATGGGTTCTTTTCATGAAGACAACCTAACAGGGAGGGGTAAGGGAACCTTTTTCCCTGATTATGCTGTTGTATTTGATTTTGTATTCTCAAAAGGAGGTTGGGTCCATTTTGGGAAGTTTTTGGATGATTATCATTTAAGGTGTGGTCCCAAGCAACAGTATGACCCTAAGGGTTTCTTTTCCCTTTTTAAACAGTGAATATAGGGTGGTAAGTTTGCACATGAGTTCAATTTTCCTGAGGATCTGATTAGGAATGAGTTTGATTTGAATAAGTAGGAATTGAACAAAGAAAAATGGATAGCATATGTGAAGCTATTAGCCATTGTGAATAAAATGGATCCCAAATATGATCCATTAATGGAATTTACCCCATTCCACAAGAAAATTGATTTCTTGATGGACAACTTCAAGAAGATTATGGGTATTTTGATGACAAGGAAGATAAACTTGGAGTTGGACTTTGGCACACAGGATCCAGATGTGAGGCCTATTGAAATGAGGCCAGCATATCAACCTATGGTGAAGTGGCCTTTTTATAAAAGAAAGAGAAATGATAGTAGTGATGAGGAGGAGGAAAATAAGAAAGGAAAACAAATCATGAAAGCATCAACACACCCAGTTCCAAAGGTCAGAGCACCTCAGGGAATAAAAATCATTTATATGGACACATCACCAGAGGATAACCCTTCACCACCACCATCAAATCCAAGCCCTAAGAGGAAAAATATTGAAAAGGCACAAGAGGATCCGATGGATGAAATTATTGTTACAGATCAGGATATGTAGGTGGGAATGCCTTCTCCTCCTAGGTCAACTCAGTTAGTCATGTCTAATATGGATGTGAAGGGATAGTGTGTGCAAGATGCCAGGATGGAGGCATGCAAGGCATTCTTAGATGATGATGCATTTGTTAAAACTCCAGTGTTCTTGCAATTAATATGCAGAATGAGATTAGAGGAGTATCAAGATAAATGTAAAAAGAGAAGAGATTTGAGGCTTGATAGGTCAGACTAGGAGAATGATGATGAAGTAAAAAATGAATTGATGGAAGAGTTTAAGAACATCACTCCTAAGGATGGGATAAAGTTGGTGACTTGGGCTAGTGTATTAATTTTGCATGAATGGGATATAGCAGATGCAGTAGAATTTAATTCTATTCTAAAATCCAAACATCCCTTGCAAAATTATGAGGAAGAGGTCAAGGCAGCATTGCAAGATTTCGCCTTCAACAAAGAATATGAGATGGATAGGTTAAAATATAGGCAGGTTGGGGAGACCTCAAGTGCTCCAAGTATCATGACATTGCCTTCCACATCAGGATCAGTAACTTCTACCTCTCCAAATTTTTTTACACTAAGGTCCCCTATCCAAACCCCTTCTCTTAGTCCTGCGTTAGATAAAATTGAGGAAGAAGAAGAATTCTCTATGGATCCTACCAAGAAGCAGTTGATGAACAAGATTACAGAGTCATAGGCAGCTTTGAAGGCAAGTGAGGAGGGAGCACTTGAAAAATAGGGTTATATTGTTGTTATAGTTTTGAGGCACTTGAATAGAAAGGTTGATGGAATATTGGCATTAGTGTATTCTTTATATTCTTTATTTTTGGATGCAATAAAGAATATTAGTAGGGATCAGGAGTTAGTGTTTCCCTTAGTTGAGAAATGGATCCCTAGCACCAATGATTTAGATATAATGTACAAAGCCTCAAGGTTTGATACAAATAATAGGCCCCAATCAGTAAGGCCTACTCGAATATTTGTAAATTCATTGAAAGGATTTCAAGCCTTACCAGATGATTTGAGTAGGAAAATCAGAGAATTGGTAAATAATTTTTATGAATGGAGTGATACATCTTTACCTGATATAATTGACAGGGGAATGTTAAATCATTGCAGCAGTGGCTGGATAGAGCAAATGAGGTCATCAATGCACAAATCAAATTGATTTGTGATGACTCAGACTATGACTTGTTGGTGAGCTATATGGACAAGATCATTAGTACTAGAACATTTTTTGAATCTTTTGAGAGAGAAGCAAATCAGGTAGTGGTAAAGTACACACCTTATAGTGCTAGGGTGAATGAGGTAGTTAATTTTGATTGGCTAGCTGATGAAGAATAGCAGAGATGGGTAAATATATACTTAACTGATGAAGAGTAAAATAGAGCTGGCTACTGGCAGTAAACAACTCAACCATTACAGTTACAACATATTTCGGTTATGTTTTGATGGCAGTTTTGGTGCAGGTTTTTTTAAGTTTGGCTGATGCATCAACCTTTCAATGGGTAGGATGAACAATAATATTCTCTGAAGACTCAGTTGTTGTAACAAATTTTTGAAATGTCAGAGGACGGTCCAAGTGACTGGTGACATGTGTATTTATGACCCAATGCTTGTTTTCTCCTTCATTCTCTATAAGAAGGATTTCAAGGCCAAAAGTACAAGTTAGAAAGTTAGATAATTTTGGTCGATTCTAGCCAAAGTTGTAGAGAAAATTGTATAGCCTGATAGTTCTAGTGAAAATGCAATTTAGGTTTTGTGTCATTCTATAGTAGGTTTCGAACTCATGGGGATTTGAGGTTTTTGTGACAGTACTGGTAGTGGAATTAAAAAAAATTATTTCAAACTCATGTCTCTCCATTGTATAAGAATATCATAATTTTGAATAAAATGATCAAGGGTTGTTTCATTCATCTCACTGTTGTGGTGTGTATGATTCTCAGTTTAGCTTTAATTAAAGAATTGATTAAAATTCTTGAATGGGATCATAAGTGGGTATGTTTTATATAAGGATTTGATAAGAAGTATTGGGTTAGAATACATAATGATGATATTGTAAGGCAATATTATGAGAGATCTTACATGTTATGTGTTAAATCTGTCATAAATCCTTAAATGCTTATGAATTTGACTCCTCCAATGGTATATGGCACTGATCTAGGTTGTACTTATTTGTGAGGTTCAATATTTGTTTGTCTTTGCTTAGAGCTTGCTACAAATTTCAAATCAATGACTATCTTTAACTATGAAGTGTTGTTGTAATTATCTCATGCTCCAAATGGTTAATATTACTGATGAACAACCAATTCTATTTAGTCTTATCCTGTTTTGTTGAGCTATTGAGTGAGACTATCTATTATTGTTAATGTTGTTTATAATATTGGTGTAGAGGTTGTAAACACATTAAGGGGACCACCCTCACAGGACTTGTAGAGCCCAAAGCATAGGAGGTTTGTTAAAATCCTCGTCAGTTGGTCCAGGTCCTTCAAGTTGCCCTTGATTTGAATTGGAAATTTCATAGGTAGATTAGGAGATCAACCTAGTTATAGTAAAAACAACCAACATTTCCTTTAGATTTCTTTCCTGCAGTATTCACTGTTCTAGATCCTTTCTTGATCTCATATCTCTCATCCTCAAATACAATATTATATCCTTTACTGCACATCTATACAACACTCAAGAGATTATTCCTTAAACCCTTAACATAGTAGACATGCATCATTGTTATGCTTTCCATCAAAACTTATTGAACCTATCCCACAAATTTTAGCACCAGTATCATCTCCAAACATAACCAAGCCTCCTTCATATTTTTCAAGTTTAAAAAACTTACTCTTATCACCAATCATGTGATATGAACAACCACTATCAACAACCCAATAGTTATTTTCTTGTTTAGCATGTAGGGCATAGATTATAGTACCTTCATTTTTCTCCTTCTTCGAAGGGAATTCCTTCACTTATTTTTCAAAATTACTAGAAGTAGGTTCATATTTTATAGCCAATAAAAAGAATTCATTGTAATTAGGATCTTCATAATCAGATTCCTCATCAGATATACTTGCATCCTGAATCACATAATATGCTCTATTGATCTTCTTACCTTTATTTTATTTCTCATATCTTTGTTTATTCCTCTTAGCTCTTTTTAGATAGTTTGCAGCATAATGACATGTTCCTCCACAACTAAAGAATTTAAAGGGTAACTTACCTTCATACTTGTCGGAGCCTTTCATCATCCTTCTCACAAAGTTAGCTTCTATTTCATCAAGATTTTCTTCATCTAGATCTTCAAATTTTGTAGCCTTAAAAGAAGTCTCTGATTTGAATCCATTTATCAAATTTGGCTTTCTCATCTCATAAGATGTCAGAGATCCCAACAACAGGTCCTTAGTGTAAGTCTTATAATCTATATTTTCTTCAATAGCACATACCTTTTTGTTGTAAGCATCAGGGAGATTTCTAAGAATCTTCTTTACAATCTTGATTTCATCTATAGTACCACCAAGTCCTCTCATTACAACACTATCTCATCCAATATTTGTACATAAGCTTTAACATTCTCATCTTTAGACATATGTAGGAGCTCAAACTATGTGTCCAAATTTTGCAATTTTTCCTCTTTGACCCTTTCATCACCTTCATGTGCCTTTTCCAAAGCATCCCATACTTTCTTAGTAGTCTCCAAGTTCTGAACATTAATCAACTAGGAATGTACAAGACTATTCTTCAAAATGTACTTCACCTTATTGTTCACTTCATGTGCCTTGATCTCATCAGTCATACTTAGACCATTAGCAAGAGGAGAGTAAGGATTCTTGTAAGATTTCTCCACATCATATCCATAATACTCCAGATATTCTTCCATCATTATTTTCCAGATAGCATAATTAGTTCCATCGAACCTCAGATAATCATGAGTAACTTTACCAGCCATCTTGAACCTTCCTTAAGTGATTAAGCTCTTCTCCAAGGAACCAAGCTCTGATACCAATTTTTTAACAAGACAATTGAGAGGGGGGGTGAATCAGTTGTAACAAATTTAAACCTTTAAATCATTCCCCAAAACAAATCCTTAACACTACTAAAAATATTAAACATTAAGTGCAAATACAGAAACTAAAAATCATCACACAAACACAACAACACCAGATTTATGTGGAAAACCCAATAAGGGAAAAACCACGGTGAGGATTAACTCACACTATAGAGAATATCAAAGTCGATTACAAAGGCTCACTTCTTGGGAAACAAGGCTCATTACCAAAACAAGGACTCACTATCCGGATTAGGACTCACTAGCCAACAAGGCTAACCACCTAAAGGGCTCACTACCATAGAGATACAAATAAGATAGAAGAGATATTTTATAGAGAGAATACAATCTCAATGCAACAAATATTTCCACCACAATTTTCTTAACCACTTGCAGACATGCATGAATGATAGAGTACACCTTCAGCTCATTGCATCCAAAAACTCAACATTTAGGCTTCGCACTGATCTACCACACTTGTATCACACACACCCATTGATTCACATCTATTTCACATGTATCTACTATATTTATTTTCACTTATATCTTGTCTTCTTTCACCACTAACTCATCCTATATATATACTATCTTCAACTTTGAAACATATCCAAAGTCGCCCATCCATCAATAAATTTAAATTAGGTTGGTGCCAAAAAATCCTAGGGTGGAATTAGAATGAGGGTGACCCAAACATGTGCTTGATGAGGACCCAAATAGGTCCAACATGATTCATCAACTTCAAAGATATTGTTCAACACAAGGTCGGTAAAACTAGTGTAAAACATAGAACAATTAAGCATGATCCTTCCAAATACCGAAATTATCTTCAACACGATAAAAAAAACTTAACTCTAGAACCACAAGTCATAATACTTTACCAAAGATAAATTTGTACCAACAAATTTCTCTCAGACCTCAGCCAAAAACATAAAAAACCATAGTTCACAACTAGTGAACATAACTCGCATTGTACAATGAATCAAAAGCCAAAAATCTGGATATAGCAGCTTCTAATTGACCAGTTGACATCAATGACAACACCTTCATTCTTGCAACACTTTTTTGGTGGATTCTCTATTGCATTGATATCATGTTCTCTATGTAACATTCTATCTTCTTTCTTCTTTCTATTCTGAAAGTGAGCCTAGGTTGTAAGCCTTTCTTGATAGTGTGTCCTATTTTGGTAGTGAGCCTCTTTATATCAGTTTTGAAATTACTTATATTGTAAGCTAATCCTCACCGTGGTTTTTCCCTTCTATGGTTTTGCACATAAATTTGGTGTTCTCTTATGTATGGTGTTGGTTGTTTTAGTTTCAATTATCTACTTTTCATGTTTAAACAATGTAACAGATTAAGGGTTTAATGAATGCATGTGGATCTAATTACTATTGAGGGTTTTAATTTTTTAATTTGATACAAATGATTCACCCCCCACTCAATTGTCTTGTTCATTCAACAAATACAATTTAAATAGGATCCAATGTAGGTTGTTGAGGAAGCAAATCAAGGAATAGAGGCATTAGTTGACTTGGAGCTATTTCCCTATCTTGTATTAGATAATTTTTTACCCTGATAGCAATGTCATATGCATTTGGTAGAGTCACCCCACCCATAGAATGTATCATAATAGCCACATCACTAATAAGAGCCCTTAAATAGCATAGGAAGGCATGGTTAGGAGGACACTTCACCAAGGCAGGGATTTTATCCTATCTTTTAAAATAAAAAATTAAAATCTCCCATGAATTCATGGGGTTCCCTCTTTATTATTTTCAACTACTCCACAAAGGATAAGTGATAAATATTTTCTTCAAATTATTCACATAGATTTTTACCTAACTCATCCTTGTTGTGAATGGAGTTAGGTTTTAAACCTCTGGGTCCATTGTAATTCTTTTTCTTTCAAGGATGTGGCTGATAGTCTAATCGCCACATTATCTTTTATGAAATAAGGAATGCTTTTCAAATATTTCATTGGTATGTCATCCCTTTGGAATAACACAAGAGGTCTACTATTATTAAAATAACAAATTCTTGATTTCTAGGGACAACCATATGGAATAATAGTTTATTTATCTAGGTGGTAAGAGTCCTAGTCTAAAGCAATCTACTGAATGGAGGTGTGGATTGAGCCCTGGGAGATGGAGTTACAAAACCCTTACTTCTTATTGGTGATAAAGAAAGTTTATTTTTTCTTCTAGAAGTAGAAAATGATAGTTCAGTGTATTTAAAATTACCTCTAGAAGATGCCCTTGTTTGAATTTTGGGCATGAATTTGCAGGTCTAGTTTGAAACCAAGATTACTGAGTTAATGCAGAGTCACCAAAATTATGATTGTAGAGTCACTAGGTTTTTTTTGAACGCCTCTTTAAGGCTAAAAATTCTAATAACAACACCACTTTATCAGTAAGATGGAAAAAATTACATCAAACTAGTCCCACTAGGCATGCCAGAAACTATTGTCACATCATATTGCACCCTATTGAATGTATTGTTTAGCATTCTAAAGACACAATGGAACTAACCTCAAGGTGTGGGACCTTGCAAAAGATGTGAGATCTCTAGAGAAGGTTGGATTCCTCTCAAAACCCAAATTCAATAATACTGGTCCAACCCAACACTAGATAACTCTACACTAATCCTAATCTATCAAACTATCAAAGAAAAAAGGAGAAGAGAATACTAAAAATTGGAAATATGGTGATGCATCAAGATTGAATATGTTTCTTCTTTCTTGTGATTGCACGAAGTATCAACAAAATTATTTAAGAAGCTTACAAAGCTCCCTATTTCATTAGTTTAATAATAAATCAAGAAGGGGTTGATGCAAGAAGTTGGGTCCACAAAAAGCTCAAAAAGTGGAAGTGTTTTTGTTGTTTTTCAGACTTTGTCACATTTGGACTGAAAAAATTGAAGCACTTACACAATGAATTTTTAAAAAAATTAGTAATATTAAATTTAGTATTCTGAATCTAGTTTCCAAATATGTAAATTATTCTAATACCCAAATGATAGAAATCAAATTTTAATAGGCATGTATAAAAACCACTTTTAAAAGTCACTTTTTTTACCATACCATGCATGTGTATAGACACCACCTTTTTACCTAAATAAAAGTATTTTTCTAATTTGTTTTGGGGAAAGATATGTAACAACATGAAGATTGATGTGGATATTTTTTTGCATTTTTTTCTAAATATTTTTTATTGAATTTTTATTGGTCTTAATTGCTATTTTTAAAAAGCAATGTATACAGATAGCATAATTGGACATAAATTAAATAGTTTTTGAAATCTTTTTCATTGTGTAGTGAATTATATGAAGATTGATGTCATATAACTTTTTTCAAAAAAAAAAAACTTAAAAAAAGATTAAAAAACAAAAAAACCTAATATTTTAAGTTTATGGACTAGTTTTCTTAGAAATTAATTAAAAAATAGAAAAAATAATCCAATCTTAACAAAAAATTATATATTTGGAAACTAGGCATCGTGATCTATAATGGGTTTTAATTTCATAAATTATTTTTTTTAAAAAGTCCATCAGCTATATTGTCAAAGTTGGACATTTCTCTTGAATATTCCTTAGTTTATTAGTTCTAGGTCAAAGGCTAAGGGTCAGGTTGCCAAACCTTTCTCAAGTCTAAAACCCAAGAAAAAATTGGCTTGGGGATTCTAGCTTTAAATAACGGGTACCTATTATAAAAATTTCCAAAAATGGAATTTTTTAGAACATCTACCCATTTTTAAAATTTTCTATTTTTCAATTTTTTTTAGAATGGGTAACCATTCTAAAAAGTTTCCAAAAATAGAAACTTTTAAAAATGGGTACCCATTCTAGAAAAAAATTCTATTTTTCAAAATTTTCAAAATGGTACCTACTTTAAAATGGGTACCCGTTCTATTTTTAAAATATGTACCCATTCTATTTTTAGAATAGGTACCCATTTAGGCTCAGGTTATCATTCCTAAATAGGTACCCATTTAGGCTTGGGTTATCGTTGCTAAACATATACCCATTTTTTTGGAAACGGGTACTCATTTTTTTCAAAATGGGTACATATTTCGTGCAACTTTTTCTTTTGGCTGAAACTTCCCCTCTTCATGGACCCAACTTCTTTCTTTTACCTGAAGATTGGGGTTTAAAAGGTCATAAAGGGGTATAGATTACCCACAATTAACACTTACAAAAAAATAACACAATCATACAACCTATAAAAATGATAATATTTCATGCATGTATAGGGGTGTCAAACATTACACAAGATATAAGCATTGAGAAGAGGTAAAAATAATAATTTTATTAACACAGAGGTATAAAAGCTTATTTTATAATTGAAGAATGTAAAGGTTACATAAGTCTGCTAGAGAAAATCTAGGGAAGAACCATTACAATAAGTGAAAAAGTTCCTTGTATTCATTCATAGGTCATAAGAGAGATATAGGACAAGTGATTGGGCAGGAAACCCTAGCCAAAAACCTTACAAATTAGGTACAGACATGTGTTCTTCAAATCCTAAGCTAAAATCCATCCATAAAGGCCCTGACATCAATCATTATTTTACATTGATGAATCCCTGGATGAGGAGCAGAAACCCCCATAAAATCCACAACAAAATCATGGCTAGGGATGGCCCTCTGATAAAAAAGTGGTTTGTAAATAATCAATGAAGCATGGGCTCCATTTTTTCCAATTGCAGTTAAAAAACACATTTAAAGTCATCATTGTTCCATTAAGAATTAGATCTGGTAGTTGGGAAATTCATTACAATATTGATGGTGAAATGTGAAAATTTGATAATTTTTTTAAAATTCTATGTGGGGTCTGACATCTTGATAGGAAGTGAAGGCAAGAAACTAAATGGAGAGATTGGGAATCAGAAGCAGATTCATACTTTTTGGACTTTGGTCCCAAAATCTCTTCAGGAACCAAAGTTTTGATGAGACCAAAGGTGACGAGAGCGGGAATCGAAAACAAACTTAGAGATTTGGGCCTTGGTCCATAAATACAAAGGGAACACAAAGTTATGAAAGGATCTAAATAGGAAGTGGGAATCCAGAATGAAAATGGGAATTTGGACTTAATCCAAATATCTAATGAGGACTCAAAGTTCTGAAAGGACCTAAAGAGGAAGTGAAAACTGAGAACGAAAATGGACATTTTGGAATTTATCCAATTGTCCAATCAAGACCTAAAGTTCCAAAAGGACTTTAAAAAATATAGGGGGACATAAATAAAATGAACATTTGGGCTTGATCCAAATGTCCCTTCGAGACTCAATACTCCTATGGGACCTTTATGAAGAAAAAGAGGAACAAGGAATCAAGAATGGACTTGGAAATTTGGACTTGATCCAAATTTATGTTCGGGAACTAAAACTTTGATGCAAACTTTTTTGAAGGAAAGAGAAATGGGGAATCAGTAACGAACTTGGACATTTGGACTTGATCCAATTGTTCTTTTGGGACTAAAATTTTGACATGACCTTTTAGAGGAAAGAGGGGTATTTAGCCAAATTTTGAGATTTTTTGCAAATGGGCTTTCTACTACAACTTGGAGAAGGGATATTACAACTACCAAAGGAATGAATGATTATGATAAGCCCATAATATTTCTTAGATTAGTTATAACTGATGGGAATAAAAAGGGGTGGAACAAAGTGACAACACTACCCATTAGACCCTAAAAGTGGCATTCAATACATTTTCATCCAAACAACATGCATAATCAATCCAAAAAAAAGTTTTCATTTATGTAAGATCATAATAAAATTTTAAGCCTCAATTAATTTATGATTGTATACTTCTTCATAGCTTATATAGAACTAAGCATTTAATAAAAGTAAGCTATAACCCAAGGTTAATTTAACACTATCCTATGGAATATTTTCTACATGTTTAAGGGTATAAATTTGGATATCAACCCAACATCACTCCCTCAAGACAAATAAGGTAAGGGAAAGCTTGAAATAGTGATTAAAATTCCTTTCTTCAACCATCTATTTTTTCTTCAAGATAAAATCCATTATGTTTAATAGCATAAAGTATCAAGCTATCATATTAATACCAAATTATTGGCTATTTTATCTTTATTCATATTTCACACACATAATATAAACACTAAGACATGAATATGAAGATAAGAAAATTTAAAATTCTCAAAATACATGTGCATTCATATCCATGTGCATTGACTAGTCAGATGAGAGTTACAACATAGATTGCATCTCAACTAACTTTTGTAAGGGTAAAGAAAGATAAAATAAAATATTCATTCCTTCAATTGGCTAGTATAAAGCCTCCAAAAAGTATTTGGACCACAACCTTCTTGTCTACATGGAAGGGCATAACACAATGGTAGGAAAAAATTTAGCTAGATAAAATAGTTAGAAATATTTTGGTAGACATGTATGCAAAAAGAGGAAGCAAAAATAAGGTATGTTAACTATTTCACAAAATTCTTATAAGAAAAACCATCTCATCAAAAGTTGTAATTTTTAGTATATGCACAAAATGGATATGTTAAATGGTCTTTAGAAACTTTCATACAAATTCAATCCATAGTAATGAAGCTATAAAGTCACACTAACACAACATTAACCAATATATAGATGCATAAATGCAAGATAGGTACACATATACAATTACCCAAAAACACAAATAACATTAATCAAACACATACAATTATGTATGCAGGTGTATGCACACAAGTCACATCCATAATAATATTAGAATTTTTTAGATGTCTATATTTATATTTCTCATAATCATGTAATTATATTCTTGTGATATGTTCTTACAAATCACATCCAACATAATATTAAAGAGTGTAAAACATCCAAACACAACTAGAAAGAATTGTACATGATGTTAATTTTCTAATCATGATAAAAAGGAAAATGATTTTAGACTTTATCCTAATCTCTTGAAGCCAATGATAAATATTGTCAAAGGTGTGTCTCCTAGTGATATAAAAAATAAAAAGGGCACTAGAGCACCCCTATTAAAAGCAAAGGTGAAATCCTTGAACCTCTCTTAAATAGGAGTGTCCAATATCTATGCCTTGATGTCCTTGTCATCAATCTTCATGTTTTGGATTTGAGGCTCCACCCTAATTATTCACATTGGATTCACATTAAGCTCATCTCAAGAATATCAAGAAAGAATATTTGATTTCCCAAAGTAGAATCCCTTATCAACACCACCTTGAACAACTAATCCTCCTCTTCCATTCCCTAAATAGGTACTTCTTCATACCAATTGAGTTTTTTTCTCATTACAATGGGTATGCTTCAAATTTCAATACTTATACCGATTGGAAAAAAGTGATTTCTTATAATAAACACTCCAATTATGCATTGAATGAGAAGAGGTGTCTTATCCACACCTAGTTTTCCCAATATCCTCCTGATTTTTTCCTCCTAGACTAACTCACATCAATTATTTTTAACCCCCACTAAAATTGTGAGTAATAGTTAGCAATAAAATCCCTCAATCAAATTGATAATATTATTATCGTTAAGGTATAGCTCTACTAGAATGGCGCTCTTGGGCGAGGAGGATCAAGAGCGAAAAATTGCAGGAAGTAAAAAGAAAGCATGGGGTGACTTGGTAATGGAGGAAGAGATTGGGAAGAAGGTAGTGGATGAAGCCCTCCACCAAAACATAGGGCACATCCCAAAGTGGGTATTTGAAAATGGCAATTGGGTAGACAAATGCAACCCGATGCACCACCAGCCAGGAAACTTATCAGCGGGAAAGTAAAAACATAAAAGAAACCAGTTTGGAAACTTGAATTGGATAACATATCAAAAGATCAGACAAGAGAAGTCCCCAGATGTGCAGAGGCATGGGTGGTTCTGGGAAATTGGTCGATAGGAAAAACCCTCGGACTAGAATTGGCGCAGTACAGACAAAATCAACCAGTGCAAACCAACAAAATTTGGAAAAGAAAGATTCCAAGAAATCCTAATCTATTCAACAATGGCAAACTGCACCAACATCTAGGGGAAATTTGAAGAGGGATTAACCAAAGAGACCGAGATCTGCTCAACCAGAAAGCCAACTGGAGGAACTTTCAAAAAAAACCAAATGAAGGCCATGGGCTTCGCCCTTGGGGAAGCAAACTTTTCCAATTGCCATCAGAAATAATTGAACGAAGAGTAGATCGATTGATGGAGAAAGCTTTGTTAACCAAATGGACGGGACAAGGGTGCCCAAGCGAGGAGATCAAAGATTGGTGCAAAAATAAATTCAAAGATTGGGTAAGCATAAGTCAATTACCAAACTCCCTTTTCCTCATAGAATTTAGCAATCAAGATTTAAAGTTTGAAATAGTAAATGGAAAACCCATGTTCATGAATGGCCATAGCTTTCACTGCCTGAATTGGAGGGTTAACTTTGATCCCTATAATTACAAGATAAACCAAATTCCCTTCTGGATCAAGTTAATAGACTTGCCCATAGAATTCTGGAACTTAGATGCCTTGCTACGCATTGGGGATGCCCTAGGAGTGTGCCTAGGTGTGAATGAGGAATTCATAAATGGATTAGAAGGAGCTATAGCAGGAATTTTGGTGGAAATAGATAAAGGGGTTGGGATCTACAAAAACTTGGAAATTCTGACAAAGTACGGAAGCTAGCAATAGGAAATAGAAATATGGGAAGGAGTTGAGCCTAGAAAATGTCTTTTCAAAGATTCTTGCATGGAGGGGCCCTCAAATGGTGGAAAGAAAGACTTCACAAACAAGGAGAATAGAGGTGCAAGTCTAAACCCTCATGATCCAAGCTTCAAATCAGAAGAAGAACTAACTAAGGAAGCCAGCCTGAGCTTAGAGCAACAAACACTAGGAGAAGTGAGTCTGAATCCCCATGATCTCGAATCACCAACCAAGGAGGCCCAAGTTGAGGGACTCTATAACGTAGAGATAGCTCTCAATGTCCTAATGGAAGGGGCCCAAGAACTTCAAAAAAACATAAAAACCCAATTATGGAAACTGACAAAAGAAGTAGGGTTGCTAGAATCGAAACCCCAATCACCTGAAGGGGTGGTGAAAGAGTTGGAACAAGCTGACCCAATGCCAAATGTCTTCGCTCCACAAGAAGCTGATGATGTAACTGCTCAATCAGAAGATGAAGAGAGTTACCTTCACTCAGAGGAAGAATTGGATCCCTGGGAAGAAATCATGATAGGGGAATTGCTAGAGGTAAGGCAATTAAAGCAATCAAAGTCTTGGATAAAAGCACCAAACTTTAAGAAAAAATCCAACAGAGGCAGGAAGACAAACAAAACCAAGTTGATAATAGCAGGTAATGCCTCAAGACAACAAAAAATCCTAGTTGGAAAGAAGAACATCCTTCCCAGAGCAGAATGAGGATAATATAATGGAATGTCAGGGGCATTGATGCCCCTGACAAATGGCGCATGATCAAGCACCAAATTGACCAATGAAAAGTGGACATTGTGTTCATATAGGAAACAAAATAGAGCAAGGAAGAAAATCTGAGGAGACTAGATTTTTGGAGGCAATGAAAATTTCATTTCAAGGATGCGATAGGTGCATCAGGTGGTCTAGGACTCCTATGGAATCCTCTATCAATAGAATTTATTGTGGAGAAAGAAGAAGATAACTGACAACTTTTCAAGTTTAAAGACCTAAAGAAGAACTCCTCTTTCTTTTGTGTCAACACATATGGACCAATAGCCATAGCAACAAAGAGACAAGTCTAGGACAAAATAACAAGTGAATTGGAAAAAAGAAATGGGGAGATGGGAATAATAGCTGGAGAATTCAATGCAACTTTGAACAATGATGAGAAACGGGGTGGGCTGGGAAGGATAATTGCCATCCAGAAATATTTCAAAGAATTCATAGACAACAACCACCTAAAAGATGTGAACACCAAAAATGGAATATTCACATGGTCCAATAGGCGGAAAGGCTTTACCAACATTGCAAAACGGCTTGATAGATTCCTACTTTGGGGAGAATGGGGTGATTTGGCAACCACACTTGAAGCCCAAATTCTTCCTCTTACAAGATCAGATCATTTCCCCATTTCACTTCCCCTTGGACATGATGTACCACCCCTGGGGAGCCCCTTCAAATTTGAAAACATGTGGATAAGACATGAGAAGCTACCAAAATTAATTGAACAATGGTGGAATAAAATTAGATTAGGGAACAACACCAACCTTTTTAAAATTAGCAAAAAACTAGCCCATATCAAAACCAAACTGAAAGCATGGAATACATCACATTTTAGAAATATATTCCAGGAGAAGAAAAGAGTGGAGCAAGAAATCATAATGCTAAATGAACATGTCATAGAAAACATAATGGATGCAGAGGACTTTGAAAATGAAAAATCCCTGAAGGATGAGCTATCAGATTTATTAAAAAAAAAAGAATGCTACTGGTGGAAAAAATCAAGGGAAACATGGTTGAAGGAAGGAGATAGGAATACCAAATTCTTTCACAAATTATAAATTGCCAACAGAAATAGGAACAAAATTTTAGAAATTAAAAAGGCCAAAGGCGAAGTTACACAATCCACTGCAGAGGTCAACAAGGAAGTGACCAACTTCTTTGAGGACATGCTAAACATTGATTGCCCTAAAAATAGGTTAACAAGAGACAAGTTCCTGTGTGCAATACCAACATTAATAAATTAAGAACAAAACTAGCACTTATTTCAAAAGATCCCCTTGGAAGAAGTCAGAAAGACAATCTTTCAGATGAACCTGGACAAAGCTCCTAGACCAGATGGTTTCCCTATTGGCTTCTTTCATAAATTCTGGAACATAGTGGGTGAGGATCTAGGAGCAACAATAGAGGAATCAAGAAAAAAGATGACAATGCTGGGAGCAATGAACCACACCTTCCTAGCCTTAATCCCCAAAATAAAGGATCCACAATCAATGAGTTATTTCAGGCCAATTTCCCTATGCAATACAGTATATAAAGTGGTCACTAAAATAATAATGAATAGACTCAAAGTTGTTTTGGACAAAATAATTTCAGAAGAACAAAGTGGAAGGAATAATCACAGCCCATGAAACCATCCATACTGCAAGGAAAACCAAAAAGGCTTGTATGATATTAAAACTAGATATTCTCAAAGCATATGACATGGTCGTCAGAAAATTTCTTCTAGAAGTCCTCAAGAAATTTGGCTTTGGGACAAACTGGGTCAACTGGGTCAAAAGTTGCATCTCCACAGCTAAATTCTCAGTACTAGTGAATGGCTCAGCCCACAGATTTTTCCCATCCTCAAGAGGTCTAAGGCAAGGAGACCCCCTCTCCCCTTTCTTGTTTATAATCATGGCAGAAGTTCTGGGAAGAGGAATTCAAACTCTGGTTAGGGAAGACAAGTGGAAAGGCATCCAAGTAAAAAATGGATTGGAGCCAGTGTCACACCTCCAATTTACAGACCACACAATCCTAATGGGGGAGGCAAGTAGAAGAGAGATAAGGATGATCAAAAACTTCTTAGATGAATACTGCAGGGCTTCAGGACAAAGCATCGATTGGGGAAAATCAGAGATCTTCCTCCTAAACACTCAACCAAGCATGCAAAGGATCTTAGCCAGAATCTTGAATTTAAAAGTAGCCTCTTTACTTGGGCGATTCTTGGGAATGCCCCTGTTTGCAGGAATCAATAAAAAATGATACTAGGAAAACCTAGTTAATAGCTGCAAAGCCAAAATGGGAACTTGGAAAGGCAAATGGCTATCTTTAGCAGGAAGATTATTAATGGTCAAAACAGTCCTGTCAACCATCCCAATTTATTCAATGTCCTGCTTAAAACTACCTAAAGCAGTGGAAGATGATCTCAACCAGATCTTCAAGAGATTCCTTTGGTCTGGGATAGGAGATCACAACAAGTTCCCCCTATTAGCCTGGGACTAGGTCTGTAGGCACCAAGATGCTGAGGGAGCAGGTCTCAGACAATTAACAATAATGAACTAGGCCATGGGTGCCAAGCTAGTCTGGGATATCCATACTAAAGGTGATAAAAAATGGGTCCAAATTTTAAGGAGAAAATACCTAGACATAGATGCCCCAACCAGGATTCTCACCACGCCCAACCCCCCAAGAGGCTCAGCTATCTGGAACTTCATCTTAGACAGCAGATATATAATTGCTCAACATGTGACCTAGGAAATAAAAAATGGTGAAAGTGCATCCTTCTGGAATGACTCTTCATGTGGGAAACCCCCCATAGGCAACACCCCCGGTCTAGAAGCAATAAAGGAGGAAACTATTAGATTATGGGGGGACAAAGTGGTAGATTTTGGACAGAAGATATATAGTCAAGGTGCCAGAAAATGGTGTTGGAAGGAAATCCAAACCCTTAGTGCTCCCGAAGATCAGAAGGATAGACTATCAAAAATCCTCAAAGATAAATTCTTCATCCCATCTATTGAACCTGACATGATCCACTGGTGTGGATCTCCAACAAGCACCTACAAGGTGAGACTTGGCTACAAGATGAAGGAGCTAGCATTGAAAAATCAAGAATCACCATGCAAATCGTTTTGCGTTAGGAAGTGCCTCCCCAAGGTAGGGGTCTTTGCTTGGTTGGCAGTCCAAGGAAGAATCCTCACAACAAATAGGCTAGCCACCTTCAACATCTAAGGCCTGAGTAGATGCATTTTATGCAAAGCAAGTGAAGAAACAACAAACCATCTCCTCCTGCACTGCCCTCTATCTAATGAATGTTGGAGCACAGTAAGGAATAAACTAAACTTGCAATGCCCTATTCTAGCAGATCTATCCTCATGGTTCAAAATGTGGCCACAAAAAAGCTTCAAAATAGTGTCTGGAGGAATATGGCAGACTATTCCTTCCTTGGTAATATGGGAAATCTGGAAGGAAAGAAACAGAAGAATCTTCCAAGACAAGGAACTAAACAAAGACAGATTGTGGGATAAAATAAAAAAGGCTATATTAGAAGTAGTAAATGAGGATACCCGGACCAACTCATCCAAGCAGAGAATCTTCACAAATTGGGATGATTGCTTAACCAAAAAGTTCAGTGGCCTCAAATCGTCATTGATGACCAGCAACGGGTCAACCAAGCCAACAAAAATCAATAGGGCGGAGGTAACCTGGCAGGCTCCAAAGCTAGGATGGATCAAAATAAATTTTGATTGGGCGACTCGTGGCAACCCAGGTCTAGGAGGTGCGGGTTGTGTTGCAAGGGACTCCCAAGGAAATCGTATAGCAGAAAAATCCTTGCACCTAGGCGTCTGCACAAATAATGAAGCTGAGTTCAGGGCTGCATCACAAGGCCTACAATTGGGAATTGACTTGGGAGTGCAAAATATTCATTTAGAAGGGGACTCACTGATAACAATCAATGCAATCAGTCATGGCACCACCCCAAACTAGAAACTAAACCATCTACTGCAACACATCAGGAACCTAACCATCAAATTCGAAGCCTTCAAAATCAGCCACGTCTATAGAGGAGGTGCCAACATGGTTGATAAGTTGGAAAAATTGGCATCTGAGCTCCCCACGTAGGCTCCACCAAGTGTTGGCACCAAAAAAAAATTCAGCAATGTAAAACCCAAAAGAAGGCAACCAAAAACACATGAGGATGAAAGGATGAACTATGGGTCTTTTCGGAAGTGACAGGACCATCAGTGGAAGGTGGAATGTAGTCTATCTGATCAAGTCCCAAGGCAATGGGTAGATTGAGCAGATCTCAAAACTACCTAACATTAAAACATGACTGGTACTCCAGTGAAGTGCCAACAAGCTCACACGTGCCATCTGATACATCCTTAAGTAAAACAATCATGAATATTTATGGACTACCGCCATTTAAAAAACCAGTCAGGGTTAGGCATTCACAAAATAGCAAGAGTTGTATCTGTAGAAGCTCGAAGAACTCGACTAGTAAGAAATGGAGATGCCATTGGTCCTGGATACCGACAAGCAGCAACAAGCATTCTGAGGGGAAATAATGGATGAAAGGCTCAATGGACTACTAGCCTCCTCCCATTCGTTTGTGCTTTGGGCAACCAAGAAGGTAGTTGGCCCTGAGTTCCTGAAAGTGTACCACAGGTTTAGGACAAACGTGGAAATTCTAGCCATGTTTCTGGTGGTCATCCTCCACATGGGAGTGTCGAAGACATTAGCAAAGAAGCTGACCCAGATGGTGTTCGTTCACGCGTGGCTGGGAGACATTGATGCGGCTCTTGACAATGTGGATGAAAACAATCTCATCCCAATGCCTTAGCACTACAACATGTTGAGCATGCGCGGACGTGAGGTAATGAAATTCCCACTGATCAGGTCAGTCGACCTAGAAGGCTTTGAAAAACTATGGGATGAGAGAGACTGAAGCATCACCTTTCTTCTCAGAGCGGTGAAGCTAACCACCAATCAACCTCGTGGATGGGTCTTGAGGTATGTGAAGAACGAAGGGCTCACAGAAGACCTACTCTCTGGGGATGCCACCATCTGGGACTTTGGCACCGTCGAAGAATGGATACCAATGGATGACAGAGACCCTGAGGAAAAAGCACAAGGACCAGCTCACCAGAAGTATAGAGCAAACTGTCTGGTGGTTGCAAACTACCTAGCATACAAAAAATGGATGGTGTCAGAAGATTCTGAGGATGATGCTCCTGAGGAAGAATATGAAGGTTGAAGGTGCATAGGCCTCTGTTAATTTCTAGTTTTCTGTTAAGGTTTACTATCTTGAGTCAATCCCAAGTTCATAATAGTATAGCCTATGCAAATTCAGGCCTTTTTGCATATGTAAAAATAGAACAGTTAGCTAGGAAGTCTTTTACCAGTTAGTATTTTATTGGCCATTTCGTCAGACAGAGCCATCAGCAGCTTATTTCGTACTCTATAAAACTTGTATTTTTTTGGACAATCAATATAGGGTGATGCCCCTCTGCAGCGGTTTAACTAGCAAAAAAAAAAAAAAACCCTCAATCAACTCACCTAGATTCCCTTTTACATACAATATTTGGCCCTAATTAACTAAATCCAATAATAATATTTATTAATGAAGTTAAAACATTTCTCTCAAATAATCAAAATACACTTTATGCAAAATTGCAATAATGGTTCCTAGGTATGTTTATACATATATTCCATCATGACTTGTTTCCTTTGTAGTCATCTATAAACCCTCTCTTCAATGACACTCTCTCTATGTTCTAAGAGTATTTTGTTTCCTATTGCACTCATGAATAACTAAAATTATATTTGGTCTCCTTCAAAATCCCAATTAGATATAACATTAAAAATAATAATTAAGCATATTATAATTTGGCATATGTAATTTTTCACAAAATGTTTAAACATTACTCACAATCATTATCATTATCAAGTCGAATAATAATCGACATATTTTTTGCTATCTTTCCTTGTTGTTTGTCAATCATAATTAAATAAATTAAATCAAATATTTTTATCAATCATAAATATAGGGATGTGACAAGAGATTTATTCACAATATGTGGGTCATGTTCTAGGCCATCAAATCATCACTAGAGTTGTCAAGTATCCATATTTATTTTAAAGCACTTGTAATACTAGATACTGCTCATAATGGCACTTGAAAGAAAGTTTTTCCATTTAATTATAATAAAATATTTTAATTAAAAATTAAATGTCAAGCCTCATATAAAAAAATTAACAATAAACATTATCTATAAGATGATTACTCCAAGAGGCATTCTATAATGGTGTAGACACCTAAAATATGACTTTACCCAACCACACTTAATTTTAGCCTATCCTAAGACATTAATTAAATAAATATTTATTTATTTTTAATTATTCTCATCATTTACCCCATTCATCCAAAACCTTTAGTTAAATACATATTTATTATTTATTTAATTATTTTTCCCTTCACATGATCCCGCTAATTAAATAAATATTTATTATTTATTTAATTAATTCTATTTTATTGTATATCCTTATCCATTTGATCCTAGCGCTTTAACTTTTTCACATGGATCATAATCTAAATTTTCCAATCATGTGACAAGTGTCCCCATTCACATGTTTAACTAACTCCTTGTCTAGATTCATTGAACCTAAACACCTTGCCAAAAGTCAAAACTAGTTTTCCATCATATCCATTCATTTCAATCCCACCTCTGAATCCTAGCCATTCACATAAGGATTTTATCCTTATCCCAATCTTAAACCTAGATCATTTTCCTCATGTTTCACTTGTCACATGACTACATCTTTGAGCCTAACCCTAATCCTCATTCAATCTAAGTCATCCATCATCAATCTATCCTATCCCTTAATTTTTCCTCTTTAAAACTCTATAAGTAGAGGCTCTCATCCTTCATCTAATTTTTCAAGCTATCATACCATATGATGTTATTTTTCTATCACATTTGCAATCATATCAATATTATGCTATTTTATTGAGCAATCCACATATCATCATTATCATAAAAGAAAATCAAATGGAACTAGGGTACATTCCATTTCCACTTATCTAGGAGGATGAAGATTGTTTGAAGTATACATTTGATTTTTGTGCATTATCTTTTGTTTTTTCATTCAAATCATTTTCCATATCTTCAAATGGTAGCAAGGAGTGGAGTGTAATAGTGTGAATGTGTTAAAAAGTTATTTTTTATTTTAAATTTGACAACCATTTACTTATCAAAATATTAATATTTAATAATAAATAATATTAATATTGAATAATAATTACAAATATAAAAATATAATTGAAATCATTTTTTAAAATTTTGTTTACATTGTATTTTTTCTTAAATGCAAATTTATTAATATAATATATTTATTATATTTGATCTTTGAAGATAAATAAATAATTTTATTATTTTCTAACATTTTTAAGTTAGCTCCAAAATAAAATGACATAAGGATGTTAACAAAAAATAAACTAATGATGAATGTTGACATCTCCTGCTTTGGCTTGATTATATTTCCTCTCACCAACAGTGTTGATAAGATGAGGTGGAATAATACTGATGAGTTGGACATGAACTTGTGGATGATTGGGATAAGATCTGATCTATACCTCCTTCCTAGGGTTAACACTTGGATCAGTAAGGAAACACATCACTTGCACAAGGCTTTATACCCTCACATTAATGATTTTTTGATAAATTGGAATTGGTAGACTACTGATATGATATCCCACCCTTTTAAACTAATTTTTCATTATGGCACTATAATTATGAACTATGTGGTCATAATTGCTAAATCCCTTGCCTCAATGTACCCTACCACCCTCCACTCTTTCTTCGCCAGCCTTGTCCCCTTGGAAAAGATCGTTCATGTGTGGGATGATCTTATCATCTTAAATTGGTGTGGTACAAAGATCTATTCTAGCTACTTATCTTTGGAAAAGCTTTCTTTTTGTTTATCCCTTTTGTGTTTTGGAAAAAATTACTTTTTCTCACTCCCCTTTACTTTCAGTCTACCCTATGCATGAAAATGGCAAGTGGTAGTGTTCGAACTAACCCTGGATCTTGTGAAGAGTTTCACCATGGTGCCCTAGTCTAGCACATCTATATCGAAGGGGGCTTGGCCCCTTTTATGGAGAACCTCAAAGGCCATGATGAAAACCTCTCTACTTAGTTTTCCAATAGCTAGTGTGATCACAGGGTGATTGTGGGTGGCATTTCATTTGAAGTCAGCAAATATGTGATAGAAAAAGATATTGAGCTTTCTTGCACTAGTCAAAATCTCAAAAAGCACACCAAAGTTTAGGATATGGATAGCATACAACAGTTTTTCAAGGAGAACGAGCAACCCTCAAAACTCCATGTTGGTTATGACAGGAGTAAGATTTCACCGCCTTAGGATCAAGTGTGTCTTGTCATCATGAAGTATGTTACTCTGGAAGGTCATTTTAAAAACTATTCCTATTATCATATGCCTCTCCTTGTAAACATCTAAATTTGACCACTTAAATTTGGCCAAATTTACCCTTTATCTAAATATCATTTTATCCACATTGGTTAAATAATGTTACCATTATTTAATTAATACCCCTACAGTCTTCTAAATCCCTAAGTTATTTAGTTACATAATTAAATACCTTACCCCTTTATCCCTTTCTTCCAATGAATTAAATAAATAACACACTTATTTAATTCTCTTTATGTCTCATCCACACTTAATCCTAATTCATCTCTTAATCCCATCATTAGGGATGTGACACATCCCTAATCCATGATTAGGATGTGTCACATCCTCCAACTTTTGTAAGTTGGCTCCTAATCATCATTAGCCACCTAACTCTCTTCTAATCCTTCATTAACTAGTCTAATCAGTCCTTTAGTCAACTCTTCCCACATCCCAATAGAAATTTTAATTCCATTTTATTCTCCCAACAACCTTAATGGAATTTAATTTAATTTACAATCCCTGTGTCCTCTTCCCCATGTGAATTTAAAATTCATATTTATTCATTCAATGCATTTCTCTTCCCCATGAAGGTTGTTGGGAAATTATAAATCCTTCATAGGTCACATCAGTCACATGGGACAAGGACCTCCTTTGTGAGGATCTTGTCTTATCCCCAATTTACTCCCAAATCATGTGAATTTAAAATCCACATTTATTCCCCCAACAACTTCTCTCATCCCCGATGATGATAAGAGAGGACTTTCTAAAATTCCTCACTTGTCACCATCATCCTCATATGGGGATAATAACTTACTTTTTGAGAAAAATCTCCCTTAATCCCAAGGTACTTGCAAGTACCTCCACCTCACATGTCCTCTCTCCACCTCACATGTTCTCTTTCCACATCACCCATCATTTTCACACCTCATCTTCCACATGGAAATATGTGAGGACTTGTGAGTCCTCAACTCACTATAGCTCTCCATCTTTCCCATATTGGCTAAATCCTAGCCATTGAATTCTCTAAAGACTCTTCCTTTAAAATGGAAGATTTGGTCTCATTTTCAAAACTCACAACACATTCACATTATTCAACACTTGATCATTAAACATTCAAGCAATTCAACTTAGCACTCTTAGCACTCTCAAGCACTTACATAATCCATTGTTGCAACCTTCAAGATTCCATTGCATCCACATACAACACTCATCCAAATACTCACTTGCACCATTGCATTCCTTGTCACCTCTACTCCATTTTGCATCCTTTTTTTTAGGTCATTTTTCATTGAAGGAGCACACAATCAAGAATCAAAAAGGGCCAACCAAACACATCAATTCAACCAAGGTAAAAGGTTTCATGTTCTTGGTATTTTGTTTGAATTCACCTTAAGCCAATCTTGAGTGTTTGTTAGTGGTTTCCATTTTGCATCTCATTTTATCTTGCATCTTAGGATAGGAAAAATCACTTGCATACATTTTTGGCATGCCTGGTGGGACCCACAAACGGGTCTCTTTTCTTTCACGTTTGTGGTTTTTTGACATTTTGTAGGTTCATGTTACATAGAGGTGTCCTTGCCCAGAAGACAAGTGACATGGCCCTGATAGGAGCGACCTGGCCCTAAACAGAGGCGACCTAGCCCTAACAGGGGCGACTTGGCCCTAAGACAGATGACCTAGCCCTAAGACAAGGGTGACTTGGCCCTAAACAAGGTCGACCTAGCTCTAAGACAAGGGTGACTTGGCCCTAAACAAGGGCGACCTGGCCCTAAACAGAGGCAATTTTTCCCCAGATAGAGGCAATTGAGTTGTTTCACACTTGTTGAAGATCAAAGGATAAAACTTCTAATGTGTTTGTTGTAGGAAAAATGGGCCAAGTACATTAGTTAGATTATTTTATACTGATTTTATATTAGTTAGGCACATAGATCTAATTAGGGGAGTCAAAATATTTTTTTGTTGTGCTTGAAAAGTGGCCTATTGATGTATCCAATCCCCTTGCGTTATTTGGCAATCCTAGGTGAAGAGAAATCGTAGCCAACATAGTCCTTTGTGTTCATGTTTTTTTTTTTTTAACAATACCTATTTGGGGATTTCATCACCCCAAGGGACGATCCCAACCATGTGCTACCGATGGGGTATATAAAGGGGGAAGAGTGAAAGTTGTACCTCAATCCAATCACGTTGTGTCTGGCGGAGTGTCAAAGCTAGGGTGATACCTAGATAAGATGTAAAGAGTTGATTCGAGCTTCCAGTAGCTCATTGGGAGTTCCTGACTCATGCTTGTGACGAGCTGGTGTTCATGGTTGTGCCCCACATATTGTGTGTATATCAGGGACTCCCTAGTTTGCCTTGTTTAGCCTAGTTAGAGGACCTTGTTGGCCATACCTTTCACACTAATCTTAGGATTGTGTTGTTTGAATTATATTTTATGTGTGAAACTAGTGTGTGTCTATTTAGTCAAGTCATTCTTGGCCTTTTGCTTATTGTTTATTGTGTTTTCTATTCTTTTCCATAGTTGTTTTTGTCCAAGTCAAGTCCAAGTCAACTAACAAAGGTAACCTGGCCTCGAACAAGGGCAACCTGGCCCTAAGTTGGGTGACCTGGCCTTGAACAGGGGTGACTTGTCCTTAAATTGGGTGACCTGGCCCTTAAGTTGGGTGACCTAGCCCTGAACAAAGGGGTGAATCTGACTTTTCTTCTTCATCCAAGATCCCGTTCAGGTCCATTTTAGTGTTTGTTCGACCATTTTCAGACTTGTTCTTCATCTAAGTCCTCATTTCAATCACTTTAGGAATATTCATTTGTCCATTGGTGGTCCTATCCTCCCTTCAAGTCTCCATCTGAATCTATTTTAGTCAAATTCCCTCATCTGTTTGTCATCCCTTTCCCTATTCAAGTCCCCGTTTGGGTACGTTTTGGTGTTTGTTCAGCCATTTTAAGACTTCTTCTTCATCCCCTTTGACTTAGAAAACCTTTCCCTTGACTTGAGTGACCTGGCCCTAAATAGAGGGGTGAATTTTCCTTCTCTTCTTCATCTGAGACCCTGTTTGGGTTCGTTTTGGTGTTCGTTCGGTCATTTTTAGACCTGTTATTCATCCCCTTTGACTTGGTAGACCTTTCCCTAAGAGGGGCGACCTAGCCCTGAATAGAGGAGCAAATCTTCCTTTTCTTCTTCATCTAGGACCTCGTTCGGGTCCATTTTGGTGTTCCTTCAGCCATTTTTGGACCTGTTCTTCATCCCCTTTGACTTGGGTGACCTTTCCCTAATAGGGGCAACTTGTCCCTGAACAAAGGGGCAAATCTTCCTTTTCTTCTTCATTCGAGACACCGTTCGAGTCTGTTTTGGTGTCCATTCGATCATTTTTGGAACCGTTCTTCATCCCCTTTGAATTGAGTGACCTTGCCCTTAACTTGGGTGACCTTTCCCTAACAAGGGCAACCTAGCCCTAAACAAAGGGGCGAATCTACCTTTTCTTCTTCATTCAATACCTCGTTCAGGTCCGTTTCGATGTCTCTTCATTCATTTTCAGACATGTTCTTCGCTTAAGTCATCATTCTAATCACTTTAGGCATATCCATTTGTCCTTTGGTGGTCCTATCCTCCCTCCAAGTCTCCATCTAGATCTGTTTAGTCAAATTCCTTCATCCGTTTTGTCATCCTTTTTCTCGTTCAAGTCCCCGTTCAGGTCTGTTTTGTCATCCTTTTTCCCATTTAGGTCCCCATTCGGGTCTGTTTTGGTGTCCGTTCAGCTATTTTTAGACCCGTTCTTCATCCCCCTTGACTTGGATAACCTTTCCCTTTATTTGGGAGACCTTTCCCTAACGTGGGCGACTTGGCCCTAAACAGAGGGGTGAATCTTCCTTTTCTTCTTCCGGGACCCCATTCGAGTCTGTTTTGGTGTCTGCTCGGCCATTTTCAGACTCGTTCTTCATTTGATTCCTCGTTCTGATCACTTTAGGCATATCCATTTCTCCATTGGTGGTCCTACCCTCCCTTTGATTCTCCCTTTGGGTTCGTTTAGTCGAATCCATTATTTCCATTGGTTATCATGTTCTCCATTCGAGACCCCGTTCAGACCCATTTTGGTGTCCATCTCCTCCATTCTCATCCCATTCTTCATCTAATCCCCTATAAGAATCCTTATAGGAGTATTTTTCATCCCATTAGGCAATACTTAAAGTCCTTTTCAATTCTTCAGTCACCCCTTCTTGTTCTTTTGTCACCTCTTCTTGTTCTTCAGTGTTTGTAGTTGTTTGGTCCCCCACTAGCCAACCTTTGGGTGAATTTTCCAGATAGAACAAGCAAGGTAATATTTTTCTCTATAATCATCATTTCCCTTCGTCTGCATCCTCTAAAGTTCATCATTTCATCAAATCATCTAGGAGTGTCTTAGGGCATCCTTTCATCACATATCCATCATCGTTTCTAAATCTACTAGACTTCATTTTTGAGGTTTTTAATCCAAGTTGGCTTAGGTGTTTGATCTTGATCATTATCATTCACACCTTCTCAGGATTGGCATCCATCTTGAGTTAGTTAATCATCATTACGACCCAATCAATCTACTTCTATCCTGAGGTGGATTCGGTCTTGTAATATTTTTTCACAATCCAATCCGATCGTCAACACCTTGCACCATTTAGTCAAATCTCTGAACCGAGTTTAGAATCCATTTCATCTTATTATCTAATCAATCATCCAATCCTGTCTCATCAATCCTATTTCATCCCATGACATCCTCTAGTCATCCTAATCTGAGCTTTTATCTAATCCGAATTTGAGCTTTTATCCAATCCCAACCTGATCTTAACCTAAATCCCAATCTGAGCTTTAGTCCATCCACACCCGAGATCTTCTGATATCAAAACAAATCTTAAGATCTCTTCCCCCATCTTCTTCCAATCTATCATCTTCCATCATCCATTATTTCTTGCTAAGCATCTATTCTTATCTTTCCCATCCATATCTTTTTTTATCTAATGTCATGAATCTTTATCCTCCTCCCGTACAACCAATAATAGTAGTCAAGGGGAATCCCAACTACGTTGATAATGATAACAAAAGTCTTTTTGATCAAAATGAGTACAATTTAGATCCACTTGATGGTATCATTGATAGCAATATTTTTCCAATCACCTCCCAAAATCCAACCACTCCTCCAAACTATCAACCCATGCCTTCATATGTATCTAATAATAGTCCTTACATTACCCTTGACAAGGGATATCCAGTACCCTCACCATCCACATATCCATCATGTCCTCCCTCTACATCTCTCTCCTATCCAACATCCACATCCTCCTATAGTAATCCACCATCCCCATACTCCTATCCTTATCATCATCAACCATCATAATATCTCTACCTTAATCCGACATCCCAATATTCCCATCCTAATCCAACACCCATGCCTTCCTATCATAATCCACCATCCCAATATTCCTCTTATCCTAATCCACCATCACAATATCTCTACCTTCATCCCACATCCACATCTTCTCATCCTAATCCAACACCCACGCCTTCCTATCATAATCCACCATCCCAATATTCCTCTCATCCCAATCCACCATCACAATATCTCTACCTCAATCCCACATCCACATCTTCTCATCCTAATCCAACATCCACATCCTCCTACACAAATCCACCACCCATGTCCTCTTATCTTAATCCATCATCTCAATCTTCCCATCCTAATTCAACCTCAACACCCTCATATCTTAACCCACCATTCCAATATTCCTACTGTAATCCACCATCCCAATCTTCCCAACATAATCTAGCATCCACATCCTCTTGTATCACCCCCCCATTCCATTATATTTTAATCCTCGTGCCAATTCACCCTACCTCAATCCTCCATCTAATCATGATCCACCCACCAAGCTTAATCCTCCACCTACTCCTAGTCCTCCATCCAATTCCATCCACTTATCTAATCCTAATCCACCAACCCCTAATCCTATCCCTCCACCTACTCCTAGTCCTCCATCCAATCCCATCCACTTATCTAATCTTAATCCACCAATCCCTAATCCTATGTACGGTCACTAGTGATGAGGCCCTTAGCCATCCTATGTCTATTACTCCCATTACCATTCCTAACACTGTCCAAATGGTTGAAACCATCAAACCCATCAAATCCATTGAATTTCCATCTTCTACTCCTAGAACCAATGAAACCATTGAAGACTCCAAAATCCAACCTGCTCCCCTAGTCCTTGTATCACCGAAATCCAATCCCATGACCTTCACAAATCCTCCATTCTCCCATCTTCCTCAGCTAAGGAATCACTCCAACACTCCTCCCTTGTCATGCCTCCCACACAAGATGAGCCATGCCAAGAGCTTGATCCAAAGAATACCAACATATCCCCTCCTCCAAATCAAGATCCTACCACCCTATCTACTCCATCTCAAGATCACACTAGCTCATTTGCTCCATCCCATGATCCCCTTTGCATCCAAGATCCAATCACTCCATCTCATGAGCCCTTATCACCCACTACCACAAATCTAGATCCTATAATACCGCCTAATCCCTCTCTCGATCCCTTATCACTCATTCCCCTTGATCAGGATGTTGTTACCCCATCGTCTCCATCACATGATCCCCCATCACTGCTTAGCCCTATCACCCCAACACCACTTTTATATCACCTTGGTAACATTACACTCATCCATGGTGGCCTTCTTGCAGAAGAAAAACAAAGCATATGCACCACCCATCCTCCTCCACCTAATAGTGGACTCGCATCATACTTCCAAATGAATAAGCATCCTACCATAGATCACATGCTCGAGAACATGAACTACCAAGGAAAAGGTTTAGGCCTTCATGAGCAAGGTGCTTTAGAGCCCATCCAAGTCAAAGAACATCTAGGCACACAAGGTCTTGGATATATCTCCCAAGAATCACAATCCAAAAATGTTGGTACAACCTCCATACATCCTAAGTGATTCTCTTCCAAAGGAATAAGAGGCACTTCCTATCACTCCACCAAATCCTTTGTCACTATTCCCCCTCCTCCATCATATTACCTCAAAACAACTATCCATCTTTCTCCTTCATCCTCTAAATCCATTTTGGGTGCTTATGTCCCTTCATCCACCATCACTCATCCTCCATCTGTTGCATCTATTTTGGGCCCTTATATCCCTTCAGTTACCATCGCTCATCCTCTATCTCCTACCTCTATTTTGGGGCCTTATATCCCAAAATCATCTCCTCCATCTTATCCTCTTCATCCTCTCATCCATCCATCACTTGTCCCTAGCACGCATCATAAGAATCCTAAATTCATAATCCCTGATCAGGATCAACAAAGGCACCCCTCCATGTATGTTATCTCACATCCTCCACCCACACATCATCATCAAAAGCCTACCTTTATCCCTTCATCCACATCTCCTACCCATCTTCTATCACCTCATACCCCTCCCATTGCTACTAAAAGAACTTTGGATGCCAAAGAAACAATGCATAAATCTAAACATCCACATGGATCTAAAGATCCTCATGTCCCCTTCAAAAGACATGTTGAAGAAAAGAAAAATCAAATCCAAAAGCCAAAGCAAACCCATAGGCTACAAAGGCCCACCAAAGCAAAAATCAAAACCATGTGGATCCCAAAGAAAAAAGAGGTAATGCCTTCAAATGAAACATCCATATCGACATCCAAAGTTGCTAATCCAATAAAAAATAATTCACATCCTCCATATCCTAAATCTGTTTTGGGTCCTTATGTCCCAAAATTCACTATCCTAACTCCTCCATTATCATCACATTCTTCATCCATCAAGCCTCCTATCATTTTACATCCACCACATATGTCAATGTTGGTCCTAAACACCTTCCCCATCCCACATCCACTCCATCATGCCATCCATACACTTTCCAACACCCCATCCACTATCCCCCATATCTCCCCCATCAAATCCCTTTAATCTGTCCTCTTGCATAATCCATCCATTCTAATAAGGTTGTACCAACATCCAATGGTTGTTTTACACATGGAATCTTATTACCTCATATAGAACTTGATGCTTGAGTCCTTCATCCATCCCCTTTATCACATATCTTCCAAATCCACATATCCATATCCCTGACTTTATCCATCCTCATCCACATCCTAGTCTAAAAAGTCAAAAAAAATTTTAAAAAAAGTTTAAAAAAAATCCAACAAAATAGTAAAGAGAAATAATTTGTCCAATGGTGAAAACTTGGTAAACAAGTGCCTTGGATAAGTACCATAATAAAAACCTAGCAACAAGTGTCATGCATAAATCTCCTATCCGGTTTACTTCCACAACTGGGGTCAACTCCCATCTATGCATCCCCTTCCTCCATCTCCTACATCTGCCTATATTCTACATCTTATCCATCATATCCCATTTACCCCAGTCCCTCCATCTTCCTTGTGATCTTGATAAAGACAGGGGCACATATATATACATGTTTTGGACACCTCTTGGCATATATTCCCCTCATCCATAGGCTATCATATTCCTTAACCTCCCCATCTACCTTTCTTATCCATGCCTCTTATCAACACCCATCTACCTTCATCATCCATCCAATCATGCCAACATCAATCTCCCTTCCTTATTTATATATCCTATCTACGATCCATCTCACTCCCTTATCCACCCATCCTGTTATCTGCTATCCCTCTTGCCTCTTCATGCATGACACATCTAAAGTGGGGCATCTCCTTCTTTTTCACATAGTCCTTGGTGACATCATCCATCCATCCCTCCAAGTAATCCCTTCCATATTCCAAATTCTTATCTCCCTATCCACCCATCCACTAGTCCTTTTCCTTCTTTTCATCTTTATCTCCCCATCCATTTATCCGTCCAATACTCCATCTTTCCAAATCCTTATTCCTCTATCCATCCATCCTCGCATCTTTCTCTTTCCCCATATTTATTAATCCATCCATTTACCTCTCCTAATCCCTTTTCATTGGTATATAGCTCTAGGCTAACCCCCATGTAATCCAATATCATTCATCTCACTATCATCACTCCTACCTATCACTCTTCATCACTTCTCTATCCATCATGTCATCCTCCCCATTCATCTTTTGATGATTTGGATAAATATCCCATCCTTGAGCTTCCCCTAATCCACATTGAATGTATATCCATCATCCTATCCATCGATTCTATCTTGTATCATCATATAGGCTCCTTCCTTTTATCCATTTATCATGGTCATCTCATCATCCCTTATCCATTGTTTTCCATTGGTATTTTGTCAAACTGCGTTGCCTCTGCACTGTCACATAGGCAAGGTCGATCATTTGATCCGCCCCTAGGGATTTTCTTCTTTTCTAGTTTGTCATCTTCCATTGTCTGTCTTTGGCCTTGTGTCAAACTATGTGGCCCTTGCGCTTTCACATGGGCGAGGTAGATCATTTAATCCTCCCATAGAGTATTTTTCCATCCAATCTGCACCATCCATCGAGGTCTCCATTTTCCTCTTTCTTCTTTTATCCATGGCCTTTTGTCAAACTACAAGGGCTCTACGCTTTCATGTAGGCAAGGTTGATCTTTGATCAACCCTCGAGCCCCTGGGTCTTTAGGGTGTCTCGGTCTTGTGTCCCCTAGGTCTTAAGGATGTGTCTATTTTGTTGCTTTGTCATTTTTTCATCTTTTCATCTTATGTCTCGTCATCTTGACATGTCGTCAAGTACGTCCCTATCCTAGCTGGTGCTTCCAAAATAAAGGTCCCTAGTATCACGAGATCTAATCAGTTTTGAGTATCCTGTGTTATATCGATATTTTATTTTAGTATCCATCTTTGGTCTCAACAGGATGTATCATTCCTAATAGACCTCATCAATCCCATCCATCCTCTCAATCCCATGGCAAATGCTATTCTGAAATTGATTGCAATCTTTTGATACTTTTGGCTTCTATTTATCATTTGAGCTCCCTATCATCACTTGTCAAGGCTACCATGATCTATCATATTATGGTGTGTTTTGACTAGTTAACATAGGGGCATATCTTTATTTATTTTTGTTGTTGTCTTCTTGGTTGTCCCACGTAGTATCCACCAAGACCCCTAAGGTCTTGTGTTATGCCAGGGCATCCTTTTGTGCTTGTGGTTATCCCAATACCTGGCTCGACCTTAGTCATCATGACTTTGGGGTGTTGGGATAGCTTCCTTGTTTGTTGTGTTTGTGTATGCATTAGACACTAATCCACCTTGGTTTCACATATCACGGTACCTGGTGTCTTATGCTATAGCAAAAATGAATGCTCCAAAAATGGCAAATTGTATTAGGATTGCATTTCATTTTCTCTTCCATTGCATTGCATTTTTACCTCCATCATCTTCATTAATTTTAACCATCTCACATCTCCATCCAATCCTAATCCATTCAATCTAGCACAAATCATCTAGTCACATCATTGGTCTTGTTCTAGGCCCTACTAAAAACCTTGATCCAATCATCATCATCATCATCATCATCCTCCTCCTCATCATCAGGATGTATTCTTCCCTATCCTCTCGGGTTGTTTCAGGATGTATCCTTCCCTCATCAACAACACTCTCATCGTCATCATCAGAATGTATCCTTCCCTATCCTTGTGTTGTTCTGGGATATATCATTCCCTCGTCAACAACACTTCATCCATCATCAATCCATTTTGGCTTGTAACTTGACCGGGGCAACATTACCTTTTTCCTTCAAATTCATTTGTGCTTTCTTTCTTCTCATCTTATCTTCCCAATCTCTTACCATTTATCATCCTTTCCCATCCATCATTTTGCATCATCTTCCCCATCTACCCTTCAATCATTTCATCCATTTTGAGAGCACACTTGTGTTCTCTTAAACCCACATGTCCTCTCGAGGGGGCATCCTCAATCTCTAATCTTCATCTTCACTCCCATCATCTTTCCTCCTAGTCACTCCTCGAATGACTCGAGCATCTTCCTTAATCTAACCATCTTCTTCTAGGTTCTATGTTTTAATTTTCTTTGAAATGATGCTACTTCATAACTCTATCTCAAAGAGGGGCAAAATATAAACATCTAAATTTGACCACTTATATTTGGCCAAATTTACCCTTTTCGTCTAAATATCCTTTTATCCACATTAGTTAATTAATATTACTATTATTTAGTTAATACCCCTAAAGTCTTCTAAATCCCTAAGGTATTTAGTTACATAATTAAATACCTTACTCCCTTATCCCTTTCTTCCGAGGAATTAAATAAATAACCCACTTATATAATTCCCTTTATGTCCCATCCACACTTAATCCTAATTCATCTCTTAATCCCATCATTAGGGATGTGACACATCCCTAATCCATGATTAGGATGTGTCACATCCTCCAACTTTTGTAAGTTGGCTCCTAATCATCATTAGCCACCTAACTCTCTTCTAATCCTTCATTAACTAGTCTAATCAGTCCTTTAGTCATCTCTTCCCACATCCCAATAAATGTTTTAATTCCATTTTATTCTCCCAACAACCTTAATAGAATTTTTAATTCCATTTACAATCCCCGTGTCATCTTCCCCATGTGAATTTAAAATTCATATTTATTCATTCAATGTATTTTTCTTCCCCATAAAGGTTGTTGGTAAATTTTGAATCCTTCATATGTCACATCAATCACATGGGACAAGGACCTCCTTTATGAGGACCTTGTCTTATCCCCAAGGTACTCCCAAATCATGTGAATTTAAAATCCACATTTATTCCCCCAACTTCTCTCATCCCATGATGATAAGAAAGGACTTTCTAAAATTCTTTTCTTGTCACCATCATCCTCATATGGGGACAAGAACTTCCTTTTTGAGGAAATCCTCCCCTAATCCCAAGGTACTTGCAAGTACCTCCACCTCATATTTCTTCTCTCTGCCTCACATGTCATTTTTTCACATCACCCGTCCTTTTCACACCTCATCTTCCACATGGAAAGATGTGAGGACTTGTGAGTCCTCAACTCACTACAGCTCTCCATCTTTCCCATGTTGGATAAATACTAGCCATTGAATTCTCTAGAGACTCTTCCCTTAAAATGAAAGATTTGGTCTCATTTTCACAACTCACAAAACATTTACATTATTCAACACTTGATCATTCAACATTCAACATTCAAGCAATTCAACTTATCACTCTTAGCACTCTCAAACACTTGCATCCTCCATTGTTGCAACCTTCAAGCTTCCATTTCATCCACATACAACACATCCACCCACTTGCACCATTTCATTCCTGATCACCTTTATTCCATTTTGCATCCATTTTTTAAGGTCATTTTCCATTGAAGGAGCGCACAATAAAGCATCAAAAAGGGCCAACCAAACTCATCAATTCAAGCAAGGTAAAAGGTTTCATTTTCTTTGTATTTTGTTTGAATTCACCTTAGGCCAATCTTGAGTGTTTGTTAGTGTTTTCCTTTTTGCATCTCATTTTTTCTTGCATCTTAGGATAGGAAAAATCACTTGCATAGACTCCTTAACCAATTTCGTCATTGTCTCCTCATTACTTTCCCTTTCTTTCTCCTATTGTCTCTAGAAAGTTTTGTCAAATAAATGTTTGAGCTTGCTGCTAAGAATCTAGATAAACCCCCCTCCCCCTTCACTAGGGAATTTTAAACTTGTATCACGTCCATTTGGCCTTATGTCCCCTAAAACCTATTTGTGCTACAAGGGTTATTAAGGATCCTAAACCCTCTGAAGTTTTCCCCTTGAAACCCTCCCCTATTGTTGCCTCTAGTTTGAAGTGTACAATTTGTCTCCCCACCAACCAACCTTCCTTGGACACTAAACCCAAGCCACCTAGAAAAAATAAAAAGGGTAACCCTAGACAGTCTAAGAAAAATACTACTGCAAGGTTGTGTGAGTTGAAAAATACTCCTATCAAGAAGGCAAGAAAATAAGCTGGCAAGGCCAACCCTGAACTGAAAAATAAAAAAGGTATATCCTTCTATGTGGAAGAACACACTATGGAGAACGAGGAGAGTGATACTGAAACCAAATATTTTAGGGAGGAGGATGATATGACGTCTATGGGTATGGAGACTAGTGTGGAACCTGGCAACATCAAGAGATATAATCAACCAGAAAAATAGAAACCCAAGGCCCATATTGATGAAATATCTAGTAGTTATGAACAAGGCAATGAGTGTAATACCCCTCTGTTTTGTTTCTTGTTCAAAGTTGCTTTATGCTATGTTTGGTTGCAATTACTTTGATATTGGATACATTTTTTTATAATGTTTTGATCGCTACCATTGAGCGACAACCATTATTGTGGGATGTAGTTATCTGATTATTGTTTCACATGCATTATAGATTAATGTTGTTGTAGAGTTAACATGAGATATTATTATGAGATTATTGAAATTATGAAGGAAGTGTCAGTTTCAATGAGTGTATGGGTGAAGAGGACGAGTTCGCATCACTCGCTTGCGAGCGCCCTACGAATCCATAATTCCTTCTTCATGGTGTGTATTATATGCTGGATATATTGTATGATGTTGTTTACTTGGTTGCAGGATTGCAGGTACATGACATCGACTCCACCTGGTTTCACAGGTTTGAGCGTGTCGATCCAACGGTTAAGTTGAACGGGAGATAGTAGCTAGGTAACATGTGTCAAGTCTATACCCTAGCCTTAGTGTGTCATCAGTTGTGTGTGTCGAGTCATTGTCTGTCTTGCTTTGATGTTATTTAATTCTGAAGCATTCTTGATTTGGAAATAGATATTTAGAATAATTGCATTTAAATCATGTTGATGGTTATTTAATTTAAATAATGCAATGTGGATAAAAGTTTATACTTAAATTAATTAATTATATTTAGTTTATTTAATTAATTAAATTTGATCCAAGGGGTTGAATTTAGTTATTAAATAATTAAATTAATTAATTAAACATGATGCAAGAGAATGAAAGGAAATAAAAGAATTAGAATTAATTTTGGAATTTAATTCCAACGTGTGGGAATTAAATTAGAAATTGTAATTAAATGTTTATTTGGGAAATTGGTTGCAACTTTGGAAATTAATTTATTATTTGAAATTGCATTTTAAATTGAAAGTGGGTTTTTGAAAGTGAAATTGAAATTGAAAATTAAAATTGAAATTGAAATATCTAATTTGCATGTGATGTGAATTAGGGTTGTAAATATTGAAATTGAAATTAAAATTGAAATATCTAATTTGCATGTAATGTGAATTAGGGTTGTATTAGGTATTTCTGATTTATAAAGAATACATGTTTTAATTTTAGGACAGAAAAATCTTTGGAAAAATACATTTTTACAGTAGGGAAGAAATTTTGGAAAATTTGCACAAGGGTTTGAAGAAAGTTTGATTGTAAAATTGATTGAAGGAAAGATTGTTTGCATTTGTTGGATTTTGGATTGGATTCTTTGGAGGATTGAAGAAAATTTAGGAAATCTTTAGAGGAGGCTTGCATCAGAAATTCATCTTTTCCTGTAGCTTCTTGTACCAGGTTTTCCTCTTTGTATTTTATTGTTCTTGATTGTTTTTTTTTTTTAAATAGTAGTGATTACAGATTTATTTGTTAAATCTGTTCTAGAAAATAAACTTGATATTAGAAGAAAAGAATTAAACAAATTTACAGCCTTTGCTTGTGAAAATTCTTGAGTGAAAATTGTGAAAACTTTAGTTGAATTTAAATTATTTGGAGAAATTGATTTTATTATTATTGAAATCAAACATAGAGATTGAACAATGCATTTAGAATGTTTTTAGAAAATGAAACTTTCTATTTATTATCAAAAAACGGATTTTAAAATCTGCAGTATAGTTATATTTTCATGGTAAAATGGTCTGATTGCGTCGCCTATAACTTCACTTTTACAAACTGGGTTTTCAGGAAATTTAAAGGGTTTTGCATTTTGAAATTTTCTTACCCCTATCCAAAAATCGTAAATACCCAGATCGTAGTTTTTGAGTTATGTTTGAAACATGAGACTGCTGTTAAATTATTTTCCCATGGCTGTTCTGAAAATAAAATAATAATAAATTGATATTTATAAATATTATTTACTAATATTTTATATTATAATTTATAATACTAAAGTATTATATTTATTTATATTATTTTAAATAAAATTTGTATATTAGATTAGTGAAATTAAAATTATAAACATATGGGGAAATTATTGTTTATTTTAAAATGGCATGTTAAAGTTTAATTGAAGGAGTTAAATATTTGATTTAAAGAATGCATAATTTAAAATTGAATTGTGGAATTTAAATTCATATGTAAAAAGTCCAATTATTAATTTGATTTAATTGGAAAAATATATTTATATTTTGGAATATTGATGATAAAGGATATTTTATTTTGAATTAATCAATTTGATATTCTGCAAAGGATAGAAGATATGTTAATGATTAAATATATTTAAATATATTAACTTATATTTAGTATATATATAGTGAAGGTATATATCCATTTGAGAGAATAAATAATATTTTATCTTATTTTATTCTGTTGTTTGCAAATTGGGTATTATTAATGTTCTAAAAGAAATAATTAGTATGTGTAGAAAATGTATAGAGAAAGATATTTAAATATATTGAAGAATTATAGAAATATTTATATTTAAATGTTTGTTTTAATTAATGAGATTTAATTTGAAACCATATGAATGCGTGGTCAAATAGATAAGCCAAAAGATGTTTTTATACATTGATGAAATTGCATGTTTTTAAATGGATAGTTGAAGAAATATAGACTCTAGATAGAAAATTGAAAAGATTGTTTGCAATAGTGCTAGGTTGCATTAAAAGTAAATTTAGGAACTAACTATATTGAAAAAGACAAATAGTTATTATGTTTTATTTAGTTCCATAGAGTAATCTAGTCATTGTGAATGGAATATTAAAGAATATATGTAATTAAATTTATTAATATATATATTTGGTGTCTATATAATATGGAGCATATATATATATATATAGTGTAAAATTCATTATCGTATTTTATTTTAATGAGATGTATGCAATGTATTATTGAATATAGATTTAAAGATGGATTGATTAGTGTATATGGAAAATGGATAGAGAAACAATATGTTATTATATTAAAGTGATTGAATGTGTTAAATAGAAAATTGAATGAGATGTAAGATTTGGTTAGGAAATGGAAAGAGTTTACTTGCATGGATTTGTGTCGATTTAAAAGTAAATTAAGAAGTTGTTTTATTGATGAAGCAATCAATTATGTTATTTATTAATTTCTATTTAGATTAATTGAATCATTGTGATTGGATTATGAAAGAGATATGGATTTAGTATATCCAAAAGTAGTATCTTCCTCATGATTATCTTAAAGGATTTAATTCTCTGTATTTAGTAAAGGGAAGTAAGTTTAATTGTTTTTAGATTTCCTATAATGAAAAGGGAAATAAGGGTTATGATTATTTTGGATGATCTAGTTATCGTGTCTTTGACTTTGTCAACACTACCTATTGAATGAGTATGGATTTAGGAAATCCAAATATTAGATTTGATTGATGACTTGAATGCTTTTGTTGCTATGTCGTCAAGTTGCATTGTTGGTTTTGGGATTTAGTGTTAGTCCTAAATTATAAGTCTTCTAGAAGAACTTAGAGGATAAGAGTTGTTGAATCTTTGTGCCATCCAGTTGTTTTCCCTTGGGTAGTGCATGGCGTCTTTTCAGTTTTACCCGGTTTTCACGAACGGGAATGTTTGCACCTCCTTGGTTTAGGAGCGGATTATGGGATCCGTGTCTCCTTGTATGGAGTGACCTTGTTATGTGGTTTCATCTTGTTGCCTCCTGTGAAAGGAGTGGACTATGTGTTATTGCCTCCAAGATGTTTGGAGTGAGATCTTTTGTACCTCCTGTGAAAGGAGTGGACTATGTGTTGTTTCCTCCAAGATGTTTGGAGTGAGTTTCTATTATTTGTATCCTCCTTGTGTTGGAGTGGATTATGATGCCTAGTTGGTATGCACTTGTGGTTCCCTTGGTGGATTGTTTGGGTGTGTGTTGTCGAATAGAAGAGTGGCTTCTGTTAGGCGCCAGAGCCCAAAGAGGTAAACTGGATAACCTTCAGGAGTGATTTAAACAAGTGATAATTAAAATAATGTACTTAGAAGATTAGGACTAACTTCACATTAATCAAGATAATTTAATCCTCACTCATAGACGCAAGGGCTTGTTTAGACTTGGGATGAGTGAGAAGGCCTGGAATGGCAAGATCAATTATCTAGTTCTTGCGAGAGGTAGTTGATTCCGCATGAGTGAGTATGAGTGTCGGGATTCGGTTGAGGCCACCAGGATTACTTGTGCCGGAGCCTATGAAGAATGCCTAGAGGAGATCTCATGACAAACCTTGCGATGACACTCTATCTATGACAACTGTTGTTAATTATTTTATGTGTATGGTTATTTGAACATACTTGATCTACTTTATGTCTAGAAGCAATGTGACCTATGTCAGTGATGTTGGAGTTTTACTTGTATTGCACTTGTATTGTATTTGTATTGTACTTGATTTGTACTTGTATGGTGAATGAGTTGTACTTGTTAATTCATTTGGTTGGTTATAACAGTATGAGTCAGTATGATTTTGCCTTTGGTTAGAGGTAATAGAATCTTTGTCCATGTTACTTTATTACTATCTCCTAGCATGGGGGGTGGGCCTTCGGGTACCACATTGGTAGGGTGGAACATGCACCAAAACCGTTGGGTCCCCATCGATCTTCAGTACTTGGTGGCGAGACATCTAGATGGACAGCTCGCGGTTCTTGTTGTAATTGCTTGCATTGTAATATTTCAGTTGTATATGTTACTTTATCCCTCTTTTGTAAGAGGTGGAGTTATGTAATTGTAATACATTTGTACTATTGCCTCATTCTAGGAATGAGTGATGTAACTTTTGGTTTAAGATAATGTTTATGAGATTGTATCTTGGTTGATTATCTTATTATGTTATGTGGTATTCTTATGATGTATGATGTTTATATCATAAGATTCATAATGCTATGGTTATATGTAATATGTATGTGTGGGTTTAAGTAATCCTAACCTTGTAGCCTTAGAGGTTGTTGTGAACTAGTAAGTGAATGTGTATGTTAAGTGCACTTTATAAAAAAAAAATTTGGTTCGCTTATGATGTTAATTGCAACTTCTTTTAGGGTTGCAAGGTGGGGCATTACAATGAGCATGTGGACAATAAACATGACACCGTGGAGGAATCAGAGAACTATGTGGAGGGTCTGAACCACTTTCCTGAACTAAACAAGATGATTATGGAGGAGTCCACTTTGGACTCCTCCAATCATCATATTGGGAAAGAGGAGGCTAATCTACTTGATGATGGTGTGGAAGATGACTAAAAATCCTTGCAAGCCTATGTCTGCACCCTGGATTGGAATCTAGAAAGGCACACCTATTTTACCATCAAGGGAATCCACCACTTGACTATGACTTGCTATAGTGCTAAAGGAGGAAGTCAAGAAGAATGCGCCAGAGTTTGATCCTAGCGCTAGCCAGACTAGTGGGGATTTTTTCAAATTCCTCATGGAGGAATGGGAGAACTTAGTTAGGTAGTGGTTTGGGACTTGTCTGCTCCCTTTAGGGTTTTTCTTCTACTCTTTTTATGTTGTGTCTACAATCATGTCTATTTGTTGTTACTAGTTTTTTGTTTTGTTGTTATGAACTGGTGGACTTTGGCCCATAAAACTTTTTGTATTAAAGTTATTGCACTTTGTAAATGTAACTTATTATACCAAAAACAAAAAAAATATTAAATTACCTACATATAAAAATTATTAAAAAAAAAGTATGAAAGAAAACTATAATGAATTAAATAATTTTAATAAAATATATTTAGTAAATAATTATACACTTTAATAATTATATAATTAAATATTTAATAAATATTTAAAAATAGAAAAATAAAATGCATATTATTCATTTATGTATAAATATATTAAACCAAATAATAAGTAAAATTTTAGATTCAAGTAAAATCAAATATCTAGAAATAATTATTTTAGTACATATTAGATTTTACTCATAAATAAAATAATAAATTGTATATAAATATATAATATTAATTAACTCTTCAATAAATAAAATAAAATTAATTCTTAAAGTTAAATAAAACAATTCTTTAAAAAATAAATTAAATAAATAAAAATAACTTTCATATCTAACATTTTTAGATAAATGTATTCAAATATTATTTATTACATATTTTTTAAGTCAAAAAAATAAATTCAAAAGAAATCGAAATAATGAATAGTAGATTTTTCAAAAGTAATTAGAATTTACATACAAAAATAAAATATTTCTTTAAATATTTAAGTAAAAAAAAGATAAAATTTTAGTAAATAAAACTACTATATCTATCATTTAAAAGTTCAATATAAAAGATGTTGAGAAATATCATATTACACCTATATTACAAATCCACTAAAAATATATATTATAAGTATGCATTCAAAGTTACCTTTAAAATGTTAAAAAAGACAATAGATGATGAGAAAATATTATACGATTAAATAAATATATTAGGGCCTCCTACTAGTAACATATGGGAAGAGAGGAATATGACACAAATGAAAATAATAATTTTGATTGATTAAAAGTAATCATTTAATCACTAGTTAAAAAGCTACCCCACAAGAACTAATAAATATATCATTGTCATCTAATACACTATTAGAATTTCCATCAAATAAGTAAATAACAATGTTCCACCATCAAATAATAGGGTGAAGCCTCATATCAAGGGTTAAATTTGATAATTAACTTTTATGTGTAGATATTGTAAGGTGACATTAGGATATATATATTACACTTATCAATTATGACTTTGTTTACTATTAGAAGGGTAATTTTATATTCAATCATAATGAATATATATTTTTAAATTCATAGTCATAATTAATATATAATTATTATGTCAATGGTAGAATAAGATTTGAAAGTTAAGATAATAAGATTATAATATTATAACGAAAATAATATTATATATTACTAAAAATATAATTATCCATATAAATAATATAATATAATAATATTTTACCTTTTCTACATAGATTTTTTTAAACATTGATATGCTAGTTATATTATAAGACCACATTCACCTATAGTGTGATTGTGTACATAAAAATTAAAACATAATAAACATATATATTTAAATTAAAATAAAAACATAAAAAATAATGACATAATTAATATAAAATCAAACATATAAACCATAAATCAGTTGTTGTTCAATGATAAAACAGTTGTAAAAGATTTCAAAATATCATATGAAAGCCTCCAAAATCTCACTTATCATGTAAAAGCTAGATAAATATTTATTTTTCGATTGGATGGGAACATTTTATTTCCTTTTGAAGTGTTTTTTGCCAATTTAATTTGTAATTTTTATTTTTCCTTTAATTTCTTTATGTTTTAAATCTGCATGCAAATATTTCAAAATCAAATAATATCTAATTCTTTTAAAGAAAAAGTCTAGATCTATGTAAGTTTATTTCATTCCATTCCATTATTTAACACTTATTGTTAGTTGTTTAACACTTAATATTATTTTTAATTCTTTGACACATACTCTCTAACATTTTAACATATATATAGTTGATGAGTAGGAGGTATTTTTCACAGCATGTCAAATTTTGATATTTCTATTAGGTTTCAATTGTGTAGTTTTGCGAGTCAAACCTTTAGCAAGAATAAAAACATATTGAATGGTTAATAAGGCACAACACTTGTTGAAGGTTTTGCAAATGGGGTTGCAAGCTAAGTGGGATTAAACTTGGGGAAAACTTCATGGTTAAGCGCGCTTGAGCTAGAGGCTAGAGTAGTACTAGGATGGGTGACCTCTTGGGAAGGCCCAATGCTTCACCTTTGTGAGCATCACCTAGATGTAATGAGTGCTAAGTGTACCTTTCACTATCATGAGAGATGGGTTCTTGTGAACCAGTACTCATGAAACATGGGTCAATGAGTTTGACTCATAAAACTACATGGTTGAATCTTGATAGAAATATCACAATTTGACACGCTATGGAAAATACCTTCTACTTATCAATTGGTGAGCTAAAGGGGCTCTATATTGAATGGTTCATAAGGCACAACACTTGTTGAAGGTTTTGCAAATGGGGTTCCAAGCTAAGTGGGCTTAACCTTGGGGAAAACTTTGTAGTTAAGCACGCTTGTGGAAAATACCTCCTACTTATCAATTGATGAGCTAAAGGGGCTCTATATTGAATAGTTCATAAGCCACGACACTTGTTGAAGGTTTTGCAAATGGGCTTCCAAGATAAGTGGGCTTAACCTTGGGGAAAACTATGTGGCTAAGCGTGCTTGAGCTAGAGTAGTATTGGGATAGGTGACCTCCCGGGAAGGCCCAATGCTTCACCTCTGTGAGCATCACCTAAATGCAATGAGTGAGAAGTGGACCATTCATTATCATGAGAGATGGGTTCTTGTGAACCACTACTCATAAACCATGGGTAAATGAGTTTGACTCGTAAAACTACATAGTTGAATCCTGATAGAAATATCACAGTTTGACACGATGTGGAAAATACCTCCTACTTATCAATTGATGACCTAAAGGGGCTCTATATTGAATGGTTCATAAGGCACAACACTTGTTGAAGGTTTTGCAAATGGGGTTGCAAGCTAAGTGGGCTTAACCTTGGGGAAAACTCTATGGTTAAGCGCACTTGTGGAAAATACCTCCTACTTATCAATTGATGAGCTAAAGGGGCTCTATATTGAAGGCTTCATAAGGCACAACACTTGTTGAAGGTTTTGCAAATGGGGTTGCAAGCTAAGTGGGCTTAACCTTGGGGAAAACTCAGTGGTTAAGTGCACTTGTGGAAAATACCTCCTACTTATCAATTGATGAGCTAAAGGGGCTCTATATTGAAGGGTTCATAAGGCACAACACTTGTTGAAGGTTTTGCAAATGGGGTTGCAAGCTAAGTGGGCTTAACCTTGGGGAAAACTATGTGGTTAAGCACACTTGTGGAAAATACCTCCTACTTATCAATTGATGAGCTAAAGGGGCTCTATATTGAAGGGTTAATAAGGTACAACACTTGTTTAACGTTTTGCAAATGGGCTTGCAAGCTTAGTGGGCTTAACCTTAGGGAAAACTCCATGGTTAAGTGTGCTTGAGCTGGAGTACTACTAGGATGGCTGACCTCTCGGGAAGGCCCAATGGTTCACCTTTGTGAGAATCACCTAGATGCAATGAGTGTTAAGTAGAACATTCATTGTCATGAGAGATGGGTTATTGTGAAACACTACTCATGAAACATGGGTCAATGAGTTTGACTCGTAAAACTACACGGTTGAATCTTGATAGAAATATCGCAATTTGACACGCTATGGAGAATACCTCCTACTGATCAATTGATGACCTAAAGGGGCTCTATATTGAATGGTTCATAAGACACAACACTTGCTGAAGATTTTGCAAATGGGGTTGCAAGCTAAGTGAGCTTAACCTTGGGGAAACCTCTGTGGTTAAACACACTTGTGGAAAATACCTCCTACTTATCAATTGATGACCTAAAGGGGCTCTATATTGAAGGGTTCATAAGGCACAACACTTGCTGAAGGTTTTGCAAATGGGGTTGCAAGCTAAGTGGGCTTAACCTTGGGGAAAACTCTGTGGTTAAGCACACTTGTGGAAAATACCTCCTACTTATCAATTGATGAGCTAAAGGGGCTTTATATTGAATGGTTAATAAGGCACAAAACTTGTTGGAGGTTTTGCAAATGGGCTTGCAAGCTTAGTGGGCTTAACCTTGTGGAAAACTCCATGGTTAAGTGTGCTTGAAGTAGTGCTGGGATGGGTGACCTCTCGGGAAGGCCCAATGCTTCACCTTTGTGAGCATCACCTAGATGCAATGAGTGCTAAGTAGACCATTCATTATCATGAGAGATGGGTTATTGTGAACCACTACTCATGAAACATGGGTCAATGAGTTTGACTTGTAAAACTACACGATCGAATCCTGATAGAAATATCGCAATTTGACACGATGTGGAAAATACCTCCTACTTATCAATTGATCACCTAAAGGGGCTCTATATTGAATGGTTCATAAGGAACAACACTTGCTAAAGGTTTTGCAAATGGGGTTCCAAGCTAAGTGGGCTTAACCTTGGGGAAAACTATGTGGTTAAGCACACTTGTGGAAAATACCTCCTACTTATCAATTGATGAGCTAAAGGGGCTCTATATTGAAAGGTTCATAAGGTACAACACTTGTTGAAGGTTTTGCAAATGGGGTTGCAATCTAAGTGGGCTTAACCTTGGGGAAAACTCTGTGGTTAAGCACACATTGTGGAAAATACCTCCTACTTATCAATTGATGAGCTAAAGGGGCTCTATATTGAATGGTTCATAAGGCACAACACTTGTTGAATGTTTTGTAAATGGGGTTGCAAGCTAAGTGGGCTTAACCTTGGGGAAAACTTTGTGATTAAGCGTTTTTGAGCTGAGTAGTATTGGGATGGGTGACCTCCTGGGAAGGCAAAGGCTATCGAGCACCCAAAACGGTATGGGGCATGGATGCCTATGCCTCCCCCTGCATACCCTGACGCCGTGCAACCGTGTGTTGCAGGATTTGTTAGTGTTTTTTTGTTTTACGTGTTTATTTTATATTTGTATAATTTTTATTTTAGATTTGGTTTTTTTCTTTTCTTTAAATATAATATAATGTTTAAATATATTAAAAATATAATGTACTAAATATATACAATATATTATTATATATTATTATATATATCTAACATTCAATTTTTTTTTTATGATTTTATAAACTCTTTTTAGCTATTTATCTTTAACTTTATAATTTTTATTTATATTAATATATATTGTAAAATTATATATTAATATAATCTACAAATCTCTTTTTAATTATTTTATATTCTCTTTTAGCTGTTTATTTTTTTACTTGTATAATGTTTTTGTATAATATATTATATTATTATATTATTATATTATAATATGGTAAGATTATATTATTATATTATAATATCATAATATTATATATAGTAATATTACACATTACACATTACAGAGACTCAAATTGCATCCAATTGCACACAATTGTTTGAAATAAAATAAGTTTGTTTTCATTACACTTGATAACTTTGAATTCGATTTAATTTAAAAAAATAAATTGTGAAAATAAATAGTGTTAACTATAAAGATCGTGAATTTGGGATTAAGCTAGTTTGGGATAGCTTAGAGGAGTTGTATTTATTTATTTTCGTCTTGCATCAGTATGACTTGTGGTGTTAGGAAAGGGAGAGATCCTCATTTCAAAGACTATGTTTTAGATCAACATCTAAAGGTAATCTTTGATCGTTTGAAGGCTAATTCTCCACCTGACCCCCTCTCTCTTCCTTTCTTGTATGAAAAAAATTCTCAAGATTCTAGAAATTTGGGGACACAAGGGTTGCTTGTTCTCATGCTTCATTTCTCGAAGATTTTCTTGAGGATTAGAGGAGAAAGTTATGATAAGTTATAATATTATATTATATTAAAAATATAATGTATTAAATATATATAGTATTTTTATATAAATATAATTATAGTAATATATATTCTAAAATTATATATTTATAAATTTAAGTTTTTTTCTATATAATATAATATTTATATTATATATTATATTAAATATAATATTATATCACATTTATTACAATATACTATATATAATATTATGATATTATAATATAATAATATAATATTACCATATTATAATATAATATTATAATCTATTATACAAAAAAATTACACAAGTAAAAAATAAACAACTAAAAGAGAATATAAAATAATTAAAAGAAAAATTGTCAAATTATATTAATATATAATTTTACAACATATATTAATAAAAATAGAAATTATACTAGTTAAAAATAAACAGCTAAAAGAGAGAATATAAAATCATTAAAAAAATAAATGTCAAATACATATTTTAAAATTATATATTATATTATAATATAATACTATTATATTATTATATTATAATATCATAATATTATATAATATATTCTATATATTTAGTACATTATATTTTTAATATATTTAAACATTATATTATAATTAAAGAAAAAAAAAAAACCAAATCTAAAATAAAAATTATACAAATAAAAAGTAAACAGCTTAAAAAAATATAAAATCATTAAAAAAATAAATATAAAATAAACATGTATTACAAAAAAACACGAACAAACCCTGCAACACACGGTTGCACGGCATCAGGGTATGCAGGGGAGGCATAGGCATCCATGCCCCCATACCGTTTTGGGGGCTGGATAGCCTTTGCCTCCTGGGAAGGCCCAATGCCTCACCTCTATGAGCATCTCCTATATGCAATGAGTGCTAAGTGGACCATTCATTATCATGAGAGATGGGTTCTTGTGAACCACTACTCATGAAACATGGGTCAATGAGTTTGACTCATAAAACTAGGTGATTGAATCTTAATAGAAATATCACAATATATATAGTTGTTGTATGTTTTATATATTTTTTTTATGTACAACTGTGTTTGCAAATTCTTTTATTTAGACACTAGTGAATTTTGTGACGGCCTTGGTGCCCTCTGAGACGGCGTGCTTTGCAAGCTCCCCGGGAAGAATAAGCCTGACAGACGTCTGAATTTCCCTTGAAGTAATTGTAGGCTTTTTGGTGTACCTGGCGAGTCTCGAAGCTTCGCTGGCCAATTTCTCGAAAATATCGTTGATAAAGCTGTTCATAATGCCCATGGCTTTGCTGGAGATGCCAATATCGGGATGAACCTGCTTCAACACCTTAAAAATGTAGATCTTGTAAGTCTCTCTGATCTTCTTCCTGTGCTGCTTCCTTCCCCTCTTTTCACCATCGTGCAGGGGAAGCTTCTTCTCTGCCTTGGAGGCCGCCTTTTCTGCCGCGGGGGATTTCTCTGCTACAGGCTTTTTCAAGGTGGCGGGCTTCTTCTCTGCTTTCGGAGCCATCGATATCGTACTCTCCTCTGAAACTGGTCTCGAGATCGAATCCCTAATAGAACGTCCGACACAAGTGACAGATACGGATCAATGAACACAGCGACCCACTTTTTGAGTGTATATATACGGAGTCTTAAATTATGTTATTGGGCGATCGCTTGCGACGCGTATTGATAGCGTGGATGTAATCTGGACCGTCCATTTGATTGTCGGTCCAAAACCCTTAGTTGAAAGGGTTGTTCCTTGTCCCGCCCGTCAAAGGTTTTTGTTTTTTAATATATTATAATAATAATTAGGATTCCCAGCTGTCGGTACAATGGGTACCCCGATACCTAAGGGGGGAACACGAGCATTTGCAAAATTATAAGTGAAGTACCTAGGTGCCAGGTGTGAAATGATGGAATATACGTTGGTATATTTATAATAGTGAGAAGAAATGCAATGGTGGAATATACGGTGGTATAGGTATGGTAGTAAGGAGAAATGTCTAGAATAAACAATTTAAATTCTTAATATTACTATGAAAGAGTGTAGTTATATTTTATGATTGTTAAATTAGCATTAGTACATTTTGTGTGTAAAGGATACGTTGAATAATTTTATGAGAATTTTAAAGTTGAGTAGATTGTTTTGTAGAAATTTGAAAATGTGTCATAAGTAGAAAAAAATTCACATTGTTATAATTAAGACTTTTTCATAAGTTAGTTTATGTGTTGAAGGTTAAATTTGTAAAAGATGTATAACTGTATAAAATACAAATCTATTATTGTGTAGGCAAATTGGTTAAAATTGAACAATGTTTCATGGGTTAGATTATAGTTAGATGCTTGATTTTGGAAAAGACTCATGGTATTAATGAATAGCGTATGATTAAATAAATAATAGTGTAGTTCAATTCATTTGATATAAAAATGTAAATATTTGTAGACATACATTTTGGATATATATACAATGTTGTAAATATAGTTTATTATTTAACATAATACTATAAATATTGTAGACATCCAAATTTGATCACTCTCATATGATCAAAATTGTCTACTTTATTCATCTATTTCATTAATAGTGATTAAATAATTTATTTAATCATTATTTAATTTTCTGCCTAAGGTTCCTAAAGTATCTAATTAAATAAATTAAATACTTTACCTTACCCCTTCTCTTCTCTAAATTAAATAAACATGACAAATTATTTAATTTAGTCATTTAACCCATTTGAATTAAAATCAATTTTTAATTCTCCTTTTTCTCTCTCCTTGTCACATTCTCCATAACCCTCTTCTAATCTAGATTAAATTAATTAATCTGTCATTAGGATGTGCACCACTTAATCTTGATTAAGTGTCACATCCTCCATAATCTCCCACTTGCCTCTAATCCATCATTAATTAGCTTAATCAGGTGTTTGCACAACCTTAATCAGAATCATTAGCCACTTTTGGCTTACCTTTTTTGGTCAACCTTCCCACTTACCATTTTTGATATGGACTCCCTTCCCCATGTGAATTTTTAATTCACATTTATTCTACCAAAGTTCCTCTCTTCCCTATGTGAATTTTTAATTCATTTTTATCCTTCCAAGGTCTTTCCCATCCCCATGCAAGATTCTAGAAGCCTTGCCTTGTCACTTCACATGTGCCAAGGGCTTCTAGAACCTTGGACTTGTCACATCTCCCACATGTGACAAATCTCCAGCTTTTTGGAGATCTCCTTTTATCCAATGAATCTTCCATTAAATGTAAATTTTTAATTTACATTTATTCTTCCCACACATTTCCCTTTTTCCTATGGAGATTTTTGAGAAATTCTAAAATTCCTCAAAAGTCTCTTTCATCCTCATTTGGGGACAAGAAGTTCCTTTTTGAGGAAATCTTCTCATCCCCCAAGGTACCTCAAAGGTACTTGTCCTTCATCCACCTTATGTCCTTCCCTTCCACCTCTTGTCCTTCTCTTCCACCTCATTTCCACATCACTCCACCCTTTACATGTCACCTTCCACATGTCAAGATGTGAGGGCTTGTGAGTCCTCAACTCACCATAGCCCTTCATCTTGATCTTGGTTGGATCAATCCCAACCATTGAATTCTCTAGATAATTCAATTTGGCCTATAAATACCCCTTCAATTCCTTCATTTTGAGGGATCAAGTCTTTTGCAACAAAACTCTTGCAAAATTGCCATTCAATCTCTCATCTATTTTAGCATCCATATTGCATCAATTCATCTTGCATCCACTTCATTTTCATTGCCATCCAAGGAGCACACAAGACTTCAACATCAAGGGCTAACCAAGGAAGCAACAACATGAAGGTATAACAGCAATTTACTTGTTCATCTTGCTTTCATATTGTTCATTTTCTTAGGCTAATCATTGAGGTGCCCTATTATCTTGTTGTTTCTCTTTATTGCACTATTAGTTTTATCTAACATCTCACATATTAGAAAGCAGCATTTTATTAGGATCACATTTCTGGCACATCCAGTGGGACCCACAAAGGGGTCTCTCTCTTTCACATTTTTTGTTGTTTGCTTGTTGCAGATTCAGGTCGCAGAGGGGCGAACTTGCCCTCCCGGATGCAGCAGAGGGGCGACCTTGCCCTATGTTTCTGACTATTTTCTGCAGAGGGGCGACCCTGCCCTTTTAGGCTAATTCTGACTGTTTTCTGCAGAGGGGCGACCCTGCCCCTTTAGGTTATTTCTGACTGTTTTCTACAGAGGGGTGACCCTGCCCTTTTAGGCTATTTCTGACTGTTTTCTGCAGAGGGGCGACCCTGCCCTTTTAGGCTATTTCTGACTGTTTTCTGTAGAGGGGCGACCCTGCCCTTTTAGGCTACTTTTGACTATTTTCTACAGAGGGGCGACCTTGCCCTTTTAGGCTATTTTCTGACTGTTTTCTGCAGAGGGGCGACCCTGCCCTTTTAGGATATTTCTGACTATTTTTTGCAGAGGGGCGACCCTGCCCTTTTAGGCTACTTTTGACTGTTTTCTGCAGAGGGACGACCCTGCCCTTTTAGGTTACTGATTGATTGTTTTCTGCAGAGGGGCGAATCTGCCCTTAACAGCACATTCGGGAAGTCAGATTTGCTGTACATCACAAAGAAGGGAGAAGATAAATAACTAACATTTCCTTGCAGGACCTTCCTTTTTTATTCTGATTTTTAAAAAGTCTTTCCTTGCTACCTTATCTAGGTACTTAGTATAAGTAGGAGAAAGTAATATTTGTTGTTTGTTGTGTCTGTTTTACTTATTTTACCCTAAGGGGGCATTAGTTTGTTTTCACCTTCCTCCTTTGCACGTTGTGTGGATCCGAAGGAGGTAGTTGGAAACAATTAGTGTCATCTTCTTAGCGGGACCTGCTTGGGGATTTCATCACCCCAAGGGACAATCCCAACCATGCGTACCGACGGGGTATATAAAGGGGGGAGAGCCAAAGCTGTACCTCAATCCAGTTACGTCGTAATTGGCGGAACGTCGAAGCTAGGGTGATACCTAGCTAGACGTGAAGAGTTGGTCCGAGCCTTTCAGTATCTCGCTGGGGCTCTCGACTCACGCTTGTGACGGACTAGTGTTCACGGTTGTGCCTCACGTACCGAGCTTATATCGAGGACTCCCTAAAAACCTTGTTCATCCTAGAGTAAGACCTTTGCCAGCCATACCCGTTAAAACATTAATCATAGGATTGTGCTTGCCCAAAGTGTCTTTTTGTGAAGAACCAGTAAATTTTGGTAAGTCAAGTTGTCATTAAACCATTTTAAGTCCTTGCCAAAATCCCTTATACAAACCAGGTTCAAGTTTTTACTGCAGAAGGGCGACCTTGCCCTCTGTTTTCAGCCATTTTCTGCAGAGGGGCGACCTTGCCCTCTGTTTCAGCCATTTTCTGCAGAGGGGCGACCTTGCCCTCTGTTTCAGCCATTTTCTGCAGAAGGGCGACCTTGCCCTCTGTTTCAGCCATTTTTCATAGAAGTGCGAATACGCCCCCCGAACAGACAGTTTCACCCGTTTGATCATTTTGAATCTCCATTTGAATCCCCGAAACCTCCATTTGACCAATTCAAACACCCATTTGATCATTCCAAACCTCCATTTAACCCCTCCAAAAACATCCATTTACCACATTCGCATTGACCATTCCACCATTTGGAACATCCGCCTTTTCACAAGACCTAAACATCTTCAACAACATATCTCCCCTTTGTGTCCATCATTAAAACCTTGTTTTAGGAGTTATTCTCCCAAATTGACCAAGGCGTTAAATTGATCGTTATCCTACATAATCAATCCTTGTTTTCAACCTAATCAATCCGCTCCTATCTTGAAACGGATTTGTGTTGTAAGTCAACATCATTGGCCCAAATCAATCCCCTTCCATATCAAGGTGGATTAGGCGTCATAATCATTGATTTAATCCGATCAACCAACGTTATAAGTCACCTAGGGTGATCTCCAAATCAAGTTTTAGGATCTCTTTCATCATCTAATCATCAATCCGAATCATCATTTAATCCAATCACCACCCAATCACCAAATCCAATCATCATCCAATCCAATCCAATCACCAAATCCAATCATCATCCAATCATTAAGTGATACATCATCACTTGACCCAAATCAAATCCAATCGTCAAGTGATACATCATCACTTGACCCAAATCAAATCCAATCATCATCCAATCTCATCAAGTTGATACATCATTGTCCAAGCATCAATAGTGATACATCATCAAGCCAACATCAATCATCATTGTCTAAGTCATCATCTAGAAGTTGAATCTTGAAACTACTTGGTCATTTTGCACGTTCATGTCCGTTCAAACCCGCTCACAAACAAAAAAGCAAATGGTAGACCGACAAACACAAGGTTCCCAACCAAATGCCCCTCAAGATCCTAATAACATTCCACATGATCCCCATACTTGTGTTTCATCCCAATCAAACATTGACATCCAGAATACCACACCGCCTAGTGACGAAAACATGGTCAATCAACCTGAAGTTACTGTGGACGAATATCTTAGTAATCCTGCCAATGTCCAAATGACGGATCGCCTCCTAAGCGAACGTGGGGATAAGATCCTTGCCACCTTACTCATGAAGGGAGTCAAACCACCATCTGGTTTCGATACATCACAATATGGCCTTCCCCCATTTGTCGACCCGCAAAACTCACAAAATGTTCTAGAAAGCTCCTATGTTCCTGAGGGTGCACCCATTGAAAATTGGTACCACCCCGAACTTGGAAATGCTATCATCCATCAAGTCCAAGAATATCCTCGCCTTCCAACCACAACATCTACTATTCCACCACCTGATCCTAATGACCCCCACATCTATGGCATGCCGTCATACATCCCGTCTGCTCCGCTGCTTCCTCCCCCATATTCTAATATTGGGGGCACACCTCCACTTACCAACACACTACCGCCTACATTTCAACAACCTCCAAATAACCCACACCAGTCCACCACACCACCAACACCACCACAATATGTTGCTACTACAATAGCTTCATCTCAACACTTACATCAACAACATCCGCAACATCCTTCCGTTCTCACACAACCACCACATCAAGTGGTGCAACATACATCTCAACAACAACAACACATCCCACCTAACCCATCACAACAACAACAATACATCCCATCTCACCCGCCTCAACAACAACAAGTCTTACCTCATCCACCTCATCAACAACAACAACAACCTCCACAACAACATATGCCCATCCCTACGCAAACACACCATAACCCGCTCACCAAATACCTTTATCATCCCTCTAGCACATACACCATTCCATCGCATACAAACCCTCTTCAGAATGTGCAAAACCAGACACAAACCCAAACGCCACCTTACGCCAACCCTACACAACCTCAACACAATCCCCATCAACAAACGTTAAACCCATATGCCATGCAACAAACCACCATTGCACAACAAAACCAATCCTACCCACCCTATTTTCAACAACAACCAGCTCACCAACATGGGGCACCTTACACTCCCTATTATCAACAAACATCATCACACCAACAAAGAGGCCCTACCACCATGCATTATCAAAATACTATGCAACAACAGGCCCCCTCTCTTGTGTCTTACTATCAACAACAAGTGGCTCCCACTCAACACAACCAATCATCCCACCATCAACCTTCTTACAATCAACCAATACATTCATACCCGAATCAGCCCCTTTATGATCCAACAATGGGAGGGCCACCCCCATCATACCCACAACATTATCCATACACTCAATCCACTTTGACTCCCGTCAACAAAGACTTGGAAGAAGTAAAAGCCGCATTAAAGGACTTACAAGCTGGAACGGGAAAACAATCCTTCAAGTTTGAGGACATATGCCCTTATCCATTTGATCCCTTCATTTCCTTGATTCCTTTTCCTAAACATTTCGAGATACCCAAATTTGACAAATACAAAGGAACCAAGGATCCTAGAGCTCACCTTCAAGAGTTTTACGCTCATTGCCAAGAAGTCATGCACAATGACAATTACCTCATCCGACTTTTCCCTAAAAGTCTGCAAGGGGTCGCCCTCAACTGGTTTATGGGTCTGGAAAAGGGATCTATCAAGACCTTCGCACAGCTATTTGAACAGTTTGTCACACACTTCTCTTTTAACTTAGAGAAAGACATTGACACACTTGATCTCCTCAAAGAAAAACAACGTGACGGAGAGACCTTTGCAAGCTACTTGCAAAGATGGCATGCCTTGGCTAGCAGGATGAAATCCCCACCAACAGAAAAAGACATGGTAACGTTGTTTATCGAAAACTCTCACCCAGATATGGTGCACAATTTCCAACTCCATTGCATCACTACTTTTGCGGGAGTTGTGGAGAAAGGCCCCATCTTCGAACGAGCTCTTTTCGGAAGAGGACAAGTCAAACATTTCAATTCCGATAGAGAGAAGTCCTTCGGGGATAAACCTCGTTTTTGGAATAAAAACAAAAATGTTGTCAATGATGGTGTCACTGACACTAAACACGTCCAAGTGGCCAACACCACACAAAGATATCCTTCCCAGCAACAACCGTCCGTTCAAAATGCCATATCCGTTCCCCAAGGAGCACCACGACAACAAGCTAATCAAAATAACCAAGGTGGGAATAAACAACAATTCACTCGGTTGGGGGAACCCCTTAGCGCAGTGTTTAATAAGCTTCTTCAAGCCAAGTACCCCATAACATACCCTGTCACCAAACCCCTCGATACGTTTAAACCCAAGCTTGCTTGGTTTAAAGACAATGAATACTGTGAATTCCACAAAATTAAGGGACATACCTTGGATAAATGTCAAGGCTTAAAAACCTACATCCAAGGTCTCATTGATCGAGGTGAAATACATGTAGATGCTAACGCAGCATCTTCATCCGATGCTCAATTACAAATATACCAAAATGCCTTTCCTAATCATAATCAGGGTCCTAGTACGTCCAACTCAAATCCTGGACCTAGCAATAACAACCAGCCAGAGAACAGTACCAATAATATCAACTACAAAAATGTACCATATGATTATCAAGGTGTGGTTTCATATATAGAACAAGTGGAACCCCGTGTATCCATGATACATGTTAAGGGAAAAGATCCACAATGTGTTGTTACTACTCGGCGAAACTGCATCACAATCCCAGCAACATCTCCATCCACCCAATGACCATCCACCAATTCCCAATATAATATCCTAGACCATCTAGGTAAAACTACAGCCCAAATATCCATTTTGGATTTGCTCAAGTCATCTCCCATACATCAAGATATCCTAACTAAGGCTTTGCAAAACACACAAGTACCTGATAATATTGACCCTACCCAATTTCAAGCATTAGTAGGCAATCTTTCATCGACCTATCAGCTAGCCTTTAGCCAAAAGGACATGCCGCATCTCGATTCAAACCACAACCGCCCTCTCCATCTCGAGGTTGGTGTCAACTATCAAAAAGTAAAAAGGGTATTAGTAGATAATGGTTCAGCCCTAAATCTATGTACGTTAAAGTTTATACAACAGGTCTGATACACCCAAGCTGATCTAAGAAATCAAGTGATCACCATCAAAGCTTATGATAATGCAGAGCGAGATTCTGAAGGCATTATTTGCCTCCCTATACAAGTGGGCCCCATTGTGCAATACACTATGTGCCATGTTCTGGACCTTGAACTCCCATACAACATCCTTCTTGGCCGTCCATGGATTCACTCTATGCAAGTCGTACCATCCACTTATCACCAATGCCTAAAATTCCCATTTCAAGGAATAGAAGTCACCATACAAGCCGATGCTCAACCCTTTGAATATTGTCGCGCCTTGGAGGCCTCTTTTCCACATTCACATTACTGCCGGGGGTTGAAATGGGGGCACCACTGACATCCGATCCTATCCCATCCACCAATACTCTGAACACATCATCTCCACCATCATCCACACCTCCTTCCACCGTCACCAAGGTCCAGATCATAGATAAGGGATGTGGTGAATACGAAATGCACACCGCACTCAATGTGGCAACCATGCCACCTTCTCCCCGCACATATGGGCAACCGACTCTACCATTGCCAAAAGTAGAAGAAAAGATGCTTACCCTCACTTCCAAGAATGTGGGGTCCACAACATTCAATAATTTGGGATCCCTCCAGGATCTAATGGATGATGATATCAGTCAATGGGTTTATCGGGAAGAGCCTGAACCACCACGGCCCCTTATTGAATACTTTCACGAAGCCTATCCACATGCCTCCAAATTCATCAAAAATTGCCATTACCAAGGCGGAGGCCTTGGTGCAGAGGAACAAGGAAGACGTCTGCCCATCGAAGCAACTACCATCCGACCAAGGAATTTGGGCTTGGGCTATGATACCAAACAGAAGGGTCTTACAACATCCGCTAACACCTCTAACAATGTTAGTGTTGACAACAGTTCCCTTGAAGACATACCGGAGGAGGAATCCATCATACACGCGTACGACGATTTGAATCACATTGACCTCCCCGCCATATTTGAATGCTTATCCGTTTGTACCATAACTTTATCCCTTAAACATCCTGAGCTTATTGATCATGACCTACAAGATAGCACACCAGTTAGCACTTTTCCCTCAGAAGATACCTATGTACATCTAATGGGATTGGGGGAAGATGAACGCCCTAATCGCAAAAGCAAAAAGAAACAAAAGAAGAATGGGTCATCAAGTGAAAACCTCACCGAGGCGCTTTTTGACTATGAAAAAGTAAAAACAAAGGATGTATCTGACAGTGAAAACCTTGATATGGCACTGGAAGATGGGGACGTTCATCTTCCCCTTGTAGGAACACGACTATCCGAGCAATCTTCGATTCTCATTGAAGAAACACAAGAGGTAAACCTGGGGACAACAGAGATTCCAAGAATAACCTATGTGGCCAAATCTTTATCTGAAGCAGAGTACACCACCATTGTCCGAATTCTCCATGAAGGGATCATCAACTTTGCATGGGCTTACTCTGATATGCCTGGCTTAGATCCTAATCTTGTTGTCCACCATCTGGATGTCCATCCAGAAACTAAACCTGTCAAGCAGAAGCTCCGAGAAATGCACCCACAAGTGGCATTATTGGTTAAGAAAGAACTGGAAAAGTTACTGGATGCTAGTTTTATCAGGCCTATTGACTACTCTGATTGGATCTCTAATATTGTACCTGTTGCTAAACCCAATGGAGACATCAGGATTTGTACAGATTTTCGGGATCTCAACAAAGCTTTCCCAAAAGACGACTTCCCCTTGCCTAACATCGACATGTTAGTCGAAATCACTGTGGGACACGAGATGCTATCCCTCATGGATGGCTTCTCTGGCTATAATCAGATTCGGATTGCCCCTGACGATCAACATAAAATCGCTTTTACAACACCTTGGGGTACGTTATGTTATAATGTCATGCCCTTTGGTCTGAAAAATGCAGGGGCAACATATCAACGGTCAATGACAGTTATATTCCATGACCTCATTCACATCATCATGGAAGACTATGTCGATGACCTACTAGAAAAATCTGGAACTAGGGAAGAACACCCTACCATTTTGAAACGGATCTTTGAATGCTTAGAACAATACAAGCTTCGATTAAATCCAAAAAAGTGTGTATTTGGTGTCACATCAGGGAAACTCTTGGGCTTCATAGTGTCCCGCAGAGGCATCGAGGTTGACCCAGCTAAGGTAAAAGCTATCATGGATATGCCTCCTCCAAGAAACTTGAAACAATTAAGGAGTCTCCAAGGGAAACTACAATCCATCCGCCGCTTTATAGCCCAACTTGCAGATAAATGTCAGTCCTTCACCCACCTTCTCAAGAAAGACACCAGCTTCAAGTGGAATCAATAGTGTCAGTTGGGTTTCGACATGCTCAAAGGATATTTGGCCCACCCGCCGATCTTGATGCCACCTATCCCTGGCAAACCCCTCCTGTTGTACATATCGGCCATGTCAGTAGCATTGGTGGCATTATTGGCACAACATGATGAATCTTCAAAGGAACGGGCAATCTATTACATCAGTCGCACCCTAGTCGGGTATGAACTCAACTATTCACCAATGGAAAAGGCCTATTTTGCTATAGTTTTCAACACACAAAAGCTCCGCCACTATATGCTAAGCCATCCTATAAAATTAATATCCAAAGTCGACCCCCTCAAGTACTTGCTATCCAAGACAGCCCTGACTGGTCGAATGGCTAAATGGATCATGCTCCTCAGTGAGTTTGATATAGAATATGTGGATAGAAAAGCCATTAAAGGACAAATAATAGCTGATCAGTTGGCAGATGCCCCATTAGTGGACGCTTATCCCATAGAAACTGAATTCCCAGATGAAGGAGTATTTGCAGTCTCAGAAACCACCACCTGGACATTGTACTTTGATGGATCACACACCCATAATGGATCGGGGGCAGGAATCTTGCTTATCACTCCCCAAGGCGACTACATACCAAAATCATTCAGACTGGCTTTTCCTTGCACCAACAACATCTCTGAATATGAGGCCCTTCTCACCGGCCTCAGAATTACAGTTCAATGGCACATCACCCACTTGCAAGTTTTTGGTGACTCCCAGTTAGTCATAAAACAGGTCAACGATGAGTTTTTGACAAAAGATGAAAAGTTGTTGCCTTACAAACGCATGGTGGATGACTTCAAAAAATATTTCACTACCATCCAATTTGAACAGATCCCGAGACTCCAGAATAAGGCAGCAGATGCTATGGCTACCATTGGTTCTCTCCTCGACATGCCGAAAGATTGCACAAATTGTCAGTTCCTAGTCGAGCAACTCCTAATCCCAGCATACAATATCCCTGAAAATGACATGGTGTGTGCTATTGTAGGCCCTGAATCCCTATGGTACCATGACATTTACACCTACATCCATGACATCATCCTCCCGCTTGATCTCACACGAAACCAACGTAAATCATTTATCCAATGCACAGCTTGTTATACCCTTATTGGTGATACACTTTATTGACATGGGTATGATGGAACTCTCCTCCATTGTCTAGATGAAACTGAGGCTCGCACAACATTAACAGAAGTGCATAGCGGTATTTGTGGGGCCCATTCTAATGGTATGGCCCTAGCCAAACGGATTCTCAGAGCAGGATATTACTGGCCCACAATGGAACATGATGCTTGTGAATATGCCAAAAAGTGTCTTCCATGCCAACAACACGCAGATCTGATTCACGCTCCAGCACAAGATCTCCAACCCATCACGACACCTTGACCATTTTCACAATGGGGTTTCGACTTGATTGGAAAGATCTACCCTTCATCTTTAGATGGTCACACCTTTATCATCACAGCCACTGAATACTTCACCAAGTAGGTGGAAGCCATTCCACTCACTCAAATCACTGGTGTTCAGATCTCTAAGTTCATCCTCTATCATATTCTCTGCAGGTATGGTATCCCCTCAACCATCATCACCGACAACGGAAAACCCTTCAAAAATATGTGCATGAAATCCCTTTGTGACACATATCATATCCAACATCGTTGGTCCACTCCCTATTACCCCCAAGGTAATGGACAAGCAGAAGCAACAAATAAAACATTGATCAAAATCATTAAGAAGATGGTCAATAGCACTGGTCGCGATTGGCACCTCCATATCCATCCTGCTCTTTGGGCCTACTGTACATCCATCCGCACCCCTACTGGAGCCACTCCATATTCTCTTGTCTATGGCGCTGAGGCTATCTTGCCAATCGAAGTTGAAATCCCTTCACTCCGCATCTCCCTCAAGAATCTCATCACTGATGAAGACACTCGGGTGGCACGCTTGGCACAATTGGAATTGCTTGATGAAAAGAGAGTCAAGGCTTATACCCATCTACAAGCTTATCAACATCGACTCAAAAGGAGCTACAATAAGAAAGTCCGCCCTCGCCAATTCGAGATTGGTGATTTAGTCCTAAAAGAAAATCAGCGGAATCAGCAAGATCGAGAGAAGAAAGGTAAGTTTGAAGCAAACTGGTTGGGCCCTTATGTCATCACCTCCAAATATGGTTTTGGTGTCTACAGGCTCTCCACCCCTGAAGGTGAGCCTTTGGAGGAGCCCATCAACATCATGCATCTGAAGATGTTCTACACTTAGATTAGCTGGGGTATCCTTCCTGGTAAAAGTCAAAAATACAAAAAAATTAAAAAATCCAAAAATCCAAAATAGTAAAGAGAAATAATTTGTCCTATGGTGAAAACCACCCCTGCGTGGCACCTTGGATATGTGCGATTGGTGAAAACCTGGCAACAGGCACCTCTCGTGTAGGGCTAAATCATTATCTATCGAGTGTCCTGGTTACTCTATGGCTTTCCCACCGATTCCTCAATCCCCATATCCTCCCATCTGCTTGCATCACCTTGTCGCTTGGTATATTTTGGTTGAGCATTGGATGACTATCATCCGCTATCCAACACCTTGAGCTTATTATCCTAATCTAAGCTTGTGACATCTCTTCTTGGTCTCAATGCGTCCCCTTTCCGAACTACGTTGCCCCTACGCTTGCACGTAAGCAAGGTTGATCTTTTGATCTGCCCCCGGGGCTTCTTCATGTCTTAGTCCCCCATCTTTTGTCATCATCACCCTCTTTCCGCTTTTCTCATCATCCCCACTTGAACTACGACGCCTCTGCACTTACACGTAGGCAAGGCTAATCTTTGGATCAGCCCCCGAGGCATTTTGTACTTCATCACCTATCCTCATGGTCCGCTTTCCGATCTTATCCATCTTCAATGTTTCGTCATATCCGAACTACGTTGCCCCTGCGCTTGCACATAGGCAAGGTTGATATTTTGATCTGCCCCCGGGGCTTGTGTCTGTCTTGGTCTTCCATCAGTTTCCATCAGTCCCCTTTTCACTCTTTTATCATGAACTACGAGGGCTCTGCGCTTTCACGTAGGCAAGGTTGATCTTTGATCAACCCTCGAGCCCCTAAGTCTTTAGGTTGTGTCTCGTCCTCTCGTTGTCAGGTATGTTCTTATCGTTGCTGGCTCTTCATAAACAAGGTCTCCTCGTATCAAGAAATCTATCCAATGACAATTATCCTGTGTCATCTAGGTCACTTTAGCTTAGTATCCATCATCGGTCTTAACAGGATGCATCCTTCCTAACAGACCACATCAACCCCATCCATCCCTGGGATCTTATGGCAAAGGACGCTTGTAATTGATTACCATCTTTCAGTACTTTTCAATTTTGTTTATCATTTGAGCTCCCTATAATCACTAGTCAAGATCACCATGATCCTTCATATTGTGGTGTGTTTTTCCTAGTTACCATAAGGACATCTCTTGACTTTTGTTTTTGTCTGCTGAGATACCCCACATGGTACCCACCGGGATTCTTTTCGGACCCTGTGTTATGTGGGGGCATCTCTTTGTGCTTGTGGTTATTCCAATGCCTGGCCTGACCAACGTCATCGCGACTTTGGGGTATTGGGATATCCTTCTTTTTTGTCGTGTTTGTTTTCTGCATTTGACATTAATTCGTCTTGGTTTGCATACCCTGATGTCCGATGTATTATGCTATAGCAAAAATCAGTGCTCTAAAAGATGGAAAATTGCATTCATGTTACACTTCATCTCATGTTGCATATTCCCTCTTCATCCTATGATTGCCCCTACGTCTATGACTTATGGTTTTGGTTGTGCAAACTCTCATTCACTTTTACTAACTTTTTTTCTCGGGATCCTTACGATCTTTGACAGGTACTGCACCCCCGACATCCTACACCTACCATCTACCCATTGACACTTATGTCCATGATCATTAGGTCCATTTATCCATTTACATCCATTCATTTATCCATTTGCATTAAATTCATTAAGTTCATTAACATTCATACATTAACATCCATACATCCATTTACCTCCATTCATTTATCCATTTGCATTAAATTCATTAAGTTCATTAACATCCATACATCCATTCATTAAGTTCATTAACATTCATACATCCATTCATTTATCCATTTGCATTCACATCAATTCATTACTCACCTCATTAACACAATTGCATTACCATTTATAAATCATTTAACACAATCACACATGCATAAGTAAAACATCATCCCATAAAACATCATATACATATATGCATAAAGTAAAACATCAACATCCCATAAAACATCATATACATATATGTATAACATACATACTATCATAGGAACATCACATAAAATACCATATGCATACCATCCATCACCAAAATGTGTGACATACTATCAATGGGAACCATCACATATCATCATCATAATAATACACTGTCCATATCCAAAATATGGTCATCACATATACACCTCCATATCATGCTCAAAATAAGGTGCACTCCACTACCATCTGGTACCTGTCAAAAACATCTACATCCTGTCATCTATCCTCTGCATGTCCTGAGCTGCCCACATCTGACCTCTGAGGAGACTCAGGTACTGGCCCCCTATGTGTCGGAGTCCCCTGAGACTCACGCCCTAGAGTCCCAAACCGAGAGGGAGCCGGTTGGAAATCACTGTACCCTCTGGTCCGTGTACCTAATGACTATGAGAGTGCCAGCATCTGAGGTGTCTGCCTAACATACCGCACTGTACGCTGCGCCGGATCTGGCACTGCTTGCTCATACGCGCACCTCCAATACGCGGCCTCCTGCATATAGTCATCTCTCTGCCCAGCCTGGTACCGAGCGGCATTCCGCTCATGCCTGTACCTATCCCTCTCTCTACTCATGGCCCATCGCTCCTGCTCCCATGCCTCCTATGCCACTGTCAATAAACGTATCTACTCTGCGGATCTGTCCCTCTCTGCATGCATTGTCTCTAGCATAGTCTCATCACTCGGCCCTCGACATGTCCGCATCTATGCTATATCTCTCTTAGCATTCTCTGCCCGACCCACTGCTGCATCTCTCTGAAACTGTAGAATCTGGACTTGTCTCCATAAACTGTCCCTGTCTCCCTGGAGTGCCTGCATCTGTCCCTGTAAACTCTCTCTCTCTCCCTGTAGAGTCTGCACCTATCCCTGTGCACTCTCTCTCTCCCATTGCACTATCTCCAATCTAACCTCTATGGCCTCGGCCCTCACCCTCATCTCCTCTGCAGATGCCTCT